>CM062296.1:455233180-455585680 GCA_031216915.1 Pictodentalium vernedei
AAAAAAACTTTAACCACAAACTCTAAATGTTAACAGATGGATAGCCGGGCGGACGGACGGTCAAAAGTCATGACTTAGCCTTCACTGTAAACAGTTGGGCTAATAAACAGTCGGGCTAAAAATGATGATTCAGCATTTGTTCAAAGTCCTGGAAAAGTACCCCATGATAGAACTGATGGCGATATTTTTTTGACCCTTCCTTTCTGTTGTTCCTAAGGAAGATTCACACAAAATAAAAATTCTCAGTGCCATGCAGTTTTGAAGATATGAGCGTTTTAAATTTTTTCTATATTCAGATCCTGCGGTTCCCACAGGGCGACGGGAACTTTTTTTTTGCATAAATTAGGCACTTATGACCCAATAAGCCCATCATATCAAAATTGCTTCAAATCGGCCTCTCAATTCGGAAAATAGAAATTTTGGTACAATTTGGGCTCCCACAGGAAGCCCAAATATCAACCCAGGGACATGGCTTTAACAAACTTATATCTCACCTCCCTAAGGATACTGTATATCAAATATCAAAACATTCTGATTGGTGGATGTGAAGAAGAATATTTTTGAAGAATATTCCTCATATTGAACTAAGTTATAATTCTGGCTCCCCAGGGAGCCCAAATATGAACCCAGAGGCTTGGCTTGAACAAACTTGAATCCCGCCCCTAAGGATGCTGCATATGGTACCAAATATCAAAACATTCTGACTGCTGGATCTGAAGAAGATTTTTAAAGAAAATTCCTCATTTTGAACTAAGTTATAATTCAGGCTCCCACAGTGAGCCAGGGTTTCGCAAATATATTTTTTGCTGGACCCATTTCCAACATGTGTCTTAATCACATGAATTATGCTTAAGAGAAGAAATTCTAGAATTACTAAAGATTTTCAGTGTTTGTCTCAAAAACATAGCTTATGACCCCCACGCCCCCCCCCCCCCCCCCCCCCCCCCCCATTGGAATAAGCTCAATGCGTTCGTTCCAATGAGGGATCATAAGCTATGTTTTAAGACAGAAATTGAAAATATAATAAAATTTGAATAGACATTTTTGTATATGGCGCTGGCCGATTTTGTCCATTACGCTGAGTTAAGTTTTAATTATATAAATCATCAACGGTACGGCAATTATTCAGCTACCTATTAGGGCAAGTGATTAATCGGTTAACCAAAGTGAATCCATGCGATTAATCAATCAAGAAAATCCTTTAATCGTTTCAGCTCTAAAATTAATCTAATTTTATTAAATTTTATCTGATGAAAAACATGCTTATATTTTTGCGGGAACGCAAAATGGATCTTCTTAAGCATTTGCGAGAACGTCACATGAACGAAATGACCGTTCTCGCAATTTACAAAACCCTGGTGACCCCAATATGGACTTGGCTTGAACAAACTTAAATTTCACCTGCCTAATGATGCTGCAAACCAAATATCAAAAGATTCTGATTGGTGGGTCTGAAGAAGAAGATTTTTAAAGAATATTCCTCATACTGCACTAGTTTCAACATTTGGACTCCCATAAACAATCCAAATATGGACCGAGGGATTTGATTTCAATAAATGTGTGAAAAAATCTTCCAAAGATGGTATATGTGAAATTTAAAAGCTTTTGGAGCAGTGGATTGGGTGAAGAAGAGTTTTAAATGCTCTTCCCGTTACCCACAGTGTTAAAAAATGCTGATTCAGCATTTTTTCAAAGTGCCGAAAAAGTACCCCATGATAGACCCGACAGCAATTTTTCTGGACCATTCCATTCTACTGGTCCCAAGGAAGCTTCATACCGAATAAGAATTCTCAGTGCCATATAGTTTGGGAGATAATGGGCGTTTTAAATTTTGTTCTATTTTTAGCTCCTGTGGTTTCCATGGGGTGACAGGAAAATATTTTTGGGCATAAATTAAGTACTTATGACCCAATAAGCCCGCATCTTAAATTTGGTTCAAATCAGCCTCTTGGTTTTAAAAATAGAAATTTTGGGCGGGGCAAAAATTCTTGACCCTCCCATAATGTAGGCAAATATAGGCTCACAAACTTCTCTTTAACAAATCAGAGTCTATACCTCAAATGGAAGCTGAACACCAAATATCAAGTCCCCACTACTCCTAGTTCATGAGAAGATTGTATAAGATTTAGGCATAATTTTGGGGCGTGGCCCTACTGAGAGGCAGGGCAACTTGATTTGAACAAAATCAAAATGTGATGTCATAACAAACAACCATCTCAAATTTCACAACAGTCCAAGCATCATGCCTTTTCTTCGGTTGATGATAACGTAAAATGTGGAGCTCCCTTCTGAAGCCCTTTGATACAACCAATGTAGATAACTCTCAGTTACACACCTCTAGAGGGTTCTAATTCTTCAGCTACATGGCCAATTCCGGCTGCCATAGGGAGCCCGAATATTAACTTCGACACTCGATTTGAACAAAGTTGAATCTGATCTCCTTAGGGATGTTGTATACCAAATATGAAAGCATTCTGACTGGTGGATCAGAAAAAGAAACTTTTTAAAGAAAGTTAAAATTTGGGCTATCACAGCGCACCCAAATTTTAACCTACAGACCTGATTTGAACAAACTTCAATCTCACTACCCACCCCCTCTCCCCCCCCCTCTCCCCCCCTCCCTTGTATACCAAATATGAAAGCATTCTGACTGGTGGATCTGGAGAAGAAGATTTTTAAAGAAACTTCCTCATATTGCACTTAGTTAAGAAGAAGACCAAATATTAACCTAGGGACTTGGTTTGAACAATCTTGAATCTAACCCTCACAACAATGATGTTTACCAAACATTAAAAGATTCTGACTGGTGGTTCTGAAGAAGATTTTTAAAGAAAATTCCCCATATTGCCCTAAGTTAAAAAATTTGGGCTCCTGCATTGAGTCCAAATATGAACCAATGGGCTTCATTTTAACAAACTTGCATCTGACCCCTCTATAGATGATGTATACCAAATATCAAAGGATTCTGAACATTGGCTTTGGAGAAAAGATTTTCTAAAATGTTTGCAAATATGCTGCAAATATGCTGAGTCAGCATTATTTTGATGCCCTCTGCAGAACAAACAAAACAGATGGCATTTTTATTTTACCATTCAATTCTACTAGTCCTAAGGATGCTTCATACCATATAACAGTTCTCTGTTACAAGTGGTTTGGGAAACATGGGCGTTTGAAAATATTTCTATTTTTAGCTTCTGGGGTTCCCATGGGGATGCAGCTTTTTTGCATGAGTCAAGTACTTATGACCCAATAATACCACCTACTGAATTTCATTCAAATCGGACCATCGGTTCAGAAAATAGAAATTTGGGGTGGTACCAAAAATCTAACCCCTCCCACTACAAAGCCAAATACTGCTTCACGAACTGCGTTTGAACAAACTTGATTCTACACCTCAAAAGGAAGCTCCATAACAAATGTCAAGTCACTGTACCCACTAGTTCATGAGATTTTACAAATATTTTGGGAGCATTTTCCCCCACCCCCCTTCCTATGGGGCTGGGCATGTTGAGTTAAACAAAAATGCACTACCCCTTTGGGACCATCACTCACACAAACTTTCACTTGAACTGGCCCAGTGGTTTTGGGCGAGAAGACCAAAACATGGTGTTGATGGACAACAGACAGATGGACAATGGACGGAGAGTAATTGGAAAAGCCCAGCTTGAATTTTTCGAGGTGAGCTAAAAAAAAATTAAATGGTTCATGTCCGACATTTTACCCATGTTATTAAAACTGATATATTTGTCTCTGGAGTGCAACAAGGCTTATGCTATTGCATTGCGAAGCCTTCTTGCAGTCAAGGGACGGAATACACTACCACCACCCATGCTATTCTGTAGATTATGAGGCCTAAAATAAACCAAGAATATGAACTTTTGATGGCAAAGAAATAATTACAAAAATAAATGAAAAACCACCCGCCCGCCTGCATGCAATTTTGCAAAAAATGGCCCGTGAAACAGATCTACTTTGTGGGGCCTTATGCATGAAGATTATTACAGTGAAGACATTGTCTTCCACAAAAGAATACCACACAATCCAGTGTTGCCTGATTTCAAGGCCTCCCCAGTTGAAGGGCAATTTTAACAAACATATAGGCCCAAATAAGATTCATACACAGTGTAAAAATTCCACAAAATTAATAAACATTCATTAAGTTTAATAGGAATTAGGAGTATTGTAATTAAAAGTCAATTGTGTGGTTGTTCATAAACTTATATTACTTTGTTATCAGGTGCTAAAAAATATTAATATTTGTAAACACACCCACCCATTTAGATTAGTCCCTGCTCATAGCAGTGGCGCAGACATACAGTACAGTTGCCGTGGACTGGTCATAATCCAAGCATGGGCGGTGATGTCCACACAGCACCCAAACGGTATACCACAGAGAAAGGGGCCTCCATTTATTTGACGCAAAATTGATCGGAACATATTTTTGAAAGTTATAAGGGTATTCAAAATTCGACGTCTTAACCAATTTTGGGCTGGTTAAAGAGAGATACCCATTAAAATCTTAAAATACCCCGTTTTCTGTGGATTTCTCTAAAAACGTCTTGTAGGTTTTCAAGAAAAAATCGGCATTGTGATAAAAATGGACTGTTTTTGGACACCAACAGCACCCCACCACAAAGAAAAGTGCCTCCTTTTATTGAGCGCACAATTTATACGGAAACATTTTTGTAAGTAGTAAGGGTATTCAAAAGTCGAAGTCTTAACCCCATTTTGGGCAGGCTAAAGAGAGATATCCCTTAAAAGCTTTAAATTCTCATTTTATGTGAATTTCCCTAATAGTAACTTGTAGGGTTTCAAGAAAAATTTACTATTCGTAGGTCTTTATGTGACATTACAAGTTGCAGGGACAAAATACTCCTGTGAGCGTTTATTAACCATCTACAAGCTGCCAAGCATCGTAATCTTGTTGACATGGGCTGATTTCGGACACGCACAGCACCCAACGTATACACGAGAGATAAACATAATCTCCTTTGTTGGAAGTGGAATTCACAGAGAACCATTTTTGTAAGTAATAAGGGTATTCAAAAACCCCTGTTGGGGAGGTTAACAGGGATACCCATCGAAAGCTTAAAAAATCGTTTTCCCTGGATTTCTTTACAAACATCTTGTAGGGTTTTCAAGATAAAATGGCCGTTGATAGGTCTTGGTATCACATTACCAGTTGCATGGATAAATTATTCTGGTAGGTATTTTTAACCCTCCATGGGCTGCTAAATGTCAAACAATTTGAAGAAATAGTCTGTTTTTGGACACTAAGAACATCAAATGGAAATGCCACAGAGAAACGTAACTTCTTTTACCGGACGAAAAACTGATAGGGAAACATTTTTGTAAGTAGTAAGGGTGTTAAAAACTCGAGGTCTTAACCCATTGTCGACTAGTTAATGAGATATACCCCTCAAAAGCTTAAAATTCCCGTTTTCTGTGGATTTCTCCAAAAAAGCTAGCAAGTTTTCAAGAAAAATTGACCATTTGCAGGTCTTTGAGTGACATTACAAATTGCATGGACAAAATATTCCGGTAAGCATTTATTAACCCTCCAGAGCCTGCAAAGTATAGACATTTTGAGAAAATGGGGTGTTTTTGGGCACCCATAACACCCAATGTGTACCTGCGTGATAAACATAACCTTCCTCATTGGAAGTGAAATTCACTGAGGATCATTTTTGTAAGTAATGAAGGTATTCACAAAACCACGCATTAATCCGTTCAGGGCTGGTTACAGAGCGATACCCCTCAAAAGGTTAAAAATTCATATTTTCCGAGGATTTCTCTAAAAGTCTCTCGTAGTTTTTCAAGACAAATATTGGCCATTTTCAGATCTTAGTGTGACATTACAAGTTGCATGAACAAGATATTCCAGTAAGCATTTGTTAACCCTATGCAGGTTCTCAAACATCACAATTTTGATAAAATGGTCTGTGTTTGCATGCCCAAAGCGCCCAAAGTTAAGAGGAGAGATGAACATAAGTAGAACTAGAATTCATTGAGAATTATTTTTGTAAGTAATAAGGGTATTCAAAGACAACCCTTAACCCGTTTTGACTGGATAAACAATGATACTATCAAAAATGTAAAATTCATGTTCTCCCTGGATTTCGCTGAAAACATCTTATAGATTTTTAAGAAAAAATGGCCATTCGCAGTTCTTGGTGACACATTAGAAGTTGATTGGAAAAATATTCCTGTTAGCACTTGTTAACCCCCTACAAGCTGCCAGACAGATATATTTTGGATATATTTGAGATAAAATGGACTATTTTCAAATAGACACATCACTCAGTGGGTATGTGTCAAACAAACATAACTCCTTTTGTCGGTCATTAACTTGTCGGACGACGCTATTGATATTAACCCTCTCCACCGTTAATGATGGTTTTTACCTAAACAATTTTTTTATCAAACTGAGTCATTTGAGACTACTATACTCATCTTGCATGAACTCAAAAGTAAGTGTATATGTATTTATTATCAAGAATAACCGCCCATAAGTTCCACTCTCATTGTGTCCCGTTTCATCGTTCAATTCCACGGTGTCCCACGCCAGCGGTCGATTTATCCCAACAAAATTACCAAGCTTACCACCTCCTCCCTGCCTCTTTCTCCAACCAAACGCACATTGAAAGATACGCCTCACCTCGTATTCCACACTGCCCTGCATGATATTATTTATTATTTATTTATTGGTGTTTAAGGGCATATACTAATGCACAATGGCTAATCATGACCGTGACAGTCCTACGGGTGGAGGTAGCCGCAGTACCTGTAGAGAACCACCGAGCAAGGACGAGCAGCTGCCAGCTTTCCAACATCTTAACTCCGAACTGCAGCACAGACAGGGTTAGATTGATTGAAGACATGCGTACCATAGACGTTCAGTACGCCTTGGTACATGGCGGCATCGTGCCCCCATATGGACAATCGGAGTTAAGTGCCTTGCCCAAGGACACAACACGGGAGTCCGAATTGTTCATTCAGACGGTCACCCATCCAATAACTAACCAGGCTCAACGTTGCTAAACTTCGGTGATCTGACGAGAACCGGCTACCACAACGCCACCGCGCCAGGCATTGTATGACAAGAAAGCAGTAAATAACGTTAGCTACAATGGGATCAGTTACTTATAATATCAAATAGTGTTGACACTATAGAATTTCCTCGACAGTGGGTCCAGGTATATACTAGTCTGTAAATCAGCTATACACTGCCCCTCCTCCGCCCCGGGGTGGTGACGTGGCAGTATATAGCCATCTTACTGACGCTATGTTGTGCGTAAGGAACTTTACAATAAAAGGTGGGGATCCCCAACATGGGAAGGGGGGCAGGTATATTTACCACTCTGTAAGGCGGTTATCAAATGCAGTGGTGCATGGCGCTAACATTTCCCCGGCAGTGGGGCTAGATATATACTAGTTTGTAAGACAGCTATACTCCCCCTTCTTATATTTTATTTACACATATGTACAAGCAACACTTCCTATTCACGTATGTAATTATTGTTGTCTATAACTTCATGTTTGTTGTTGTATGTATGGATATCTTCATTGTAATAAATAAAACTAATCCTACTGGGAAAAACCACTTGGAGAGAAATGTAGTTCTACTATTAATAGACAGGTGATAGGTGAGCTCTACAAGGTGTGAAAAAATGACATAATCATGCATAACAGCTGTGGTCTAATAGGAGATAATTGATACAGGAACTATACATGACATGCTTAAGAATTTACACATTTTCTGTGGACATCTTCAAGTGGTTCTTACAGATTTTCAAGAACAAATAAACCCTGGAGAAGAATTATTCTCGCAAGCCTTCATTAACTCTCCACAAACCGTCAAATATCGAAATTTGAGATAATTTTTAGATACAGTAGGCTATATGCATTAGACGCTGATTCTCAGACGCTGATAATGATATTAACCCTCTCCACAAACAATGATGATTTAACCAAAACGTTCTTTTATCACACTGGGTCATTTGAGACTATTATACCCACTTTTCTGAAGACATTAATAAAAATACTTTAATGATACAATTAAAAACAATTCTTTGACACTCCAGGGTCATAAAAAATCATGGAATCTTGTCGGGAAAAGCCATGATTCTCCAGAATCATAAAGTCTAGTTAGGCTTTTCCCTCTGGAAAAGACTATTGTTTTTCTACGGATTATTATTTTTGTTTTTTTTTTTGTTTTTTTTTTGGGGGGGGGGGGGGGGTAATTTTTTTTTTCCACACATTTTGTCCGTACGATTCATTTTCCATTTTCGAACCGATTTTCACAAAATTTTGCACACTCATAGAGAGGCACAAAATCTAAAAATGTACCGAGGCGGAATTTTCAATTTAACCCTTATTTAGTCAGAATTGGGAAAAGACTGACAAATTTGGGGTTTATCGACACTTTCTCGAAACACGTCTTGTAGATGTTTTTCAAACAGTCATCATTGCTAGAACTGCCTGGGACACGACCATTGATACACATGACATATTAGGCGATGCATATGGTAACCCTCCACAGGCTGCCAAACATCAACATTTTGATAAAATGGGCTGTTTTCGGGCACCCACAGCACCCAAACGATACACGAAAGATAAACATAACTTCCTTTATTGGAAGTGGAATTTACCGAGGATCATTTTTGTAAGTAATAAGGGTGTTCAAAAAACCAAATGTTAACCCGTTTTGGGCTGGTTAAACAGCAATACCCCCAAAAAGCTCAAAACTTCATGTGTTCCGTGGTTTTCTTTAAACGAGTCTTGTAGATTTTCAAGAAAAATTGGTCACTCTCAGGTCTTGTTGTGACATTACAAGCTGCATGGATAAAATAACCCGGTCAGCATTAGTTAACCCCCCCCCCCCCCCCCCGAACTGCTAAACGTAAAATTGTGATAAAATGGGCTGTTTTTAGACACCAACAGCCCCCAAACGGTATACCACAGAGAAAGGGGCCTTCATTTATCGGACGCAAAATTGATCGGAAAATATTTTTGAAAGTGGTAAGGGTATTCAAAATTCGACGTCTCAACCCATTTTGGGCTGGTTAAAGAAAGATACCCATTAAAATCTTAAAATATCCGTTTTCTGTGGATTTCTCTAAAAACATCTTGTAGGTTTTCAAGAAAAATCGGCTGTTTGCAGGTCTAGGTGTGACATTACAAGTTCCATGAACATAATATTCTGGTTAGCATTAGTTAACCCTCCCCGGCCTGCTGAAGATCAAAATTGTGATAAAATTGACTGTTTTTGGACACCAACAGCACCCAAAGGGTACACCACAAAGAAAAGTGCCTCCTTTTATCGAGCGCACAAGTTATACGGAAACATTTTTTGTAAGTAGTAAGGGTATTCAAAAGTCGACGTCTTAACCCATTATGGGAAGGCTAAAGAGAGATATCCATTGAAAGCTTTAAATTCCCATTTCTGTGAATTTCCCTAACGCTACTTATAGGGTTTCAAGACAAATTGACTATTCGTAGGTCTTTATGTAACATTACAAGTTGCATGGACAAAATACTCTGGTGAGCTTTTATTAACCATATACAAAATGCCAAGCATCGTAATTTTGTTAACATGGGGCTATTTTTCGGACACGGACAGCACCCAATGTATACATGAGAGATAAACATAATCTCCTTTGTTGGAAGTGGAATTCACAGAGGACCATTTTTGTAAGTAATAAGGGTATTCAAAAAACCAAGCGTTAACCCCTGTTGGGGAGGTTAACAGGGATACCCATCGAAAGCTTAAAAAACGTTTTCCCTGGATTTCTTTACAAACATTTTGTGTGGTTTCAAGAGAAAATGGCCGTTGATAGGTCTTGGTGTCACGTGACCAGTTGCATGGATAAATTATTCTGGTAGGCATTTGTTAACCCTCCATGGACTGCTAAATGTAAAAAGTTTTGAAGAAATAGTCTGTTTTTGGACACCAACAACATCAAATGGAAATGCCACAGAGAAACGTAACTTCATTTACCGGACGCAAAACTGATAGGGAAACATTGATATTCATATTAACCCATTCTACCGTTAATGATGGGTTTTACCTAAACATTTGTTTTTATCAAACCCAAACCGAGTCATTTGAGACTACTATACTCACCTTTCTCATAACATCAATGAAGGAACTTCAGTGAGACGGTTAAAAACAATTCATCAGACACTGTGGGGTCACGAAAAATCATGGAATCTAATCGGGAAAAGCCATGATTCTCCAGAATCATAAAGTCTAGTTTTTTGGGTTTTTTTTTTGTTTTTCTCCACACATATTGTCCGTACGATTCAGAGCCATTTTCGAACCGATTTTCACTAAATTTTGCAAACTCATAGAGGGGCACAAAATCTAAAAATGTACCGAAGCGGAATTTTCGATTTAACCCTTGATTCGTCAGAATTGGCAAAAAACTGCCAAAATTGGGGTTTATCGGCACTTTCTCGAAACACGTCTTGTAGATTTTTTTTAAACATTCATCATTATTAGACCTGTCTGTAGCACGACCTTTGATACACACGACATATCAGGCGATGCATATGGTAACCCTCCAAGGGCTGCCAAACATCGAAATTTTGATGAAATGGGCCGGTTTCAGGCCTCCACAGCACTCAAACGATACTCGAGAGATAAACATAGCTTCCTTTATTGAAAGTGGAATTCACCGAGAATCATTTTTGTAAGTAATAAAGGTGTTCAAAAAACCAAGCGCTAACCCGTTTTTGGCTGCTTAAACAGCAATACCCCCATAAAGCTAAAAAATTCATGTTTTCCGTGGATTTCTCTAAACGAGTCTTGTAGATTGTCAAGAAAAAATTGTCACTCCCAGGCCTTGATGTGACAATAGAAGTTGAAGGGACAAAATACTGCGGTGAGCATTTGTTAACCCTCCACGGGCTGCTAAAAGTCAAAATTATGAAAAAAATGTGCTGTTTTTGGACGCCAACAGCACCCAACGAGTACACCACAAAGAAACGTGCCTTCTTTTATCGAGCGCATAATCTAAACGGAAACATTTTTGTAAGTAGCAAGGGTATTCAAAAGTCGAAGTCTTAACCCATTTTGGGCAGGCTAAAGAGAGAGACCCCTTAAAATCTTAAAATTCCCATTTTCTGTGGATTTCTCTAAAAACATCCTGTAAGTTTTCAAGAAAAACTGGCTACTCGCATATCTTTGTGTGACATTACAAGCTGCATGGACAAAATATTCCGGTGAGCGTTTATTTACCCTCTACAGGCTGCCAAGCATCATAATTTTGTTGGAATGGTCTATTTTCGGACACGCACAGCACCCAGCGTGTACCTGAGAAATAGACATAATCTCCTTTGTTGGAAGTGGAATTCACCGAGGACCATGTTTGTAAGTATAAGGGTATTCAAAAAACCAAGCGTTAACCACTTTTGTGGTTGTTAATAGTGATACCCATCAAAAGCTTAAAAATTTATGTTTTCCCTGGATTTCTTTACAAACACCTGGAAGGGTTTTCAAGAGAAAATGGTCATTGATAGGTCTTTGTGTCACATTACCAGTTAATTGGATAAATTATTCCGGTAAGCATTTGTTAACCCTCCATGGGCTGCTAAATGTCAAAATTTTGAAAAATAGTCTGTTTTTGGACACCAACAACATCAAATGGGAATGCAAAAGAGAAACATAACTTCTTTTACCGGACGCAAAACTGAGAGGAAAACATTTTTGTAAGTAGTAAGCGTATTCAAAAATCGAGGTCTTAACCCATTTTTGACTAGTTAAGGAGATATTCCCCTTAAAAGCTTAAAATTCCAGTTTTCTGTTCATTTCTCAAAAAAAAATTCAAGAAAAATTGACCATTCGCAGGTCTTGGAGTGACATTACAAGTTGCATGGACAAAATATTTCAGTAAGCATTTGTTAACCCACTAGATGCTGCCAAGCATAAACATTTGGAGAAAATGGGCTGTTCTTGGGCAACCATTACACCAAATGTGTACCTGCGAGATAAACATAACCTCCTTCACTGGAAGTGGAATTCACCGACGATCACTTTTGTAAGTAATGAAGGTATTCACAAAACCAAGCATTAACCCGTTTAGGGCTGGTTACAGAGCGATACCCCTAAAAAGGTTAAAAATTCATGTTATCTGAGGATCTCTAAAAACATCTCGTAGATTTTCAAGAAAAATTGACTACTCGCAGGTCTTTCTGTGACATTACAAGCTGCATGGACAAAATATTTCGGTGAGCGTTTATTAACCCTATACAGGCTGCCAAGCATCGCAATTTTGTTGAAATGGGATGTTTTTGGACACACAGCACCCAACGTGTACCTGAGAAATAAACATAATCTCCTTTGTTGGAATTGGAATTCACTGGGGACCATTTTTGTAAGTAATAAGGGTATTAAAAAAACCAAGCGTTAGTAGTATAGCATGTACCCGATCGTGCCTGATTACCCGGACTTTTGGGGTGCAGCTAGTGTTAAATTCCCATAGGAACCGGACTTTTGGGGGTGCAACTTTGGGGGTGCAAAAGTTCGGCTCCTTGCAGCTAGATCCGGTAAATAGTGTACGTACTGCATATATAGTTTGCTATGGCAAGTATAGTGATATATGTATGCATGGGGCTATAGGTATATATTATGGGTAAGTGGTGGAAAATTAATGGTGAAGATGGGTTTTCTTGAAAATTTTTCCCGCGAAACGGTTGACGTTGCCATTGACGTCGTAACGTCATGATGCGCACGCGATGTCATAGAGATGTTGACCGCTGTTATTGTCCAGTATACAATCTGACATAACGTTTTTCGGGTCAGGGGGTGTCGGGCTTCTCGTTTGGGGAGAGGGGGTGATATGGTAGTAGTGGTATATATCCATGTAGGTCCCCTGTTAGCCTTTGGTAGGCCAACTACTAATCGAACTTCATATTATCCTATGTCTGCTATAGCTAAGTCAAGCAATAGGGTGGGTGGGGGGGTAGTGTGGTATTGCGAGATTGTCATTGGTGATTTAGCTTGGCAGTACAGGATGAATGGTCTGTTGGGTTATCACCCCCTTAGTATTATTAACCTATCGAATCATTTATAGTATCTAATGGCTGGTATTGGTAGTATGGAATTCCAGACCAGGCGGTATTATACTAGGTTGTTTAGAACAGTAGTAAAGGATTAACGGCCTGTTGGTCTATTATCCACTAAGTTCTAACCTATTAGCTCGTTTCGGGACGGGGGTGGATGGAGGTGGTATTGGTAGTACGAAATACGGACTACTGATGAAATGAGGTTAGCCTTTGTGGTGTTGTGGCAATTAAGGCCAGATTCGGGGGGGGGGGGGGGGGGGGTTCGGAGACCGAAAAAGAGCTGATTTGTGGACTATTGGGGGCGCTGATGTTGCACTTGTGTAGTTTGGCTCCTGAATCCCATAAAAGCCTTTAGGCTTCTTACTTCCAAGCTCCTACACAACCTATTTATGGCTCCTATATGGATCCTATTTCTGTAAGCGTCCTATACAAAAGATAACAGATGGCTTTTCAACATTCAATACATTTTATTCTATACAACATAATAATATTACAATATACATTCATTTGACAAAACACGATTTAATTGCATTTTTCAAATATACACGACTAATGAATGACGTGTAACACAGAAAAATGAATTTTTCACATCAAGATTGCCGTGACAAAACAGCTGATGGTCAGAGTACATTAAAGTCTATATATCCAGTGGTTTGGTCGAGGTTCCATCTTCTTGAACTTTTCTTTTCGGGTAAAAATATGGCAGTTCATCTTTGATCTGACTATAAGTGTACATGTGATTATTGTTCACCACAAATCCACGGTTAACTCCTGTTCCACTCTGTTGCGTATTCAACACATGCATATATTTGTTCTTCATTAGGTCGTTTTGGCGTTTATTTATTTCTTTAGAACTGAACTTGCTACTCGGACCGAAACAGTAGTAGGTTTTGCTACAGAGACCCACAATTCCATCTCCGCTCCTTTCAACCTTGAAAAGGCCAGGTGTTCTTTTATCGAATGCTTCCCGGTCGCTGCAACATGACCCCTTCGGTGACCATATATCTCCTCTAATCTACGTTTGAACAAAGTCTTCTCTGTGCTCATCGCATGATACTCTCTATAAAACTGTTCTTTCTTTTCCGGTTTTATTACTTCTTCCAGAGATGATTTGGAGAATGAGATGTATCCAGAATCTGTATCCATGAGGCAGTACCGAAAATCACGTCTATCCACGAAGGTATCAATAAAATCATAGTAAAACTGCAACATCTTCATCTTTGCGTATTGGTACACGAAGAATCCGATATGAAGTGGTAAGTTCAGCTTGATGCGGTTCTTATTCATTTCCAACTCGTTTTCTGTTTCGCTCAAAGGGTTCATTTGTCGGAAGTGCACGTTGTTTATTAAGCGAGAAGCTTCGTCTTCATTACAGTAAATAATATTTCTGTGTTTTTCTTTGTTGGTTACTGTCTTTCCGTGCCCGCTATTCCCAAGGAGTTTCATTATGTCAGCAACTATTGCCTTATCTGGATTCCGATCACCGTCTCTTCTAGCCTGTGATACCTCTTCTCCAAATTTCTTGAAGCACGCTTTTGGTTCGTATTGTATGACTTGGTAAATTTGTGTCACCTCGAGGCCGTGATCAAGGTACCATTTCAGGAGTGGCGTTGCAAGCAATATCCTATTCGCATGGTAACTCCCGATCAAACTTCTTCTCGGCTGGCGCATGACGTGTTTTTTCTCTGCAAACATTCTCATGTGATCTCCAATGTCGTCTGTACTAATGGTGGTATTTTTAAAGATGGGTGTCATTTCTTCAAAGTGATGTCTGAGGTGGTCTGGAACATGAATGTCACACTCAACTAATCCGAACAGATTGCCCGAAATCACATGCTGCGTTACTTCACTCTCGTTCATTGTCCATGTTAAAGTGTTGCTCCCAAGTTCTCTAGGTAACATTTTACTGCAGGATCCTTTCTCATTTTCAACCACTGACATTATCAAATTTCAACAAGTTGGCATCATTGATCAGCAATGTATTTGGCGTTCTTGATAGTCGCTTTGTGAAGATCTTCCATTTGTTTTTCTCGAACACTGTTGAAAAGAATTGCTTCTCCATTCCTTTTGGTGTTTAGTCGACAATTGTGGCCATGATAGAAGCAGCCGTGAAATTGGTCCACCGTCTGCGTTTCTTTGCACCAGCCGTCTACGGGCAGATGTCACCTTCCAATCTTTTTCTCTTCTCCATTGAACTGATGCCGAATTTCAAGACTGTCTCTTCTGGAGATATAGTTTAACCACTGCTGCGCCATTCTGCCATATTTGTGAGAATACTCCGGTCTTCTTATATACATCCCTGTTGGCATCTCTTGCATTAAACACCACAAGTAAAGAGCGTTGGCGTCATAACCAACTACACTCCCACACCACACGTTTTACAGTGTAGCTTCCTCTCCATACTGATAAGATCTAATTTTTGTTAGTCCTTTTTCTTGATGACGGTCAAAAATTATCGAAGGACCTCCCACGATGTTGTCTTTTACCAGGTGATGTAAATCATTGTTCTTCTCGTTGAAAATCGTAAAATGGGTTTCATTGTCGATCGTGTTGAACAAATACTTCAATGTCAGTCCGGGTACACTCATTCCATCTTTCATCATATCAATCCCGCGCTTTTTGTAGAAGGCAAAGTGTTTCTCTAGTGCTTCTAGGAATGGTTGGACATCACGATTGTTGTACCAGATGAGAAAATCGCGAAAGGTGTTCATCTTGTGGTCTTTCCATACTTTCTGACAGTAGATGTATTCTTCTTTAGATATATTTCCCCTTTGAGCGAACTGTAGAATGTATCGTAGTCCGGCAAGTGGTCTTGTTCCAGTTTCTTCAAATCATCAATCCACTCGTATGGCAGGTAACCTTTCGTCACTGAACATCCAAATGCTCTGAGAAATTTATCATACGAAAAACCAGGTGCCAGATAATTCACAATGTCGAGGAATTTGAACTGTTGTGTTTTAAGGCACAAGAAATTGTTGTTTCTCTTCACAGTGAATCCAATATCCTGTTTCGTTTTCAAGAAAGTAAGTAGCTCGCACTTCACAACATTGAAATCATACTTTCCCGAGTTGAATGCAACAACCGGCATTTCTTTCAGATAAGCAACAAACTGGTGATGTAGCTCCTCCAAGGGATGTGACCTGGCACGTCCTTCTTCATTTAAGAATGGGTCGCTCTCAATTGCTTTTGTGATCTTCGTATTGAGTACATCAATGTAAGGTTGATATTCTGACTTTAACAGCGTATAGGCCCCGTTTGAAATCTCTTCCAAGTAATTCATCATACGGCTCACCAGTTCTTGAGCATTTCCTTCTGTAATAAAGCAGACCGGTTCTACAAATCCTGGTACATTGCTGCTTACACTTACGCTCAATGGAACATGTCGGGCTTCCCAGATCAGTTTTTCACTTTTTGTGGGTAGATGGGTTGCATCGAAATAGCATTCGAAGTCAAAGGTTGCTCGGTACGGGTAATATCTATTTTCACTTGGAACTGAGATGCCTTCATCTTCTAAGAGTTCAAAAACTGTTTTTGGAACATTATAAACACCGCCAGTATATTCATAAGATACTTCTTTTGTACATGTTCTTTCATGGCGATGTAGCGCTTTCACTGTTTTCCACAATTTGCCACACTTCCGACAGGTAAATGACTTACAGTAATGATTGATGTCTCTGATGTAACTGAAATGTTCTTCGTGAATGTTGATATACATCGTCTCACTAAAACGGCCGAGTGATCGTCTGACTAGACTAGCATTTGTTTCTCCATCTTCATTGTGTTGCAACTGATAAACGTTGATGTTCAGTTTGAATAAGTTCTCTATTTCAGGTAACAGGCTGAGATTCACTGCTTTGAAAGTTTCCTTGTCTTCATTTGTATACTGTCGAAACAGGTTTAGTTTCTGTGTTCAAGTTGTGGTTGGTAGCTCCCCTTGAAAGGGCTAAGCATCTGAATAAACAGAGGTTATCGACATATTTCGTTCCGGTATTTTGGTCTTTCACTAAAACAATTATGGCTGGATTTTCCATGATGTACGCAGGTAAATCTGTGGCGCCTCCAGTAGGATGATCTTTGATTTTATTGATGTAGAATGTTGTGTTGGTCACTTTATATACACTCCATTTGGAATCTGGTCGCTGTTGTCTCGCCCACTCTAATACATCTTCTTGGGAAACATCTCTCATAAACTTTTCAAAATCGTCTAGATTCGAAACAAGACGTGGTGTATCCAGGAATCTGGCATTGTTCTGGGATGCGTGATAGTATCGGAGGTGGTCAGTTTCATTGTTACGTAAGATGAATCCGTAGCTCAGGTTGATTTTGAACTTCCATTCTTGTTGTTGAAAAATTGTTTCAGTAAATTCACTGGCCATAGCTGTTATGTCGCCGGTCTTGATGCGAAAATTGTAAGTGTCTTGAAGTTTCTGTTCGTGATATGGTGTGTCCGTATAATGTCCCAGTTCACTTTGTAGAGAGCTTTCATCTCATCACATTCCTCTTCGTATAGTAGTTCAGGTGAAAACACTGCAGGATCACACCCCATGAATGATGTTCTGGATTTCTTCGTCTTCCCACTTGACTGCTGTTGGTCGTCATTCGATTTTCGTTTTTTTGGCTGTTTTCTTGTCAGATTGATGAGCTGCTTGCATACGTACACTGGTTTGAGACAGTTCACTGAATTCTTGCCGACGCTTTTCACATTTTTTCAAGTGATGCTCGAGATCTTCATTCCTGGAATACTTCATGTAGCAGTTATGGCATCCATATATCTTTTTCTTCATATGTACACTTCTCACATGTCGCTCCAAGTTGCTTCTGTCGTAACATATTCTTTTACACTGTTCGCATTCTGATGAAGTTAATGTCTTTTCATCGTCTCTTTTATAAAACTTTTTCTGGAGATTTCTTGTTACACCTTGTATCTTCTCGTCTTCTTTCCCCTTAGTATAGTACTGGTGATCTGTTTTCAGATGCAGTCGATAGGGTATGAGATTGCTGAATTCTCGCTGGCAGTCTCCGCATTTCCATTGACTTGTGGATTTCTCCAAGTGGTGCTCCAGTTTTTCTTTCCGAGCAAATTTCTTGCAGCATCTTTTGCATTCGTGCCTTCGTTCTTCTAGGTGTACAGCCCTTATATGTCTCTCCAAACTGCTTTTCCTGTTGAACGACTTTTCACACTGGTGGCACACAAAGGAGGCTGGTGGCATGTTGGTTGCGTTGTCGGTGTCTCTTGCCTGAAATTATTGGAGAAAATTTCAAATTAGCAGAGCTGCTCACTGACGATGTGTTCACCTCGGGTGCTGGATGGTGAATGACCGATTGCGCAGTGCACGTCGCCTTTTATACCTTCTGAAAGCCACTCTCCCCACACCAGCAGCAACAAATGGCGCTGAAGCGCCGACCACCCCGCGCTCCAAAAAAGCGCGATAACGGCAGCAAACGTTTTTCTGTGTAAAAGAGATATCATAATTGTTTTTTAATTTCGGCGCGCCCCCCTCGTGCGTTTTCATTATATCACAAGCTGTTTGCGACCAATATCTACACAAGTTCGATTATTTGTTACATTAAAGTACAAATTTCGATACCTCTCCATTTCCGAATTATCTTCATGCGTAAAATTTTAATATCACAACACCACACCTTTGGGGTATATTTACAGATTCCTATATAAGTCCGTAGCCAGCTCGATTTTGCGTAAATATTTAGAATCGTATAAAAATTTCTATCGATCCACTTTGTATTCTAAAATCACGGTAAATTTTATTAAATTTGAAAAAAAATATGATAAGCTGTGTCTTTACTATTTATTATAGATTACGCATCTTTCGGTCCAGTTCAGTGAGCAAGATCAGCCTTCCACGGGCATTCCGTTTAAATTCCAGGCACTTCCACTTTGATTGGAACCCTGTTGTGTTTCAGCGGAATGAGCTGATTATAACCTGGAGTACAATTCAAGGACATCTCACTGGACTGATAAAATGCCGTGGCATGGTATTTCACATGATGCGTCAATTGTACAGACTGACTGTTGTTTTTTAAGTATAACTATAGAACAAGTCGGGGGCGGGGTGGTCGGCGCTTCAGCGCCATTTGTTGCTGCTGGTGTGGGGAGAGTGGCTTCCAGAAGGTATAAAATGCGACGTGCACTGCGCAATCGGTCATTCACCATCCAGCACCCGAGGTGAACACATCGTCAGTGAGCAGCTCTGCTAATTTGAAATTTTCTCCAATAATTTCAGGCAAGAGACACCGACAACGCAACCAACATGCCACCAGCCTCCTTTGTGTGCCACCAGTGTGAAAAGTCGTTCAGCAAGAAAAGCAGTTTGGAGAGACATATAAGGACTGTACACCTAGAAGAACGAAGGCACGAATGCAAGAGATGCTGCAAGAAATTCGCTCGGAAAGAAAACTGGAGCACCACTTGGAGAAATGCACAAGTCAATGGAAATGCGGAGACTGCCAGCGAGAATTCAACAATCTCATACCCTATCGACTGCATCTGAAAACAGATCACCAGTACCATACTAAGGGGAAAGAAGACAAGAAGATACAAGGTGTAACAAGAAATCTCCAGAAAAAGTTTTATAAAAGAGACGATGAAAAGACATTAACTTCATTAGAATGCGAACAGTGTAAAAGAATATGTTACGACAGAAGCAACTTGGAGCGACATGTGAGAAGTGTACATATGAAGAAAAAGATATATGGATGCCATAACTGCTACATGAATTATTCCATGAATGAAGATCTCGAGCATCACTTGAAAAAATGTGAAAAGCGTCGGCAAGAATTCAGTGAACTGTCTCAAACCAGTGTACGTACGCAAGCGGCTCATCACTCTGACAAGAAAACAGCCAAAAAACGAAAATCGAATGTCGACCAACAGCAGTCAAGCGGGAAGACGAAGAAATCCAGAACATCATTCATGGAGTGTGATCCTGCAGTGTTTTCACCTGAACTACTATACGAAGAGGAATACGGACCCACCATATCACGAACAGAAAACTTCAAGACACTTACAATTTTCGCATCAAGACCGGCGACAAAACAGCTATGGCCAGTGAATTTACAGAAACAATTTTTCAACAACAAGAATGGAAGTTCAAAATCAACCTGAGCTACGTATTCATCTTACGTAAACTGACCACCTCCGATACTATCACGCATCCCAGAACAATGCCAGATTCCTGGATACACCACGTCTTGTTTCGAATCTAGAAGATTTTGAAAAGTTTATGAGAGATGTTTCCCAAGAAGATGTATTAGAGTGGGCGAGACAACAGCGACCCGATTCCAATTGGAGTGTATATAAAGTGACCAACATAACATTCTACATCAATAAAATCAAAGATCATCCTATTGGAGGCGCCACAGATTTACCTGCGTACATCATGGAAAATCCAGGCAGTTATTGTTTTAGTGAAAGACCAAAATACCGGAACGAAATATGTCGGTAACCTCTGTTTATTCAGATGCTTAGCCCTTTCAAGGGGAGCTACCTACCACAACTTGAACACAGAAACTAAACACCTGTTTCGACAGTATACAAATGAAGACACGGAAACTTTCAAAGGAGTGAATCTCAGCCAGTTACCTGAAATAGAGAACTTATTCAAACTGAACATCAACGTTTATCAGTTGCAACACAATGAAGATGGAGAAACAAATGCTTGTCTAGTCAGACGATCACTCTGCCGTTTTAGTGAGACGATGTATATCAACACTCACGAAGAACATTTCAGTTACATCAGAGACATCAATTATTACTGTAAGTCATTTACCTGTCGGAAGTGTGGCAAATTGTGGAAAACAGTGACAGCGCTACATCGCCATGAAAGAACATGTACAAAAGAAGTATCTTATGAATATACTGGCGTTGTTTATAATGTTCCAAAAACAGTTTTTGAACACTTAGATGATGAAGGCATCTCAGTTCCAAGTGAAAATAGATATTACCCGTACCGAGCAACCTTTGACTTCGAATGCTCTTTCGATACAACCCATCTACCCACAAAAAGTGAAAAACTGACCTGGGAAGCCCGACACGTTCCATTGAGCGTAAGTGTGAGCAGCAATGTACCAGGATTTGTAGAACCGGTCTGCTTTATTACAGAAGGAAATGCTCAAGAACTTGTGAGCCGTATGATGAATTACTTGGAAGAGATTTCAAACGGGGCCTATGCGCTGTTAAAGTCAGAATATCAACCTTACATTGATGTACTCAATACGAAGATCACAAAAGCAATTGAGAGCGACCCATTATTAAATGAAGAAGGACGTGCCAGGTCACATCCCTTGGAGGAGCTACATCACCAGTTTGTTGCTTATCTGAAAGAAATGCCGGTTGTTGCATTCAACTCTGGAAAGTACGATTTCAATGTTGTGAAGTGCGAGCTACTTACTTTCTTGAAAACGAAACAGGATATTGGATTCACTGTGAAGAGAAACAACAATTCCTTGTGCCTTAAAACAGAACAGTTCAAATTCCTTGACATTGTGAATTATCTGGCACCTGGTTTTTCGTATGGTAATTTTTTCAGAGCATTTGGATGTTCAGTGACGAAAGGTTACCTGCCATACGAGTGGATTGATGATTTGAAGAAACTGGAACAAGACCACTTGCCGGACTACGATACATTCTACAGTTCGCTCAAAGGGGAAAATATATCTAAAGAAGAATACATCTACTGTCAAAAAGTATGGAAAGACCACAAGATGAACACCTTTCGCGATTTTCTCATCTGGTACAACAATCGTGATGTCCAGCCATTCCTAGAAGCACTAGAGAAACAGTTTGCCTTCTACAAAGAGCGCGGGATTGATATGATGAAAGATGGAATGAGTGTACCCGGTCTGACAATGAAGTATTTATTCAACACGATCGACAATGAAACCCATTTTACGATTTTCAACGAGAAGAACAAAGATTTACATCAACTGGTAAAAGACAACATCGTGGGAGGTCCTTCGATAATTTTTGACCGTCATCAAGAAAAAGGACTAACAACAATTAGATCTTATCAGTATGGAGAGGAAGCGAAAATGTGTGGGAGTGTAGTTGGTTTGATGCCAACGCTCTTTACTTGTGTTGTTTAATGCAAGAGATGCCAACTGGGATGTATATAAGAAGATGTAAAGAAAATGACTTCAAACAGGAGTATTCTCACAAATATGGCAGAATGGCGCAGCAGTGGTTAAACTATATCTCCAGAAGAGACAGTCTTGAAATTCGGCATCAGTTCAATGGAGAAGAGAAAAAGATTGGAAGGAGACATCTGCCCGTAGACGGCTGGTGCAAAGAAACGCAAACGGTGTACCAATTTCACGGCTGCTTCTGGCATGGCCACAATTGCCGACTAAACACCAAAATAAATGGAGAAGCAATTCTTTTCAACAGTGTTCGAGAAAAACAAATGGAAGATCTTCTTCACAAAGAGACAATCAAGAACGCCAAATACATTGCTGATCAAGGATACAAACTTGTTGAAATTTGGTAATGTCAGTGGTTGAAAATGAGAAAGGATCTTGCAGTAAAATTGTTACCTAGAGAAACTTGGGAGCAACACTTTAACATGGACAACGAACGAGAGTGATGTAACGCAGCATGTGATTTCGGGCAATCTGTTTGGATTAGTTGAGTGTGACATTCATGTTCCAGACCACCTCAGACATCACTTTGAAGAAATTACACCCATCTTTAAAAATACCACCATTAGTACAGACGACATTGGAGATCACATGAGAAAGTTTGCAGAGAAAAACCACGTCATGCGCCAGCCGAGAAGAAGTTTGATCGGGAGTTACCATGCGAATAGGATATTGCTTGCAACGCCACTCCTGAAATGGTACCTGGATAGCGGCCTCGAGGTGACACAAATTTACCAAGTCATACAATACGAACCAAAGGCGTGCTTCAAGAAATTTGGAGAAGAGGTATCACAGGCTAGAAGAGACGGTGATCGGAATCCAGATAAGGCAATAGTTGCTGACACAATTAAACACCTCGGGAATAGGGGGTACGGAAAGACAGTAACCAACAAAGAAAAACACAGAAATATTATTTACTGTAATGACGACGAAGCTTCTCGCTTAATAAACAACGTGCACTTCCGACAAATGAACCCTTTGAGCGAAACAGAAAACGAGTTGGAAATGAATAAGAACCGCATCAAGCTGAACTTACCACTTCATATCGGATTATTCGTGTACCAATACGCAAAGATGAAGATGTTGCAGTTTTACTATGATTTTATTGATACCTTCGTGGAAAGACGTGATTTTCAGTACTGCCTCGTGGATACAGATTCTGGATACATCTCATTCTCCAAATCATCTCTGGAAGAAGTAATAAAACCGGAAAAAAAGAACAGTTTTATAGAGAGTATCATTAATGGTTACCGTCAGAATCATGCGATGAGCACAGAGAAGACTTTGTTCAAACCAAGATTAGAGGAGATATATGGTCACCGAAGGGGTCATGTTGCAGCGACCGGAAAGCATTCGATAAAAGAACACCTGGCCCTTTCAAGGTTGAATGGAGCGGAGATGGAATTGTGGGTCTCTGTAGCAAAACCTACTACTGTTTCAGTCCGAGTAGCAAGTTCAGTTCCAAAGGAATAAATAAACGCCAAAACGACCTAACGAAGAACAAATATATGCATGTGTTGAAAACGCAACAGAATGGAACAGGAGTTAACCGTGGATTTGTTGTGAACAATAAACACATGTACACTTATAGTTAGATCAAAGATGGACTGCCATATTTTTACCCGAAAAGAAACGTTCAAGAAGATGGAACCTCGACCAAACCACTGGATATATAGACATTAATGTACTCTGACCATCAGCTGTTTTGTCACTGCAATCTTGATGTGAAAAATTCATTTTTCTGTGTTACACGTCATTCATTAGTCGTGTATATTTGAAAACTGCAATTAAATCGTGTTTTGTCAAATGAATGTATATTGTAATATTATTATGTTGAAAAGAATGAAATGTATTGAATGTTGAAAAGCCTTCTGTTATCTATTGTATAGGACGCTTACAGAAATAGGAGCCATATAGGAGCCATAAATAGGTTGTGTAGGAGCTTGGAAGTAAGAGGCCTAAAGGCTTTTCTGGGATTCAGGAGCCAAACTACACAAATGCAGCATCAGCGCCCCCAATAGTCCACAAATCAGCTCTTTTTCGGTCTCCGAAAGTACCCCCCCCCCCCCACCCCCGAATCTGGCCTTAATTGCCAAAACACCGAAAGGCTAACCTCATTTCATTAGTAGTCCGTATTTCGTACTACCAATACCACCTCCACCCACCCCCGTCCCGAAACGAGCTAATAGGTTAGAACTTAGTGGATAATAGACCAACAGGCCGTTAATCCTTTACTACTGTAAATACCACCTGGTCTGGAATTCCATACTACCAATACCAGCCATTAGATACTATAAATGATTCGACAGGTTAATAATACTAAGGGGGTGATAACCCAACAGAACATTCATCCTGTACTGCCAGTCTAAACCACCAATGACAATCTCGCAATACCACACTACCCCCCACCCACCCTATTGCTTGACTTAGCTATAGCAGACATAGGATAATATGATGTTCGATTAGTAGTTGGCCTACCAAAGGCTAACAGGGGACTTACATGGATATATACCACTACTACCATATCACCCCCTCTCCCCAAAAGAGAAGCCCGACACCCCCTGACCCGAGAAACGTTATGTCAGATTGTATACTGGACAATAACAGCGGTCAACATCTCTATGACGTCGCGTGCGCATCATGACGTCACGACGTCAATAGCAACGTCAACCGTTTCGCGGGAAAAACTTTCAAGAAAACCCATCATCACCATTAATTTTCCACCACTTACCCATAATATATACCTATAGCCCCATGCATACATATATCACTATACTTGCCATAGCATACTATATATGCAGTACGTACATTATGTACCGGATCTAGCTGCAAGGAGCCGTACTTTTGCACCCCCAAAGTTGCACCCCCAAAAGTCCGGTTCCTATGGGAATTTAACACTAGCTGCACCCCCAAAAGTCGGGGTAATCAGGCACGATCGGGTACATGCTATACTACTAGCGTTAACCCCCTTTTTGTGGTTGCTAATAGCGATACCCACAAAGGCTTAAAAATATATGTTTTCCCTGGATTTCTTTACAAACATCTGGTTGGGTTTTCAAGAAAAAATGGCCATTGATAGGTCTTGGTGTCACATTACCAACTGATTGGATAAATTATTCCGGTAACCATTTGTTAACCCTCCATGGGCTGCTAAATGTCAAAATTTTGAAAAAAAATAGTCTGTTTTGGACACCAGCAACATCAAATGGGAATGCAACAGACAAACATAACTTATTTTGCCGGACGCAAAACTGATAGGGAAACATTTTTGTAAGTAGTAAGGGTATTCAAAAATCGAGGTCTTAACCAATTTTTGACTGGTTAAGGAGATATACCCCTAAAAGCTTAAAATTCCAGTTTTCTGTGGATTTCTACAAAAACATTTTCAAGAAAAATTGACCATTCGCAGGTCTTGGAGTGACATTAGAAGTTGCATGGACAAAATATCCATGTAAGCATTTGTTAACCCTCCCGAGGCCGCCAAGCATAGACATTTTGAGAAAATGGGCTGTTCTTGGGCACCCATAACATCCAATGTGTACCTACGAGATAAACATAATCCCCCTCATTGGACGTGGAAGTCACCGAGGATCATTTTTGTAAGAAATGAAGGTATTCACAAAACCAAGCATTAACCTGTTTAGGGCCGGTTACAGAGCGATACCCCTCTAAAGGTTAAAAATTAAAGACAGACAGCCCATGCCATGTGTGCTGCCTATATTACCTGTAAAATCGACCACCCTCCCCCACTAAATCTTCTGCGAGGAGGGCTGTCGGGCCCGACCACCTGACCTCATTAGATAACACTCCTTCGTCGTATTTAGCAGCATGGATTTCCCCAAGAAGTGAAGATAAGAATACGTCCGCGGAAAATAATGCCAGTTATTTTATTCAGTGTGTATTTTGTCCTTACACAAAATTTCTCACCCACATACGCTTAAGAATGATTCAATGATGCGATTGGACATATTCCTCTCGTAATACGTGAAAAAAGACTTCATTTATTGCATTTTAGGAATGCACATGTATATTTTTAGAAGATTCTCTGTCTGTTATTAATCTTCGGCGTTAATCTTTGATCTCGTTTGCGACGATCAGTAATTAACACCTTTTCGTCAAGAGTCATCGAAATTGAAAATGAAAAAAATAATCCAATTTCACTAAAACCTTTTGCAGAATCGAGTTTTTCAGAAAACTGTAACGCGATTTCATGTGTCATTTTCAAAATTCCGATCAGTAATCATGAAATTATAAATATGTAGTTGGCAATAACAGAATTGAAAGCATGTCGGCCAAACTTGCATGACGTCAGAACTCGATTCGGGTGAAATACTGCGATGAAGCACTGAAAAAACGAGAGTAAGGAACGCTGATATCGAAGTAGTAAAATTAAGTTTATATTTGCAGCGTTACTGCAAATAGGTTTCCCGTTGTTTCTTGTTAAAATGTTGTTTCCGTCAAGGCCCAGTACCATAGAACATTTGGAATACTGGACAATGGAATATGGACACCTGTCCCATTAACAACTGCCTCCTATTGAAATTAATTAGCGGAGACATCTGCCCCCACCCCACCCCATCGCCCTGCTGTTTATTTTTTTACGTAGGACACCTGCCCCCTGCTGTTTTTTTACCTAGAACACGTGCCCCTCTGCTGTTTTTCTCACCAAGTTTGTTTGCTAACGGGCCTCTCCACCATTGACCTTTCTATCCTTAGAAGCACCCGAGCCGACGGGGAGAGAGCATTGTTGCGAGCATAGCTGGTATACTGGCCTGGGGAACGAGCCCCGAAAATATGGGTTGCCCTGCCCACTCGTGCTCCCGGTGGCCCTGCGAAGCACCTCTAGTTGTCGTTATATTAGATGTTGGGAGAATAAAGTAAAAATAAGTTTTTAGCGAGCCAAAATTCTGGCGGGGTATGATGTGGGGGGTGGGTGTTAGATTTGAGAAGTCTGAAGTGCAATTCATAGGATGGGGAGCAGAGCATAACTGAGAAGTATCGGTGGTCGATATATGATTTCCAGTGAATCCTCGCCATCATGAACTCAAAAGTAAGTGTATATTTATTTATTATCAAGAATAACCGCCCATAAGTTCCACTCCCACTGTGTCCCGTTTCATCGGTCAATTCCACGGTGTCCCACGCCATCGGTCGATTTATCCCAACAAAATTACCGATCTTACCACCCCACCCCCTCTCTTTCTCCAACCAAACACACATTGAAAGGTACGCCTCACTTCATATTATTTATTTATTTATTTATTTATTTATTTATTTATTTATTTATTGGTGTTTAAGGTCATATACTTATGCACAATGGCAATTCATGTCCGAGACAGTTCTACGGATGGAGGAAGCCGGAGTACCTGGAGAGAACCACCATTCAACGACGAGCAGCTGCCAGCTCCCCTACATAGTAACTCCGCACTGCAGCACAGACACGGTTAGATTGGTTGAAGACATGCGTACCATCGACGTGCAGTACGCCTTGGTACACGGCGGCATCGTGCCCCCATGTGGATAATCGGCGTTAAGTACATTGCCCACTGACACAACGCGGGAGTCCGAATTGATCGCTCGGACGGTCACTCGGACTCGACGTTGGTTAACTTCGGTGTTCTGACGAGAACCGGTTACCACAACGCCACTGCCCCACGTTACTGCATGATAAGAAAGTAAATAATATTAGCTACAATGGGATCATTTACATTTTATATCAAATACAGTATTGACACTATAGCATTTCCTCGACATTGGGTCCAGGTACATACTAGTCTGTAAAACGGCTATACACTGCCCATCCTCCACCCCAGGGTGGCGACGAGGCAGTATATAGCCATCTTACAGACGCTATGTTGTGCCTAAGGAACCTTACAATAAAAGGGGGAGTTCCTCAATATGGGAAGGGATGCAGGTATATTTAATACTCTGTAAGGCAGTTATCAAATGCAGTGATGGCGCCAAAAATTCATCGGCAGTGGGGCTAGGTATATACTTGTTTGTAAGACGGCTATACTGCCCATCCTCCATCCCAGCCTATATTTTATTTACACAGATGTACGAACAACACTTCCTATTTATATATGTAATTATTCTTGTCTTTTACTTCATGTTTCTCGTTGTTGTCAATAACTGTAGTTCTATGGTGTGAAAAGATGACGTAGTGATGCATAACAACTGTGTCGAATTGGAGATAATTGATACAGGGACTACACATGACATGCTCAAGAACTTAAAGTTCACATTTTCTGTGGATATCTTCAAGTGGTTCTTACAGATTTTCAAGAACAAATAAACTCGGGAGAAGAATTATTCTCGCAAGCCTTCATTAACCCACCACAAACTGTCAAATATTGAAAGTTTAGGTAAATTTGAGATATAATGTTCTATTTGCATTAGACGCCGATTCTCAGACGCTGATAGTTATATTAAGGGGTCGTCCAACCTAACTTTGGTCACTTTGTTGACATTTTTCCCAATGCCCCAGAAACAGATAAGAGAAGTAAGGAAAGGCAAATTATATATCAAAATAATGAGTAAAGTGCATAGAAAAGGTATAATTTTTTCAGGAAAAAAGGTGAATTTTATGATTATGATGAACATGAATTTGCCAATGGCATAAGTAACCAACCGGTAAAACCACAAAATGATCGGTAATTCGAAAGCCTTGTCTTCAGTGTAATGATAACATACTACAGACTCGGAGAAAGCATTTTTATGACACACACTCTGGTGTGTTTTTCTGTCGGAATGCAATACAACCAACACAAATTTTGGATGTTCTGGATGTGGCCATGTTACACTGATGTTTATTCCGGTCATGTGATTACAATGTGGTTCCTGTAGAAATACTCATTTTGGGCGATTGTCAGAATGAAAGGACGTGATCACGTCCTTTATTTGCTCTAGACAATGTATGAGCGGATTTGCCAACAGGTTACAGCAAATACTTGAGCTGTTAATGTCATAACTGCAAAATATGGTTCGAAATTCCCTCTCGTGTTTACAGGCCATCTGAACATTTTTGTTGACAAAAAATCTGAATTATTGCGCACTAAAAAGAAACATAAACCGCTTGTAAAAAAACAACCGAGTGTATAAAATCGGGACAATACACATAAAATAAGGCAATATTCATAACAAAGTAAGCAGAATGCTTCAGAAATCACTTTTTCTCCAAGTATATTCCAAGTGACCTGGAACTATATTGCGCGAGTTGATTTCCCCTGATGTTGTGAAGTTGTTTACTTCCTAGTAACCATGGAATTTGTCGCGGCTCTGTTTGATGTCAGCAAAGGACCAATTGAAGATGGGTTGAAAATGATGCATTCGCGCTTTTAGATAAGGTGCGATTGGACGATGCCGTGAATTTAGTTTTTTCTTGCAAACAACTACACTAACACAAGCGTCGATCAGTGTCTTTTGTCATCGTTTTACACTGACAAATGTAACAAATCTCCTTCACCGGAAACTATCTGGCATTTGCATATCATAATAAACATAATATATATGTTAATGACTTGGTTAACTATTTATATAATGGTGAACATGTAGAAATGGATCTAACCCCCATAATGCTGTTTCTGAGATGTATGCTGATGATATGGTTCTGTTAGCAGATACCCCCTGTAAACTTCAAAAACGAATTGACTCGCTCTCAGAGTACTGCCTGGTAAATAAATTGAAGGTAAACATAAATAAAACTAAAATAGTATGTTTCAGTAACAGTAAAAGAAGAGTAAAAATTGAAAAGTGGTTATACCGGGGAGAATCAATTGGTGTTGTTGATGAATTTAATTATCTCGGGTGTGTCCTAAAATATAATGGCAAATGGGATATAACGCAAAAAACACTCGCTTTGCAAAGTCATAAAGCCATGTATTGTTTGCTTAATAGATGTGAAGATCTGGGACTTGACGTAGAAACAAAGTTACACTTATTTGATACCTATGTTGCAAGTATTTTGAATTATGGGTGTGAAGTATGGGGTATGCACAAAGGTGACGACATTGAAAAAATACACTTACAATATTGTAAGAGAATTTTACACACTCACTCTAAAACCATCACATTTTTTGACTCCCTGAAGTATTCCTGACATACACACATGCATTTTGACGTAAAGAAAGTGGGAGTGGCCAACATTTTTGAAAGTGGGTCACGCTCATATCTTAAGCATGGTTTGACGTATGGATCTGGGACCAATACCAATGAGTCAACACTCCATAGAGGTTCACAAATGGACAAGGGTCGCCCAGGGATAACTGAGTGCATTTTTAGTATTGCTAGGAATCACATTTTTGGACACCTAATGCATTCTCTTGGCAAAACTTTTGAATGTTGTGCACATATATGCCTTATCTGGTTTCTTAGAAGAATTGTTCTGATTCCATTATGAATATCTGTAAATACTGTTTACGAAAATCCATTCCTGATTTGTTTAAAAATATGTTACTCCCGAAAATAACCCTCCATAAATTCTCTTTCTATATAGTTTTTTCCCAATAGATATTTTAACTCCTTTCTTACAGCTTAAATTTACTGGATGCAGTAAATTCTATTTCTCTAGTATTAACATTATTTTCTATTTTTGATTTTTGTCTGATGGATTCTTTACTATTCTACTGAAATTTGGCACATATGTAGAGCTTCGTTAGAAGTTTCTCACCTGGATCATGGCATTTCTGAAGTTTTCCGTTTTCTGCCAAAACCGTGCAAAATGTTGTCACAATGTTACGTTTTGCCACAATTCTCAAACAAGACCCTGGACGATTTGGCTGGAGCTTTGATTATATTTGTAGCATGACTTACTAAATCTGACTACATAAGCTGTGTTACCCACGTTGCTCCCTTTTGACCTCAAATTTCCGAGCAAAGTGCAATTTTGGAAAAACTGGTCAATTTTCACATGCAATTTCTCAGCTCTGGGACCAAATTTTTTCAAAACGTTTCCTATGAGAAGTTTGGGCATTCATCCAAGAATTATTTGTCTGTTATATACTCTATTCAAAGTTTTAACCTTCAACTCGTTTTCGAGCCTTGAATTCGAGTACCCTTAACTTGTTCATAAAAATGGCTCATTTTTAGTTCATTTTTCTTCCATTTACGAATGGTATATCGACAAATGATTTACATGTTCGTATTCACAATTACCTATCGAGCATATTTTCTGTTGTACGATTGGTTGTAAAGTTTAACCATATGCCCATTCTGTTTGCATAAAGATAGATGCTGTCCAAAAAACTCACGCTTTTTCAGAATTTGGTACGATTAAGTGACAATTTACTCCATTCCTTATTGACTGAGTGCTGAATATTTTCAATAGCTGTATGCAGCAGTCATAGTATGAAAACTTTTGTTTTATATGTGGGCATTAAAAGTTTAACCCTTAGCTGATGTGAGAGTCCCATGTGGGTACTGTCTGAATAATTGTGATTTTCGTAATATCTGAAAATTCTGTTGCCATTCAGATTTACAGTTGAAGTCCAAGAAGATTTTCCTTGATAGGGTAGCTGTAACGTTTAACCTAATCCCTGTTTCGGTTGCATAAAGATAGATTCTCAAATGTTTCAAGAATGCGACGGGATCCCTGGGTGCTGTTCTTAAAGAAACTACTTTGATTTACAGCCATCTCTCCGTCAGTCACACTCTATTGTAACTTTTATGTGGACCTACCCCAGAGAGGGGGCACCACGGGACATTGCGCCCATTCCCGCCCTCTTCTTTCGCTCCGACTTGAAAAAGACCAGATTCAGAAAATTACCTCCTCTCTTCAAAAACGCTATATGTCAGCGAATTTTCCGCGGATTTCCACGAAATTTTCATTCAGCATTCACGAATAGTTGCTCCATCGGATGTCTTGAAAGGCGGCTCGAACTGCGCATTTCCTCAAGTCCAATTCGAAAAGAGCGTATGCACATGCGCGTGACGCTCCCATGGGCTACGTGTCGGTTGTTGGATTTTTCAGGCACAGGTCGAGTTGGACAGAACTTCTGGAACAAACATTGAATATTTCGAGTCGCTACTCCAAAAACTCTCTCCACAATCTACTGTACATGTAACAGAGTGGATACTTTTTATGACCTGCCGGCAGTACCAACCACCCTTCTAGTTTTATATCATGTATTTAATAAATGTTTAACTCTTGGCAGATTTGAGACTTCTCTTTTGGGTACATCCACGCTGTTTTCACCCGGTAGCAAGACTCAAGAAAGATACTACACTGTCGAGTGGGGATAGTAGAACACATTCTCAGAATTTCAAGTGGCTGCCTTGGACGGTCTGGTTACAATTGGCGTATGTCCTTGTTATGCCCACAACGAATAGTCAGGGGGCATATTATTTTACCTCTGTCTTTTCCTGTATCTTTCTGCATATAGGGCACATTGTTTGTCCGTCTAACCTCTCTTCTTAGCTCATCTTGACAAAGTCAAGCTGAGCTAATCTCATCGCTCTCCATCCGTCGTCCGTCGTCCGCCGTGTGTCAACACCATTTTTTGGTCTTCTCCTCCAAAGCCACTGGGCCAATTCAAGTGAAAGTTTGTATGAGTGATGATTCCAAAGGGGCATTACATTTTTGTTCAACTCAACATGTCCAGTCCCATAGGAAGGGAGTGGGGAAAATGCTCCAAAGTATTTTTAAAATCTTCTCAAGAACCAGTGTGTACAATGACTTGACATTTGCTATGGAACTTCCTTTTGGGGAGTAGAATGAACTTTTTCAAACTAAGTTCGTGAAGCAATATTTGGCTTTGTAATGGGAGGGGTAAGATTGACCCCCGCCCAAAATTTCTATTTTCTGAACCGATGGTCCGGTATGAACCAAATTTGGTATACGGTATCATTGGGTCATAAGTACTTGACCCATGCAAAAAAAAAATAATTCCCGCATCCCCATGGAGTGCTTTCACTTAGTTAGAATGCTTCCACTTTCATATTTGGTATACAACATCTCTAGGGGGGGGGGGGGGGGGGGGGGGTCAGATTCAAGTTTGTTCAAATCGGATCCATGGGATAATATTTGGGCTCGCTATGGTAGCCCAAATTTTAACTTGATGCAATATGAAGAAATTTCTTTAAAATTTCTCTTCTTCAGATCCAACAGTCAGAATGCTTTCATATTTGGTACACAACATCTCTAGGGAAGTCAGATTCAACTGTGTTCACATCGAGAGCTTGGGTTAATATTTGGGCTCCCTATGGAGCCGGAATTGGCCATTTTGCTGAAGAATTACAAATTTTGTATTCAGTACTCTCTAGAGGTGTGTAACTAAGATTAATCCACAAAGGTTGTATCAAGGGGCTTCATTGGGGAGCTCAACATTTTACTTTATGATCACTGAAGAAAAGGCATGATGCCCGTATTATTTTTGTAACTCCCGAGGGACTCAAGAATTGAGAGTGTAGCCTATGGAGGTGGCTTGCTTAATGTACTCATTCTTGGACTCTGTGTAAATTGTGTTCTGTTCAAGATGAGCGCTTCAGGCCCCGTGAGGCCTCATGTAATTTTCAAGGTATTATTTTTTTATTTCACAGGATGTTTCTACATTTTCCAGATGTGTGCATATTGTCAGAATTTTGACTTGCCTCAATATTTTCCAAAACTACTGGTTGTTAAACTTAGTCCATTTTTAGCTCAACTTTGGCGAAGCCAAATTTGAGGTATTGTCATGGCCCGTCGTTTGTCTGTCCGCCTGTCGCGCCGTACACATGTCTCGGGCTAGAGGCCGTATTTATAAAACGAAACTTCTTGGGTACCTTTGTTGTCACTGTGAGACGAGAACAAGTGTTTTTGGGCCCGGTCAGAAATTCAAGATGGCCACTGGTAGCCATTCTGTACAAAATTAGGTGCAATCAGATTTTTGTGCGCAGAACTTCCATATGAAAGCTCTGATTTGATTAATTTTTTGTATGAATGTTTAGTACCATGGAATACATCACATATAACACGGGAGTTTTTTTCCTCGTGCGTAAATTATGCAAATTAGACTAACTTTTGAGATAATTAGTGTTACTTTCAGCACTGTAAGTGCCAATACCAATACGGCTCGGGCTAGAGGCCGTATTTATGAAACGATCTTTACGAAACTTCTTGGGTACCTTTGTTATCACCGTGGGACGAGCACGAGTGTTTTGGGGTCCGTTCTGAAATTCAAGATGGCCGCTTGCAGCCATTTTGTACAAAATTAGGTGCAATCAGATTTTTGCGCAGAACTTCCATATGAAAGCGCTGATTTGAATACTTTTTTTGTGTGAACGTTTAGTACCTTGGGATACATCACATATAATACGGGGTTTTTTCTTCACATACATAAATTATGCCAGTTAGACTACCTTTGATCTATTTAATGTTACTTTCGGCACTGTAACTACAAATGCCAATACGGCTCGGGCTAGAGGCTGTAGTGATGCACTGGTCTTTTTGAAACTTCTTGGGTACCTTTGTTATCACCGTGGAACGAGAACGAGTGGTTTTGGGTGCAGTCCGAAATTTAAGATGGCCACTAGAAGCCATTTTGTACTTTAGTTAGTGCATCAGTTTTTTTGTACAGAATATGTATGAAAGTTCTGATTTTAATAAATATCTGTATGAATGTTTAGTACCATGAGATAATCACATATAGTACGAGGTTTTTTTCTCGAGCAGAAATTATGCAAATTAGATGAACTTTTGATTTATTCAGTGCTACTAATACACAGAAAGTGCACGTGTCAATACGACTCGGGCTAGAGGCTGTATTTATGAACCGAACTTCACAAAACTTCCTGGGTACCTTTGTTATCACCTTGGGACGAGAACAAGTGTTTCTGGGTGCGGTCCAAAATTCAAGATGGCTGCCAGTGGCCATTTTTGGCCAATCAGTTTTTTTTTGTACACAACTTCTACACGGCACAGACTAGAGGCTGTATTTTTGAACCGATCTTTACGAAACTTCTTGGGTACCTTTTGTTATCACCGTGGTATGAGAACGACCGTTTTGGGGTGCGGTCCAAAATTCAAGATAGCCGCCAGCAGCCATTTTGTACCAAAGTTAGTGCAATCAATTTTTTGTACAAAACTTCTGTATGAAAGTTCTGATTTGAATAAATTTCTGTATGAATGTTTAGTAACATGGAATACATCACATATAATACGGGTTTTTTTTTTCTCGTGCGAACATTATGCAAATTAGATGAACTTTGATTTGTTCAGTGTTACTTATACACAGTAAGCGCATATGTTAATACGACTCGGACTAGAGTCTGTATTTATGAACCGATCTTCACAAAACTTCTTGAGGTACCTTTGTTATCACCTTGTGACAGGAATGAGTGTATTTGGATGCCTTTGTTATCACTGTGCTATGGGAACAAATATTTTTGGGTTCAGTCGGACCCACTCTGGGACTCAAAGATTTCTTTTTATGTCCCCCCCCCCCCCCGACTAAAGTCGGGTGGCATATAGTGATTGAAGTGTGCGTGTGTCCGTCCGTGTGTGTGTCCATGTGTGTGTGCCCGAGCCAATAACTCGAAGACTGTTAGGGCCACAGTCATCAAACCTCACACAATTATAAAGGACCATGGGAGGATGTGCCACACACCATAGCCGGGGTTTCTCTGGTTATAAAGTAGTTTTTGCTCACACTTCAGGCTTGGTGTGACATATAGAAATAGTACTACACCAAATGAGTTGAAACTTGCTGGAGGTTCAAAATGTGGTCCACCTCTATGCGGTCAAGAGAGGTCATTAAATGCATATTTTTTGCGACCTATTACGAATTTCATTTTATACCAATTAATGCAATTTTGAAGATTATACATGTATCTCATCATTCAAATGGCAGCGGTAGTAATGTCAATTTCTGATTCCTTGATCGAACCCTATAAACGGTGTGCACATATATGCCTTTTCAGGTTTCTTAGAAAAATTGTTCTGATTCCTGTATGAATATTTTCTCCATGAAAGAATTTCACAGAAAGCAAGTTAGGGAGTAAGCTGTGACTGTCACATACAATAGCATGGTCTGTTTATTTAATCTCATTGTACAGAATTAATTCCAAAAAACCAAGTTAATATAAAAACAAACAACTTGATCATGAAGAACTCCAGTGTACATGTAATTGTAAAACTACACTGAAGATTTGTTATTGGAACCTATCACAATACTGTCAGGATGCCGGTAAAGGATGCAATACTGACATAGTTGGCTGTACTGTTAACTGTGTTAGTGCTATGACTGTTTAAAATTAATTTATTAGAGAAGTTCTAGTTTTATGTATGCCTTGTTTAGGTCACTAGATGTCCTTTCAAGAGTAGGCCTTCAAATGAGCTCTTGGGGTTTTTAAGGTTTTTATGACAATATCTCCGATATAGAGTATATGCACCCTTTGTCAAGGTGACAACTCAAATACGGATCGTCCTATCTCTATGCATTTTGGCATGCTGGTTAACAATACCCAGTTTGCACTCATCTATGTTTTTTGCACCCGTTCGATCTGAATGACAGATGACAGATCTGAAGTTGGTGGAGGCATTATTTCAAAGTGGGTTGCGCTCATTCTTCAATGTAGATGTAGACATGGGACTACACCGACTGAGTTAAAAATTGGTGGAGATTCAATATATGGTCCACCTGAATGGAGTCATCAAGTGCATATTATTAAGAAAGACTGGGAAATGCATTTACGCCTTAATGTGTTTCTAAAGTTTATGAATGTATTTCATCACTCAGATTAGTGGGCAGAGCCAAAATTGTCCATTTCTGATTCATGTATCGAACCCTTTGAATGCTGGTCACACATATGCCTTTTCTGGTTTCTTATAAAAATTGTTCTGATTCCTGTTTGAATATATGTAAATACTGTTAACGAAAACCCATTTCTGATTTGTTAAAAAATATTTTACTCCAGAAAATAAGCCTCCATAAATTCTCTTTCTGTAGAGTTTATTCCTGATACTTTAACCCTTTTCACACAGACTTGAATTTACTGGATGCAGTAAATTCTGTTTCTCTAGTTTGAATAAAGTTTGATACTAATAAACATAACCGCTGTCAGCGTGACCGTGTGGTCAAAACCCAAACGAATTATCGAATCTACTGTCAAAATTAGCCGCAATTGGCATTTAAACAAATGAAATACACGAAATATTCGCAATTTCTTCATTATCCATGCCGAGTTACTTTTTAACCAGACCACATGCGTTCAGTTTCGTTTGTCGGCATCAAACTGATATTGTTTGTGGTAATTAATAGTACGAGAAGGCGAAAGAAGCCAAATATATTCCCATCATCTATAAATTAATTAAAATTGATAATTCCTTTTACTTTACTGAAATTATAAATTGATAAGGTGGGTCTGTTTCGATTATTATGCACCAGACCTGGAAGTTGTAAATTGGCCGGAAAACACCTCTGTCCTCTAACTCATACATCATTTACATGTACCAACATTCTCCCTGGTATCTCAACCACTGCTACTCCAATTTGAAGGATATTTGGTGTTGTGATCGAGCATCATTGGGAAACGATGCCTGTGTAGCTGCTGTAGCATGTGTTTCTTCCCACATTTTTTCCAGAGTTCTGGTACTTTTTCACTCCTTCGAGTTAGAACATTTTGTTTATAACTAGTTGATTTGTTACAATTTGTTGGAATGTGCCTGCAGACACCCTCAAATTTATTGCTACAAAATATTTTTGGTGAAGATTTTGTTCCTATTACTTATCAAGCAACAAGCTGATGAATAATCTGTATAAAGCCACCAATCTGATGTTTGACACTTTTATCGGAGCTGTTATGAAGGCTTATGGAACTCAAAATGTTGATTATGGTAGGACTTTTCTATTCACCCATTAATCGATAAATTAAGTGTTATAGTTGGATGTAAGAAGCATGAAAGGTTCAGAACTTAATGTCTAAAAAGAATGTTTTGCAATGTAACATGATTTTTGCAGATACACTTAATTGGAGGGTTACCTGTCTGATAGTGCTTGGAACATGTGTAGCCAGGATCTTCCAAAAAAAAAGAGTTAAACTTTGAGAAAAAAGACATATGTCTTGAGTGCAGGAGGTAGAGTCATACAAGTAAGAGAGCCCCCGGGGAATTTTTTTGTCAAATGGAGCTCACTTGTCACATTTTGGGGATTGCTTTGTGTTCTGCGTTCTTGAAAAAAATATGTGAGACCCTCTGGATGTGCCTTTCTGATCTCAATATGCCAATAAACCTCCTTGGGAAAAGTACATGCAATAATGGTTATGTAAGGTTGATTTGATATGTTTTGAATAACAATGTACTTTTAAGTACATTAGATGGTTTATTGCAGTGACAGGTTACAGTTACCCTTATTTTTTCTCCAACAGATATCATGAGTGTATTGGTGTCCAAGAGTAAACAAAGCTATGATACCTATTGATAAACCAGACAGATTTAACAATTTAATCACTATCAAATTGATGCACTTGATAAAACACGTTACGGTGCAAGGGATTTGTAAATATATTTATTCAACTACAATGTATGACTTTACAGTGCATTCTACATAGGAGAATATCATAGTTTCTTTCCAAATCACCACAGTGATACATACATCTTTATATTGGGAGACACTCGTTTGTCCTTCCATACTTCTTCTGGTGGACTCCTTCACATGTTGACCTTTGTTGAACTCACCAAATCAAAACATAAACAAAAGAAAATGTCTGCCTTCAATCACTGGGCACTCCACTTATAACATTTGGTCTCAATCTTTATTACTTTCATGAATTAGGAAAAGATTTCTTCGAGTGTATACTTCAATGTTTATAGAATACAGCTGTTATTTTATTTTGAGGTATTTTATTGTAAAACTTTTGTTCTCTTACTTATGCCATAGCATACTTTCAGGTGGTGCTATTTACACGTGGCAGCAGTTCCATGGCAAATTCCAGTTTCCACATGTTCTATGTTTCATTCCAAGAATTTTGATATATAATTTATTGAGGTTATTCATGTTGGGTCTTTTTCAAACTTGGAAGAAAATTGCATGAAATTTGACCAAAGTTAGGTTGGACGTCCCCTTAACCCTCTCCACCAACAATTATGTTTTAACCAAAACTTTCTTTTATCACACTGGGTTATTTGAGGCTATTGTACCCACTTTTCACAAGGCATCAATAAAAATACTTTAGTGATGCAATTAAAAACAATTCTTCAGACACTCCAGGGTCATAAAAAATCATGGAATCTTATGTTTTCCCTGGATTTCTCTGAAAACAATTTGTAGATTTTTAAGAAAAAATGGCCACTTGCACTTCTTGGTGTGACATTACAAGTTGCATTTAAAAATATTCCTGTTAGCACTTGGTAACTCTCTACAAACTGCCAGGCATCAATATTTTGGATATATAAGTTAAAATGGGACATTTTCAAATAGCCACAGGACACGATGGGAAACAAACATAACTCCTTTTGTTGGTCATTAATTTGTTAGACGACGATATTGATATTAACCCTCTCCTCCATTAATGATGGTTTGTACCTAAACATTTTGTTTATCAAACTGAGTCAGTTGAGACTACGATACCCACCTTTCTCATAACATCAATAAAGAAACTCCAGTGAGACAGTCAAAACAAATCATCAGACACACTGGCGCCATGACAAATCATGGAATCTCATCGGGAAAAGCCATGATTCTCCAGAACAATAAAGTCTAGTTCGAAAACTGCGTTTCTATTCGTTTTGATACTTCACGAGATACGTGTCAATGCATGTCTGTATACAAACGCAATATAACAATAATTATCAGTAAAATTATCGGTTATATGTGCGTTTTTTCGATTAAGGCTATCAGTGCCAGACATGTTGCAAGGAAATTAGGAGCGTTCGATCTGAAATCACTCGATCATCAGCTGAACATATAGGAGAGGAGTAGGTGGGAATAGCAGAATTCGAGGAATAATAGTAATAACACTTTGGCTGGCCGCTGATTTGTCGCGGTTCTCGGACGAGAAGGCCTTGGTTACCCCTGAAGTGTAGATATGTGTACATGTATATCACGCAAAGCTTTGAGGCGAATTAGGTTGCCACAGAAAACGAACGAATTTGAAAATTTTGTTTGATTGCCAGAGGGGGATAGGCCTATTGCAACTGAATGGACAATTCGACACCGGAAGTTACGTGATTTTTTCACTGCAATTTAATGTCCAATTCAAAAAGTCACATTGACGGCTATGGGGAATTCTGTTCTGGAACACATTTATCTGACTGGGTATGTGGAACCCTTTGCGGGCCTACGGCCCGCCTGGGGTTCCTATAAACACTGAGGTCTCATTCAATATTTATTGCATTAACTAATTGCCCAACGTGACGGCGGCCAAGGATATTCATAAAAAAATCGCCGTTCGTATTTTTATTTTGTCTCTCAAAAACATAGGATATGCGCTCTTCGCCCCCCCCCCCCCCCCCCCCTATTGGAACAAGCCCGTTGTGCCCGTCCCAATGAGAGGATATAAGTTATGTTTCTAGGTATAAAACATTTAGTTAATCAAAAAGGTTTTGCGGGTATTATCTTCTATTTGACATGTATGAAAGCTTAATAGAATATCGAGTTGCTTTTTGGCCTCCTGTGCAGTGACTGTAAAATAAAGCGGTTAGTTCTTGCCTTTTGTCAGGTATTACTGAGGGAAAAAATGAAATGGTTCAGGTTTTCCTACCTAGTTTTCATTTCCCGTTCCTAATCTTTTTATGAGCTCTTGGCCAAAAGAAAAATATATCTTTCAAAAAGGATATCTGAAGATTCTTACGAGCCTGCATCATACACATACACTCCGCAAATATAGGCAACACATTTTAACACCCCTTCTATTCCGAACAACTAGAATTAAACCTCATGTGGAGTCCGCCAAAATTGAACCAGACACAATAAAAGAGAACCGTGGACCACAAACTCCTCCTTGGAATCTTAAAAAGCCAACAGTTATTTTGGACCTAGCCTCTACTAAAAAGCCTGAAACCAATTTCCTGCAGTTTAAGCAGAAATATGCAGAAATTATGTCAAAGTACAGTGCATATACAAGGATCTATACGGCTGGATCAAAATATGGTGATAACGTATCATCAGCTGTTGTCACTGGTGATCATGTCACCTCAATCAGAATACCGAATCAAAGTTCTATTTTCACAGCTGAAGTTGAAGCTTTACAACTTGCGCTAGAGCACATTGAGAATGTACAGGAAAGAATGTCGATCATCTTTTCCGACTCTCTTTCCTCTTTACTTGCTTTTCAGAACCCCAAGTTGAAGAACCCTCTCATTTTGAGCTTCGTGAGAAGTTAACAACTTCCATGTCTGACCAGTATGATGTCGTGTTTTGCTGGTTCCCTGGACATGTAGGTATTTCGGGTAACACCAGAGCAGACAGTGCGGCAAAACAGGCTTTAAACAAGCCTATCACTGATTTTAATATTCCTTTCAGTGACTTTAAACCACATATCGATCATTACATTAAATCAGTGTGGCAGGCGGAATGGGATGGGGCGACAAATAACAAGCTCCATCGCTTCCGCCCAAACATTTTTGATCACTGCCCATCCAGTGACCTTTGTAGAAAAGATCATGTTATTCTGACACGGTGTCATATTGGTCACACACGACTAACACATTCTTTTTTGTTAGAGGGTAATATGCGACCAGAGTGTGTTCCCTGCCAGCAGGTGCTGTCAGTGGAGCACATTCTTTTAAACTGTACTGATTTTAATCATGTTAGAGGGCAGTATTTTACAGCTGGATCTCTAAGAGATGTATTTTACCATACGAGTCCGCATAAAATTCTCTCCTTTTCTGAAAGAAATCAAACTTTTTAATAAATTAATTTTAAAATTGTTTTTATTCTTTTAACGTAGACTCCACAAGTCTAAATGTCACCAGGTTTATTAATAAGTATTCTGTTCGTTTGTAACTTTAGTCATTACTCTTTCGACTACTCTTGGTTTTAAGTTTTGTTGTGATTATTTCATATTTTATTCAATTGATTTTATTTCATACTTGACACTTGTAGTTTCTGCAGTTTTCTCGCCACGATATAGCCTAGCTGCTGATGTGGCGTCAAGCAACAATAAATAAATAAATAATAATTCCGAACAACAGACTACCCTTTATAAAATCAAATCTTGAATAAGAATAAATTCTTATATTTTTCCTCAGGAATATAGCTTACGACCCCTGATTGAAACGAGCTATGCTGGCTCGTAGTTACTGTAGTCGATGTAACATGGGCAGGTAGTATGAAGTTGGGATGTGTTTAAATAGCATGTTCGATTGTATTGCAGTGTACTCCGATAGAGAAGAGGAGCTCAAACTAAAGAATAATCAGTTTATGTCACCAAGTTCAGCCTTTCCGGCCTGTCCTGACTACTTTTCAATCTAGAATTTTATCTAGTCCCACCTACTCCTCTCCTATACTTCGTTCTAGCCACTAGCCCCGACCAATCAGATCGCCCCATTTGCATCAGTATATATGTCTTTTGTGAATATGTGTGTTTATTCGCATGTTCCAGAAAAAATTGTTTCCGCAGATAAGATGAAACTTGTTATGGTGGTGGCCCTTGAGAGATTTTGAACCCTAACTAATTATTGTGATCCAAGCAGAGAATAAGGCAGCACGAACAATAAAGACAAGATTCAGCTTTGGCCTGCTTCGTGAATGTGAGTATTGGAACTAGGGTCTCCCCACTTACACGGCCTACTCTCTATTCATTGGGTACATGTTGAAAATGCAAAACACCCTTGCATTAACACTCTACATGTGTGATTAATCATCACTACTGAGTGGTTTTAGAAGTTTTCTCGGGAAACACACAGGGTATACGGAGATTTAAAACCTGGGTGTGGGTTTAACACCCTGAGGCGAATTAGAAGGTTCTAAAACCGACATCCAGGTCTCAAATTCTATGTACTGTATAATATTATGCTGCCTAAGATGGTGATTTTGTGCTTCCCCTGTCATTGAATATTAGTTGAAGATAGCTCAACTATTCTGAGTGGGGTTTCCCAAAGTGAACTTGTCGAGATCAAAGGATATGATTTTCACCAACATGTGGTTCATTCGAGAAAACAACGGCACGAGATTCTAACATCCAATTGTTTTAAAATAGCTGACCTCATTGCTTTTTTTGTTTCAGACATTCTAGATAATCAAAAGATACGTTATGTACTGATGCACATTGGAGTAATCTAGGTTACCTCGAGCAACATCCACGGAAAATGTACATGGAGATTTAATACCTGGATGTTGATTTTAAACCCCTTGGATTTACCTCAAGGTTTGAAGGCGACATCCAGGTATTAAATCTCCACGTAACCTGGTTGTTGCCGGAGAAATATGTATGTATGTGTCAGTCAGTCAGTCAATACGGTAACCAGTTAACGACGTCTCGGGGTCAAATTGAAGCAAGTGCAACAAAGTAGAATGTTTTTGCGCGCCAAAGGCGCGCAGGGGCGATGAGGAATTTGTTAACATCCTGTGACCCACTTAACAGTACAACGTTACTTTCGGGCATACGCAACGTCCAGACGTTGAAAAGAGGAAGAAGCTACGAAGCCCAGGAGGTGAGACCCAGCCCACAGTCCCACCGGGCGATCTGTCGTCGTTTGTTGTATTCGGGCATGTATAATCATCATTTTGATGTTATTGTTGACTGCACTGTACTGCCTCACAGCTCTCATTGACAGGCACAGCCTCCCCCAGAGGCTGGGAACGATGTCTTTTGTTCAAAGAAGTATACTCTGCCACTTTGGTGATTTTATGTTGAACTGATCGGTACCTTTATTGACAAGTATAATCTTCTCCGGATCGACCAGGGCTTTCCAGCTTATTGTATACAAAGGTTTTTGTGCGTTGCTAGCGCAGGGACATTGTGGGGGGAAACTAACCCTTTCCGGCCCCTTTAGCAATACAACGGTAATCCCCCGCGTCTAGCAGCCGCAAATGAGTAGAAGAAAAGAAGTGAGAAAAGCCACTGTCACGCCGGACATTATGTGAGAGTTGCTTCTTTGTAGAACCTTTAGGTGTGTAGTGAACGCCATTAACATTGTGTTGGTCTAAATTGGTCGCTAATTTCATTGAGAAGTATAGACAGTCTCCCGCAATTTCTATTTGATGGTAATTCCTGGCCGGGGCGGTGTCATTGTAGGTATTCAGGTAAGCATATTCTGTCATTATGGTAGTTTGAGTGAGCCTGATAGCAGCCCACATTGGCAAGTATTGTTTACCTAGGCTCCAACAAGCTCGATCAGGCCAGTCAGCCACGCTGTACACTTCCAGTAAACGAGAGTGTCGGTAATGGGACACAAACGCTGCCAAAGGTTTGACGCCCCCTAGACCGGTCATTGCTTCCAGGTGGCTGGGAACGTATTTTGATTCCACCAGGACGGGGCAAACCAAATTGGGGGACCTAGTCGGATTACGGAGAAGAAATCCCAGCAAATCCAGCCAGGAAGTGGCCCTGACCAAGTGTCCAGAACGGTTACAACAAAAAGGATTGGAGAAAACTCCTGTAGTGTCCTGGAAGGCCGCTAATACTCCAGGGAGGTTGGGATAATCAGTATTTTTATGCATTATGTGTATCTCTGTTTGCTGGTGTAATTGTTCTAGTTAGTTGAGTCGGTCGGGGCAGGCAAAAGCAGCGAGCTTGAATAAATAATTTGTGAAGCGAAAATCATGCAGTGCGCTGCTTTCAATTACTGTGTAATCTACTACAATTTCTGCACCTGTTTGTAAATATATATATGACATCTCTCACCATCTTCATCAAACATTGTCATTATATTTTATTGTACATATTCTTGACAGCACGATTATGCATTCTTATTTCGAAACTTCATATTGCTCACTAGAACCTCATTCATCAGTACTGAACTTCGGAACTAACATTGGAACTTGCCCTCGCCTCCCCATACAACACTATGGCTAACAAGATTACTCTGGATGAAATTCAAAGCAACGATTCTTTTGATTTCATTAGTAAGTTCAATACAACTGTCATTGGTAATTCCAATGATGAGCCCCGTCCAGCATTCGCTATTGATAGAGATTGTCGCAAGTCCTATAGCCCGAAAGAATTTGAAACGACTGTAGTAAATGAAAATAAAACTCTGTCTTTACTCAACATGAATTGTCGAAGTCTGAACGCTAACTGGGATAAGTTCCATAACTTAATTTGCGATCTCCAGCCATCATTCAACTTTCTAGACATTGTTGGAATAACAGAAGTGTTTGATGTCGGAAATAATGAGTAAACCCTCGAAGGCTATCATCGGCTAGAAACCCACCTGCGCCCCGACCGAGACGATGGCCGAGGAGGAGTTGCCATATTCGTAAAAGAGTGTATAGGCTACAAAATCCGTAATGATCTCTCAGTTTTTATCCCACATGTTTTTGAATCCCTGTTTATAGAAGTTACATCCAAACATAAATGTATAGTTGGTATAATTTTTAGACCCAACACAGCCTCGAAAGCCGACCTTGACTTGTTTCTGGAAACGCTTACACAGTTGATCAGTAAGATAAATAATGAAAATAAAAAGGCCTAGTTGATGGGAGATTTTAATATTGATCTTCTTAGTTTTGGTAGCCATAACAAAAGTAACCAATTTATTGATTTCATGTTTAGTGCAGATTTCATGCCCGACATCACAAAACCAACAAGAGTTACAGATTATTCTGCGACACTAATTAGTCTGTGTGAAACACACAGACTATTGTTTTTGCAACCGTGCTTTTTCTTCTTTTTTTCTTCTTATTTCTTCTTCTTCTTCTTCTTCTTCTTCTTCTTCTTCTTCTTCTTCTTCTCCTGTCTTCTGTCTTCTGTCTTCTCATCACTTTTTTGTCCGCAAGATAACTCGAAAACGAATTGCCCTATCTCGTTGATTTTTGGCATGCTGATAGACAGCCACAAGTTGTCGGCCACCTATGTTTTTCAGATTCCTGCGGTATCAGGGGTGTCTGTAGGGGTGTTTTGAAAGTGGGTCACGCCCATATCTCAGGCGTGGTATGACCTACAGACCTGGGACCAACACCAAATGAGTCGACATTCGATGGAGGTTCAAAATATGGGTCAAGGTCACGAAGGTCATCTAGGGGTCATTGAGTGCATTTTTCAGAATTGCTGGAAATCACATTTTTTGACCCCCTAAAGTATTCCTGACGAACACACATGCATTTTGACGTAAAAAAGTGGGCGTGGCCAATTTTTTTGAAAGTGGGTCACGCCCATATCTCAGGCGTTGTATGACGTATGGACCTGGGACCAACACCAAATGAGTCGACACTTGATGGAGATTCAAAATATGGGTCAAGGTCACGGAGGTCACCTAGGGGTCATTGAGTGCATTTTTCAGATTTGCTGGAAATCACATTTTTGACCCCTAAAGTATTCCTGACATACACACATGCATTTTGACGTAAAAAACAGTGGGCGTGGTAAAAATTTTTGAAAGTAGGTCACGCCCATATCTCAAGCGTGGTATGACCTACGGACCTGGGACCAACACCAAATGAGTCAACACTCGATGGAGGTTCAAAATATGGGTCAAGGTCATGAAGGTCATCTCGGGGTCATTGAGTGCATTTTTCAGAATTGCTGGAAATCACATTTTTTTGATCCCCTAAAGTATTCCTGACATACACACATGCATTTTGATGTAAAAAAAAGTGGGCATGGCCAAAAATTTTGAAAGTTGGTCACGCCCATATCTCAGGTGTGGTATGGCGTATGGACCTGGGATCAACACCAAATGAGGCGATGCTTGATGGAGATTCAAAATATGGGTCAAGGTCACAGAGGTCACTTAGGGGTCATTGAGTGCATTTTTCCGAATTGCTGGAAATCACATTTTTTGACCCCCTAAAGTATTCCTGACGTACACACATGCATTTTGACGTAAAAAAAGTGGGCGTGGCCTTTTTTTTTGAAAGTGGGTCACACCCATATCTCAAGCGTGGTATGACCTACGGACCTGGGACCAACACCAAATGAATCGACACTCAATGGAGGTTCAAAATATGCGTGAAGGTCAAGGAGGTCAACTAGGGGTCATTGAGTGCATTTTTCAGAATTTTTGGAAATCACATTTTTTGACCTCCTAAACTATTTCTTACGTACACACATGCATTTTGACGTAAAAAAAGTGTGTGTGGCCAAAATTTTTTAAATTGGGTCACGCCCATATCTCAGGGGTGGTATGACGTATGGCCTGGGACCAACACCAAATGAGTCGACACTTGATGGGGATTCAAAATATGGGTCAAGGTCACAGACGTCACCTAGGGGTCATTGAGTGCATTTTTCAGAATTGCTGGAAATCACATTTTTTGACCCCTAAAGTATTCCTGACGTACAAACATGCATTTTTACGTAAAAAAGTGGGCGTGGCCAAAATTTTTGAAAGCGGGTCACGCCCATATCTCAGGCATGGTATGACCTACAGACCTGGGACCAACACCAAATGAGTCGATACTCGATGGAGGTTCAAAATATGGGTCAAGGTCACGGAGCTCAACTAGGGGTCATTGAGTGCATTTTTCAGAATTGCTGGAAATCACATTTTTTCGATCCCCTAAAGTATTCCTGATGTACACATATGCATTTTGACGTAAAAAAGTGGGCATAGCCAAAATTTTTGAAAGTGGGTCACGCCCCTATCTCAGGCATGGTATGATGTATGGATCTGGGACCAACACCAAATGGGTCGACACTTGATGGAGATTCAAAATATGGGTCAATGTCACAGAGGTCACCTAGGGGTCATTGAGTGCATTTTTTCAGAATTGCTGGAAATCATATTTTTTGACCCCCAAAGTATTCCTGACGTACACACATGCATTTTGACTTAAAAAAGTGGGCGTGGCCAAAATTTTTGAAAGTGGGTCACGCCCATATCTCAAGCGTGATATGACCTACGGACCTGGGACCAACACCAAATGAGTCGACACTCGATGGAGGTTCAAAATATGGGTCAAGGTCACGAAGGTCGACTAGGGGTCATTGAGTGCATTTTTCAGAATTGCTGGAAATCACATTTTTTGACCCTCTAAAGTATTCCTGACGTACACACATGCATCTTTACGTTAAAAAAGTGGGCGTGGCCAAAAAATTTGAAAGTGGGTCATGCTGATATCTCAAGCATGGTGTGATGAATGGACCTGGGACTAACACCAAATGAGTCGACACTTGATGGAGATTCAAAATATGGGTCAGGGTCAAGGAGGTCACCTAGGGTCATTAAGTGCATTTTTCATAATTGCTGGAAATCACATTTTTGACACCCCAAAGCATTCCTGAGGTCCATACATGCATTTTTATGTTAAAAAAGTGGGTGTAACCAACATTTTTGAAAGTGGGTCATGCTCATATCTCAATCGTGGTATGATGAATGGACCTGGAACTAACACCAAATAAGTCGACACTTGATGGAAATTCAAAACATGGGTCAAGTCACGGAGGACACCTAGGGGTCCGCCTGAAAGAGGTCACCAAAGTCATCAAGTGCGTATTATTCAGAAATACTGGGAAATGAATTTTATTACACCTTAATGCATTTTTAAAGTTTATGAATGTATTTCATCACTCAAATTAGTGGGCAGAGCCAAAAATGTCCATTTCTGATTCGAGTATCGAACTCTTTGAATGCTGGTCACATATATGCCTTTTCTGGTTTCTTATAAATAATTGTTCTGATTCCAGTATGAATATCTGTAAATACTGTTAACGAAAACCCATTTCTGATTTGTTTAAAAATATTTTACTCCTGAAAATAAGCCTCCATAAATTCTCTTTCTGTATAGTTTATTCCTGATATTTTAACCCTTTTCACACAGACTTGAATTTACTGGGTGCAGTAAATTCTGTTTCTCTAGTTGATCATATATTTTGCAACAGAAATGAAAATAACAAAGCAGGAATAATCATCACAGACGTGAGCGATCACTTTGCGACATTTTATGTCGACGAGGTGGCACGTCGTAGTAGTTACAGATGTAAAGAAAAATTTGAACGATCATTTAAAGAGGAGAACTCAATGAGATTCAAAAACATTGTCTATTTGCGACTTCTCAAATATATATAATGCAACTTGTCCAAATGAATCGTATGAAAATCTGATTGACAAACTCCACCAAGCCTTCAACGTCGCCTTCCCCTTGAAAAAGGCATTTGTTTCCCCCAATCTGGTAAAACGCGAGCCATGGATGACTGCCGGTCTGCTACAATCCTCATTAAATAAGGAAAAACTTCTTAGAAAAAAAACTAAAAAATCCCTCAAATTACAATGTTGAACAATATAAAAACCTCTGTTGTGTTTTCAATCGCCTGAAACGTAGTTTGAAGACAGAATACTATAACTTTGTACTCCTGGGAAATAGACATAACGTCAATATGTCTTGGGAAATTCTTCGTAAAGCCATAAACACATCAAATCGTACCCCAAACTTACCTTACACCTTCATGGAAAAGAATATGGAAATAACTGACTCTGAAGAAATAGCAGATAAATTCAACCTGTTCTTTGCTAACATCGGAAAAAGGTAAGCAAACAAATTCATAGTGTTAATTCCGATTCCTAGGATTACATCAAGTTTAATAACGCCAAGTCATTTTTTATCCCACCTACAAATATACAGGAAGTCATCCTATGTGCAAGTGGTCTACGGCCAAAAATGAGTAAGGACTGTGACAACATCTCTACCAGTCTGTTAAAAAATATAATATCAGAAATAGCAGAACCATTAACACATATAATTAATCTTTCATTCTCAACTGGAAAAGTCCCTGATAAAACGAAAGTAGCAAACATCATACCAATTTTTAAGTCTGGCGATCGTAAACTCTTTACCAACTACATACCAATCAATATCCTTCCTGCTCTCTCCAAAGTTCTCGAAAAGATTATACACCGAAGACTGACCAATTTCCTAAACGAAGACAATCTAATATACCGACATCAATTTTGATTCCGCAAGGGACCTACAACGTTTCATCCAATACTGCATCTTATAACTTTACAAAAACAAATTACAGACCAACCAAAGAGTGTACATTGTCACTTTTCCTTGATTTCTTCAAGGCCTTCGACACGATAAATCACTCAATTCTGTTACAGAAACTGCAGTCATATGGGATAAGGGGTGTTTCCAATTCCTGGTTTAAAGACTACTTGTCTGGTCGCTCACAATTCGTCTCATACAGGAGTAAGTACTCTGATTTCCAGCCTGTTGTCATGGGTGTCCCTCAAGGTTCTGTTCTCGGGCCCAACCTATTTCTCTTGTACATAAATGATATTAGTGAATCGACGCTTCTAAAGATACTGCCATTCGCTGATGATACAACTGCATTCACCTCTGGTAACAACCTGGACACTTTAATTGACACTACGAATAATGAAATGTCAAAAATAAGTGATTAGTGTGCCGCTAACAAACTCCAACTGAGCTCCAGCAAAACTAAATGCATCTTGCTCCATCCACAAGGCTCAACTAATATTGCGGGTAGGCATGTTACTGTAAATAGCACAAGCATACCTTTGGTTAGTAACAACCATGACGAAATATTCATAAAATTTCTTGGCATCAATATGGATGAACATTTGAGTTTCAAACACCACGTCTCAGCCGTTTTTCTAAAATATCCAGGGCCAGTTATGCAATAAATAGAGCGAAAAAATACTTCCCCTCAATACCATGAAAACCCTGTATTATACCCTGATACATAGCCACTTACTATACGGGATTCAGGTCTGGGATCATATACCGGCCACTAATAGGATCTTCAAACTCCAAAAGGCAGTTCGTATTATAGGAAATAAAAGGTATAATGCACACACCGACCCACTATTTAAAAAACTTCAAATTCTAAAATTTCAAGATCTGTTCACACTGCAAGTTCTCCTGTTTATGCATGACTGGTACAACAGCAGATTACCGGATTGTTTCAATGAGACCTTCAAAATATCTACAAATGCATCGGGTATGGATATAGGGCAATCAGGGAAACTCCAAACTTCTAAACCAAGAACACAATTTTCTGCTAAACTCCCACCACACGCATTTCGGAACTTGTGGAATCAAGTCAGGCCCCAAAAGCAAAATCTTTCCAGGCCTCAATTTAAGAGAAGAGTTTGTTGAAGAGTTTTTTTTATTCGTTCCAGTGAACAGTAAACTGTAATAACCCATGGTGTCCTGATTGCTAATAGTACAAAAAACAAATAATAGCCATCAACATATTTCTATAACAGCAAACGTCTATAATAGATCCTTTCGTTCTTCGCCCACGTGAGAATGAGAGAAACTATAGCCCTCACCGAATTGTTTGTTGCTTAGTGTACTACTTATTGTATTAATTATTGTACAAATTAACAAGTCGTATTCCTTGTCTACCTCATTGTATAGTGGTGGGAGGCTACAAAAATATCAGTGGTGAATTCTCAACCCGACAAGTTTCTGTAACTCGCAAATATGGGCCGCAGGAACTGGCGATGGATTTTCGGCCCGTGGGGGTTGGTCTTATCCAACGGTTCACGGACTGGCGGCTCATCGGCGCTTTTTGTATTCTATGTTCGTGGGGTTGATATACCCTCTCGTGCATTGGTAGCGTTTTCTCTCACAAACCGTTTACTATCCACCATAGTATTATTCCAAAAGAGGTTCTATCAATAAATCTAATGTGCCAATGATAGTAACTACAGCCCTCACCGAATTATTGCTCAGTGTATTACTTATTGTATTAATTATTGTACTAATAAACAAGTCGTATCCCTTGTCTGCAACCTTGTATAGTGGTGAGGACGACACAGAGCTATCAGTGGTGAATTCTCCGCCCGACAAGTTTCTAATCACTCGCGAATACAGGCCACAGGAACTGGCGATGGGTTTTCGGCCCATGGGGGTTGGTCTTTTTGTATTCTATACTCGGGGGGTTGATATGCACTCTCGTGTATTGGTAGCGTTTCTCTTACAAACTGTTTACTATCCCCCCATAGTATCTTTCCAAAAAGAGATGCCATCACTAAACCTAACGAGCCAACAACACAAACCTTGCTGTCATGAATGTTCTTTTCGTCAAAAGGGAATGGCAGTAAGACAGCTTTTCGGGCTATGTCATTTCCTTGCAGCGCATTCATCTGTAATTTGTCTTATTGTTATCTTGTATATTTTTATGCTGCAAATAAATCAATCAATCAACAACTTGTCCGCCATGATTCGGGTCGAGTGGGTCTGTTGCTGTTCAATAGCAGTGTTGTCGTTACGTGCACGAGTTGATATGATATTTGTTCTGCTCTAATTTGTTGGTCTGGGTAGGGTCAATCTCCGCGCGACACTCAGTAACAACGATGCTGGCATCTGTTCGGGGTTGGGAGGGGGGGGGGGGGGTGAACAGACTACCCAGTACGTAGTTTTTGCCTATCCATATCCACTCTGGCGTACTCGTCTGTATGTGTTTATTTCTGTACCGCGATCGGTGTTGTAAGAATGAACGCGATAGTCGTTCATTCTTACACCACCGATCGCGGTACAGAAAGAATTGAAATTTAGTACATACTAGATAGTCGAGGCAGGGTCAAGGTACGAGTGGCACCCAGCAGCACACAGTACCGATGCTGGCGTCTTCTTGAGAGGAGCACGGTGAACAGAGTTTATACGCCTTGTAGCTTTTGCCTGTCTGTTTCAACTCTGACATGAAAGCGTGAGATTTGTGCTTGTATACGAATCAGCGTTGTCGATTTGTACGTGAAAGTGGACTTTTGTACTATGGATAGACTGAGGTTTGTGGTCTGAGGTGGGTTTTTTATGGGTTTTGCCTTTTAGTTGGTTTTTCGGACCTCATTTAGTTCGGAAATGAGCTCCATATATTGGAATCAGTTTAAGGTTTTGTCGGTGATGTTTTTCAACCGCGTGTCTAACATTTCGATGTCTGCCCAGTCGTGAAGGGGTTGAGATTTGGAGAGGGGCTCGGAGAGTATGCTTAGAACGTGGTTTTGACCACGTTGAAGTTTTGTTAGGTTGTTTTACTGACATATTTGTGACGAGGGCTGGTCTGATGCAGGAGCGGGCTGGACCAAAAACGTTACTGACAAATGGACCAAGGAAGGGCCTTGAACCTGGAGAAAATTTTGTTTTCGAACTGAAATAATGCTGTGTCCTTGCATCTGAGCGATCAATGGTCACTAGATTGCTGATATATCGAAAAGACCTCTATGTGGACTGCCCTTGGCCATTTCGATATACCGGATTCCTATGCAGTCAGATCCTTTTCACCTTTTGACCATTTTCACGAAATTTCATGCACCAACAAGTGTTGGGCTGCATCGGTTTTGGGTGCCACACGGGGATCCCAATAGAGGGACCCACGGGGATATTTCTCGGTGTACCATACGGTCAGTCCGCTTCTAGTCCCATGAATGATTTATAGAGTTTTAGGAGGGTGTTTTTGTTGACATTCTAGTGTTTACATCCTAACATTTTTAGGAGATTTATTCGTTTCGTGGCTCGGATTACAGAGTTGGTTATGTGAGTGTTTAGGGATAGTTTCCTGTTGATAGTTATTCTTATAAACTTGGCCTCGTCGCAAGTTTTAGTTTGATATTATAGAGTATAGGTCGATGGGTAGCACTTGGCGTGTTTTGGTAATGATTAGGTTTTGTTCAAATTGAGCTTGATGCGCCATTTCGTGCCCCAACTTCTAGATCATCGGCAGTGTCCCGTAGTCGACATTCGATGATGTCACGGAATCTACTGGCGGTACAGAATCCCTTGTCATCGGCGGATTGGAAATACTTCAACCTGATTTCCATCCACGTTGTGGATGTCATTCACGTAGATTATAAAAAAAAAAACAGCGAACTGAGGGACAGGCTCTGAGGCGTGCGGGCCGAGAACTCCACCTGTTCTCGCGGTAGGTACTCATTTTAATTTGCCGGTCGCTTAGTAACGAGAATATAAATTCAGAATTCTGTTGGGGAGGTTTATTTTGGCTAATTTGTATCCCATGCCGTTTTGCCACGCTGAGTCGTACGCTTTATCGGCATCAAGTGAGAGCGCTACTCCAACTTCCCTTTGGGACAAGGGGGTCTGCGTGTGGTCAATTAGTCGATAAATATGTTCTGTGACTTTATAGTGGTTTCGGTAGGCTCTTTGTCATTTGTTAGAAAGTTAGAATGTTGGGAAAAGGGGGTCTGCATGTAGTCAGTTAGTCGATGCATATGTTCTGTGATGACCTGGTGGTTTCGGTTGGCTCTTTGTCATTTGTTAACCCTTTGCCTAACCTGAAAAGCAGACGACACTTGCAAACAAAATTCTTGAATAACTAATTTTTTTTAATTTTTTGTCTCAAAAACATAGTTTATAATTATTATTATTATACTATTTTTTATGGGAATGACTTGTGATTACCATTACTACTGAAGTAGTCCGTCAGGTGCGCGTGCGTTCGTTTCTCACGACGCCATGTGACTTTTATCGCTACTGCAATAGTGATACAAGATCTTTCATCGCCGATTTTTTATCGCCGCTGATACCTCGGTTTGCGACTGCGTTTTTACGTAAATGGTTGATAAACAAGGAGATAGTAATAAAGAATTGAACTGAAATGAAATAAATATTTCTAATTTTACTTAACCCTTTACCTAACATGAAAAGCAGACGACACTTGCAAAACAAATTCTTGAATAACTATTTTTTTTCATTTTTTGTCTCAAAAACATAGGTTATGACCCCTCATTGGAACGAGCTCGACGAGATCGTTCCAATGAGGGGTCATAACCTATGTTTTTGAGACAAAAATGGAAAAAATAATTAAAATTAATTGGCGATTTTTGAGAATAGCGCTGGCCGGTCTTGGCCGTTCCGTTGGGTAAAGGGTTAAAAAGTTAATTTCTAGATGAGTTCGGAATTTATTAGTAATATCGCCTTCAGAAACTTTGCCCCGGCAGCTACGAAGACTGACAGATCTTTTGCTTAATGGCTTTTTGGGTTTTATCAGGTTTGGGAATCATCACCCCCTAAGATTACTTTTCAGCATGTCGGGACGTAGCCAATCAAGAGGCAGCTGTTGAAGATGTCTGTGAGTCTGATTATAAAGGCGAGAGGGTGGGGAGAGGTCCGTTTAAGGATTTCATATGTGATTTCGTCTTCACCCGGCGACGAGGAGTTGTTTTACGTTTTTACATCTACGCAGGCGATGTTGGGGTCCGTAAGGTCATCATCGTCGCCTGGTTCAGCTTCTAATGTAGAACTGGGTTCGTAAATGTGTTTGTTGTGGTTGACAAACTCAGTGACTTCGTTTTTGAAGTCGTCGAAGAAGTTGACGCCTTTATGCGTTTTTTTCCGCGAGAAATTCGGAAAAGATGTCAGCCTTTGCCTTGTCAAGTCCGATTAAGGGGAGAAGCTGTTTGATTTTGAACTTTTTTGGTCTGTTAGGAGTATGAAACTATCCAGAAACGTTTTGGGGTCTCGTTGGCCGTTCATTTTCCCCATAACACCCTCCCACCGTTCGTGGTTTTCGTTTTTCATTGCCTTTTTAACTTCGCCGTGGAGGTGGTTGTAGATGGCGTTGAGATCAGCCTTTCTCTATGACTCGCGTTTGCTATTTTAGGCTATAAATGTTGATACGGGTCGTTTGATACTAACAGGATTGAATGTCTTCTGCTTGCAGGCAGATGTTTCAGATATGAATAAGTGAATTGACGGACACAAATTCTGAACTGCATCAAGTTTAATTCACGACATGACGACTCACTCTATTACACATAAAGAGTGAGAATAGGCAATCAGCCTTACAACAATAAAATAACAAAATCTCGACTCCTGATACTTTACCCATTAACATCCCCTTTTATCTAAATAAAAAATATTAATGTAACTTTCAATCGATCATACACCGCTATCCCTTTCTTTTTTTTAAGGAAACAAAATGCTATTTGGAAAAAAAATATCCGCGGTCCTATTGGAACGAATCTAGTCTTAGTCTTTAGGTAAACTGTTCATAAAATGAAAAAAAACGTATTAACATGCTTGACGTAAGAAGGGAGAAAAAATTGTTAGCAGTCTAAACAAATTACTGTCTAACAAAATCTTTGAGCCAGGAAGGTTCACGTCTTTCCCTTTGGGGTCTAGTGTTTATGACAGGATCAGGTGGCTCATGATCAATAGGGAAATCAGCATCAACTTCAGTATGTGTTTGGTGGGCACCATGGTTTGGGGGGGGGGGGGGGGTGGGTGGGTATGGACCCTATTACGTCTGTGATAGTCTTTAACCATGTATGATCGTGCACCAAGCACTGAGTTCACATAACCTTTGTGCCAGCCGAGTTTGGAAGGGTGCTGAAAATATACAGACTGATTCACTGTGAGAGGTTTCAAGTTGCGAGCAATCTTATCATATGTTGTTTTAACACCTTGTCGACGTTTGTTTCGCTTATGCTGATTCAGTCGAATAGTATTCTGGTGTGATTTTACAGAAGGTATACTAAATGGTCGAATGAACATGAAAAAATTGATCAGCAACAATTCGGATTTCAAAAGGGGAAGTCAATTGTGGATTGCATTTGCATTCTACAAGCCATCATTGGAAAAACCCTCAGCTTAGGAAAAAAACTCTACTGTATATTTATCGATTATGAGCGATGTTTTGATAGCATCACAAGGCAGTATTTGTGGCACAAATTGTTAGCTGAAGATGTCAGTAGCAGATTTATTCGTACCATTCGATCAATGTACTCATCTGTCAAAACATGTGTGAGATATAATTCCGAATGTTCTGAGTTTTCCTACTCTAATATAGTTCTAAAACAAGGAGATCCTAGTTCGCCATTGCTTTTCATGTTATTCATAAATGATATAGAAATATAAACTCAAATTTGGAGGATATTTTCTCAATCGGCGAATTGAAGTTATTCTTATTATTGTACGCCGATGACATGGTGCTTTTTGCTCAGTCTCCCGAGTCATTGCAGTCTATGCTGACAGAAAAAGAATCATATTGCCAAACTTGGGGGATGAGAATTAATACAAACAAAACCAAGGCAATGATGTTTGAAAATGGTAGACACACACATGCAAATTTACGACACACCAGTAGAAGTTGTAAACTCGTTTAAATATCTGGGTATTAATTTCTTTAAAAATGGCTCCAGGCCTCGTAGCCAAAAAAATAATAGCCCAACACGCCTCGTTCTCCCTGTACAACTTATTTACAATTTATCGTGAGATAGAGTTACCCATCAGCCAAAAAGTTAAATTATCTGATAGCCTTGTGGGACCAATTTTGAATTTTTGTTCAGAAGTCTGGGGATACCATTGTGCCCCTGATATCGAGTTGATACATAATCAATTTATTAGACAAGTTTTGGGGGTAAAAAAATCTACTAAAATTTCAGCGCAACATGGTGAACTTGGGCGTGTCCCTCTAAAAATACATAGAAAAATAATTATGATAAGGCACTGGATAAAAATCTTACAAATGCCCGAAAACTCTATGGTTCATATTGTTCATAACCTATTAAAACGTGACGCTTACATAAATCAAACACACAAAGGAAGGAATTTGGCTTATCACATTAAAAATATTTTAGAAGAATATGGATTTGCCAACTTCTGGCTAGAACAAAATCAGTGTAACATTCCCCTTATTCAAATTAGGCAAAGAATTATTGATAATTATTCACAGTATTGGCAGTCTGAAATTAATAATTCAAATCGTTTAAAATATTATGCATCATTTAAACAAGATTTCAAAAGGGAAAGGTATCTAGATTTATTAATAGACAAAAAATACCTAATAGCCCTGACTAAATTTAGAACCTCATCACATAACCTGGCCATAGAGACTGGATGGTTCGATAACATACCACATGAACAAAGATTATGTAAATGCTGTAATATGAACACGATTGAGTCTGAATATCATTTCCTTTTAGTTTGCCCAAAATACAGAAACATAAGAATGAGATATCTAAAACCATATTTCTGCCACTGGCCAGCAATGCACAAATTTAAGGCGTTATTAAACACATACCCTAAAAAATAGATATTAAATTTAGCAAAATATATTTTCTGTGCAAACAAAACAAGGGCTTCCTATTTAGTAGACAACAATATGATGTGATATGCCTACATTATTCCATCAATCAGAGTGTGCCTTGTGCCTTATTACAGGAGCAGACCTACAAGGTGTGTTCTGTGAGAAGATACAGGGCGCATTCTGATTGCAATACCCTTACTTGTCACTATTCTACACTCAAAATTATAGACACAGTATTAGGCTATAGGTAATGATTTATGGTAGCATAAGGCACTTCCCCGGTACATAATATTGGTCTGCACATAATCCGTTATCCATGTACTCACATTCTCTTAAGACTTTGGATGCCCACACTTTGCACCTCCTACTCTCTTCATGATAATCACATTTTTGTTATTCCATGTTACTCGCCTATTTTACTATCTTGCTCTAAACATGCAATATGTTTTATGCAATAAAAGCGTATAGTATAGTATAGTATATTGGAGCGAAGTGTTCTACCAAAAAAAATTTCAGCAGGACTTACATTTGTATCTGATCGTGGAGTATTTCGAAGCTCCAGTAAAACTATATGTTGGTCACTTTTGTCTTTAGCACACTTTTTGAGAAGAGTTTTAATGGTCCTCACCGCTGATTACGCTTTACCATTGGACTGTTGATGTCCAGGTGATGACATGGTATCCTGCATACCCCAAAGCTTTACAAAATTTTGAAATTCACTAGTTGTGAACTGAGAGCCGGAGTCAGACATACTTAATTGTGGTATTCCGTACCTAGCAAAATGTGTCTTTAGTTTGCCGATTACTTGATTAGAACGCAAAGATTTCAACTTCAATGAAATTAGAATGATAATCCACTGTAATTAAGTAATTTCGACCATCAAATTCACACAAATCGACACCTAATTTTTTTCCAAGGAAAATTACCTTCAACGTATTGTTGCAATGTTTCTTTCTGCACATTTGGCTTCAAACATTGGCATATTTCACAAGCGTCAGCTATTTGTCTGATGTTTTTGGAAAGTCCAAACCAAAAAATGGTTGCGCGTGCTCGACTCATCATACTATCGAAGCCTAAATGAGCTGCGTGTAATCGTTTCTTCATATCGTTTCGTATTGATTCAGGTATTACGATGCGTTCTCCTTTCAATATTATTCCATTGTGGATACTCAAAGTGCCTCTGATATCGTAGTAGTGTATGAGTGAGTCGGACATCGAACGTTTATGTAAAGGCCACCCGTCTAAAATTAATTTTAACAATTCTTGCATGTTATTGTCATTTGCTGTTGCTGTACGCACTTCTTCACAGCGAGCATCTGGAATTTCTTCTAAAGCGTCAATGTTCATCACACGATTGTCGGATTCATACACATCGTTGTCTATGTTTTCAGTAAAAGCTCTGCTGACTGTATCAGCAGTCACTACATTTCTACCAGATGTATACTGGAAGAGAATGTCATGTCGGTAGAGACGCATCATACGTGCTTGTAAGCGTTTCGGTGCTTGACTGAGAGGATTCTTAAGAGTGTTTTCTAACGGCTTATGGTCGTTATGAATCACAACTACACGGCTATACGTATACTGGTCGAATCGCTCAAGGCCAAAAACAATCGCCAATGTCTGTTTCTTTATCTGCGCCCACCTACGCTCTGCGTCTGTTAACGCTCTTGATGCATATTCAATAGGTTGACCTTTCTGTAAGAGGACAGCACCGAGACCATCCTTATCGCTTTCAACCTGTAATACAAGTTCTTCTTCTGGGTTGTAGTAGGGGAGAACAGGTGTTTTTGTCAGTTTATTTTTTATGGTTTGAGAGGCTTTATTACAGTCTTCAGCCCAATGCCACCCACCATCTTTACGTGTGAGCGCACGTATTGGGTGTAAGTCAGTAGCAAGATGTGGCAGGAATTTTGATAAATATTGAACCATGCCACAGAAACATTTCACTCCGTGAATGTCTTTTGGTTCTGGCATATTTAGAATTGCTTATACTTTATTGTCATCAGGTAATATTCCCTTGTCAGTGATTTTATGGCCAACGAAAGTTATTTCTTTTTGTTTAACAGTCGATTTTCTGTCATTCAATTTTATGTCTCTGTCTCGGCATCTTGTGTTCAGATGTTCTAAATTTGTCAAGTGATCTTTGTCTGCAGTCTCATCAATGGGTCCACATCCAATCAGATGATGTCATCGGTTACGGCAATGAATCCATTCAAGTCGAATACTACATCATATAATCGTTTTTGGAAAATTACACTGCTTACTTTTAAGCCAAATGGTAGTCGGCTCCATCGAAATCGACCATATGGTGTGATCATCGTAGTAAGTTTACTTGAGTTTTCATCTAAATTAACGTGCCATAATGCTTCTTTTACATCTAATTTGCTAAACACTCCAACGTTATGTAGTCTAGGCAAAACATCTTCCAATGTAGGAAGACTGTAGTGTTCTCTCTGTAGAGCAATATTTAGTGGTTGTGGATCAATATAGATTCGAACGTTCCAATTCGGCTTTTAGCTACCGCCATTTGGCTCACCCATGATGTTGGTTCATCTACGAGAACCAGAATTCCACTCTTCACTAAAGAGTCTAATTCAGTTTTCACTTTAGCCTTTAGAACTATTAGTATTCGACGGCAAGGCAGCGTTCGAGGCTGAACATTGGGCTCTACCGAAAGTTGTGCAGTTCCTAGGTCACCTAAATCAGAATGTGCTTCCACATTTGTGATGAGTTTCTCATTATGTATTGTTATTAAATCTAGATCACTAATTGTTTTTAAACCTAGTAAACATATAAAGTCGTTTTTTCATAACAGTAAATTCAACATCATGCACGTCTCCAGTTTTAGGATTTGTTACTGGAAGTTTGGTTTTACCCAAGGGTATACACTTAATGTTATTCCACATATGCATTTTTTTCGGCCGTAGGCGTGACTTACTCCTTTCGAACATACTTTTGACAAAAAGTATTGACATCTGATGCACTATCAAGTTGAAATCGTACCGAACAATTATTAACCCTTTACCTAACATGAAAAGCAGACGACACTTGCAAAAAAAAAATCTTGAATAACTAATCTTTTTTTATTTTTTGTCTCAAAAACATAGGTTATGACTCCTCGTTGGAACGAGCTCGACGAGCTCGTTCCAACGAGGGGTCATAACCTATGTTTTTGAGACAAAAAATGAAAATATTTTGAAAATTAATTGGCGATTTTTGAGAATAGCGCTGGCCGGTTTTGGCCGTTACGTTGGGTAAAAGGTTAACTGTCATTTGCGCCGATACACGATTTTTAGTTTTCGCCTGAACTACTTGTAACCACAGTGTGTCACGGTCACCATCATTATCATACTCTTGCACGGCATGAATCTTGCGCCTACATTTAATTTTAAAATGATTTCTGCCATTACATGCCGTACACGTCTAACCCCATGCCGGACAGTTGGCTTTTCCAGATTTATGTGTTCTTCCACAAAAGTTACAACAATTATATGGTACATTATTGGAAGTTGCACTTACAGGGTTAATGCTATGCTGTTTGCTATGTTTTGGTTTCTCAAATTTTGTTGGCGCTTGATGGAATCGAGTTTTATTAGCAGACACTTTATTGATTTTAGAATCAACATTTCACATTTCCTTTGACTGTTTGGTTGAAATATCGTAAGTAGATTATAAATGCGGATTCAAGGACACGTTGTACATGTACCGTACACGTACACTGACGTTTACCATCGTAGGATTCAGTGTTAAATCACACGCTTGTTCACAAAAATGTCAGGTGTCCCAGAATCCGCTGTTATTTTGAGACTCCTAGATCGCACTTTTAACGTTCAAATACCCGTTGTACATGTTTTTCAAAAAAGTGAAAAATGTATGAAATTGTACATTTTTCACTTTTTTTTTTACTTAAAAATTTTTGTCGACGTTCCCATCGCGGATCAGACCATCGATCCATCGTTGGTGAACGCGAGCAAAAAACGTTTTGCGGCTTCTAGGACAGCATCAAAAAGGTGGTTTGCGGATTCTGGGACAGTGTCTCAGAATCCGCTATTGTTTTTGAGGGGATTTTTCCAAACGTAACAGAATACTATTGGGCGCTCCCATTTCTGACGTAAGTGGGGGGAATACCTGGATTTTTCCAAACTTAACAGACTACTATTGGGCGCTCCCATTTCTGACGTAAGTGGGGGGAATACCCATAGTGGATTTTTCCAAACTTAACAGACTACTATTGGGCACTCCCATTTCTGACGTAAGTGGGGGAATACCCATAGTGGGATTTTCCAAAACTCAACAGAAAAAAAACTAAGTTTTTTGAAAATCCGGTTTTCGTTCAAAAGAGTCGACTATAAAACATGAGTGTCAGTTTTTGTTATGTAAACGAAAAAACAATTGAGTTTAGAAAATTAGAAAAAAAAATGAGTTTAGAAAATTAGAAAAAAAAATGAGAGGTAAAAACTGACACTCATGTTTTTGTTCTGGTGTGAATGAAGGTTTTCGTTCAAAAGAGTCGACTATAAAACATGAGTGTCAGTTTTTGTTCTGGTGTGAATGAAGGTTTTCGTTCAAAAGAGTCGACTATAAAACATGAGTGTCAGTTTTTGTTCTGGTGTGAATGAAGGTTTTCGTTCAAAAGAGTCGACTATAAAATATAATCTGTAAAAAAATAGACATTCATGTTTTGTTTCAATGTAAACGAAAAAAAAAATTGAGTTTAGAAAAATTAGAAAAAATCGGAGGTAAAAAATCGTTTGTTTACGTTTTGTCACTGCTAATTTTGTGAAATAAATTTTAATAAAACACTTTATAGAATGTTTCATTCAAATAAAAATAGTTCGTAGAATTGACACTCATGTTTTTGTTGTGGTGTGAATGAAGGTTTTCGTTTAATGGATCGTTTTAACAAAGACAATAAAACGCATTTTTCCATTCAATTAGGTTTGAGTGGTAAATTTTTAATATATTCGTGATAATGTTCGGAGATGTGAATGAATCCTTTTAACAGACGTAATTATTCTCAAACGCGTTAAATCAGAAACCGGTTTCTTATGTACTAAAACTTTTAAACTTTTTCAAAGTTCTCTCAGTTCGACACTGATTGAATGATTTTGAGATACGAATGAAATCCTTTTAACAGACATAATTATTCTCAAACGCATTAAATCAGAAACCGATTTCTTATGTGCTAAAACTTTCAAACTTTTCAAGTTTTCCCAGTTTGACACTGAGTGAATAATCGGTGATGCGATTTTTAATGCGTTCGGAAGCAAAACGCATTTATATGGGTTTTATCATGTAAAATGTTTTTTCTCAACTGGTTTTTAGTTATTATATTAAAGACAGAAGATTTTTATTTACTTAAAACATAAAAAATAATTATACATTTAATTTTAAAAATAATAAAATAACTCACATTAGCATACTCAAAGGATTATTAATAATTTAAAAAATGAAAAATGTTTTTACAGATGGATGCTAAACGTCGAGATCATGTTTTAAACGATATGAACGTGCCAAGAAGAGCATTCAATCGGCTGACAGAAGCAGACGTCTCAGAGAGATGGAATTGAGACACGAAACCGCAAAAATATTTAAGGGGTCGTCCAACCTAACTTTGGTCAATTTTTTGACATTTCTCCCAATGCCTCAGAAACAGATAAGAGAAGTATGGAAAGGCAAATTATATATCAAAATAATGAGTAAAGTGCATAGAAAAGGTACATATAATTTTTTTCAGGAAAAAAAGTGAATTTTATGATTTTGAAGAAGATTAATTTGCAAATGGCATAAGTAACGAACCGGTAAAACCACAAAATAATCGGTAATTCGAAAGCCTTGTCCTCAATATAATGATAACATACTACAGACTCGGGGAAAGCATTTTTTGGACACACGCTCTGGTGGGTTTTGACGTTTGAATGTAATAACATCAACACAAATTTTTGATGTTCCGGATGTGGCCATGTTTCAACGATGTTTTTCCGGTCATGTGGTTACGATGTGGTTCTTGCAGAAATACTCAATTTGGGCAATCGTAAGAATGCAAGGACGTGATCACGCCCTTTATTTGTTCGAGACAATGTATGAGCGGATTTGCAAACAGGTGACAGCAAGTACTTGAGCTGTTAATGTCATAACTGCAAAATATGGTTCGAAATTCCCTCTCATGTTTACAGGCCGTCTGAACTTTTTTGTTGACAAAAAATCTGAATTATTGCGCACTAGAAAGACAACATGAACCACTTGTAAAAAAAATAACCGAGTGTATAAAATCGGGACGATACACATAAAATAAAGCAATATTCATAACAAAGTAAGCAGAATGCTTCAGAAATCACTTTTTCACGAAGTATATTCCAAGTGACCTGGAACTATATTGAGCGTGTTATTTTCCCCCTGTAGCTGCGAAGTTATTTACTTCCTAGTAACCATGGAATTTGAAGGCGGGTATGTTTGATGTTTGCAAAGGACCGATTGAAGATGGGTTGAAAATGATGCATTCATGCTTTTAAATAAGGTGCGCTTGGACAATACTGAGAATTTAGTTTTTTCTTGCAACCAACCATAGTAATACAAGCGTCGATCAGTGTCTTTTATGATCGTTTTACACTGACAAATGTGACAAATCTCCTTCACCGGAAACCATCCCCCAATTTGCATATCACAATAAACATAACCGCTGTCACGGAGTGTCAGCGTGGCCGTGTGGTCAAAACCGAAACGAATTATCGAATGCACGGTCAATATTAGCTGCAATTGGCTTTTAAATAAATGAAATACACGAAATATTCGCAATTTCTTCATTATTCTTGTCGAGTTACTTTTTAATCAAACCACATGCGTTCAGTTTCGTTTGTCGGCATCAAACTGATATTGTTTGTGGAAATTAAATAGTACGAGAAGGCGAAGGAAGCCAAATATTTTCCATCATCTATTATTTAATTCAAATTGATAATTTCTTTTATTTTACTGAAATTATGAACTGATAATGTGGGTGTGTTGCGATTATTATGCCCCAGACCTGGAAGTTGGAAAATGAAAGGTGCATCTAGGGCCGTGCAGTGGTGACCCATGTCCTCTTAATCTTAGTCTTACCCATTCATCATTACATGTACCAACATTCCCCCTTGTATCTCAACCATTGCTACTCCAATTTGAAGGATATTTGGTTTTGTGATCGAGCATCATGGAGAAACAATGCCTGTGTAGCTGCTGTAGCATGTGTTTCTTCCCACATTTTTCAGAGTTGTGGTACTGTTTCACTCTTTTGAGTTAGAAAATTTTGTTTATAACTAGTTGATTTGTTACAATTTGTTGCAAAGTGCCTGCTAATACCCTCAATTGTATTGCTACAGAATTTTCTTGTGAAGATTTTGTTCCTATTACTTATCAAGCAACAACCTAATGAATATTCTGTATAAAGCCACCAATCTGATGTTTGACACTTTTATCGGAGCTGTTTTGAAGGCTTATGGAACTCAAAATGTTGATTATGGCAGGACTTTTCTATTCACCCATTAATCGATAAATTAAGTGTTATAGTTGGAAGTAAGAAGCATGAAAGGTCCAGAACTAAAACTCTAAAAAGAATGTTTTGCAATGTAACATGATTTTTGCAGATACACTTATTTGAGGTTTACCTGTCTGATAGTGTTTGGAACATGTGTGGCCAGGATCTTCAAAAAGAAAAAAGAGTTAAACTTTGAGAAAAAAGGCATATGCCTTGAGTGCCGGAGGTAGAGTCATACAAGGAAGAGCCCCCCCCTCCCGAAATTTTTTGTGTCAAATGGGGCTCACTTGTCATCTTTTGGGGATTGCTTTGTGTACTGCGTTCTTGAAAAAAATATGTGAGACCCTCTGGATGTGCCCTTCTGATCTCAATATGTCAATAAGCCTCCTTGGGGAAAGTACATGCAATAATGGTTATGTGAGGTTGATTTGATGTGTTTTGAATAACAATGTACTTTTAAGTACATTAGATGGTTTATTGCAGTGACAGGTTACAGTTACCCTTATTTCTTCTCCAACAGATATCATGAGTGTATTGGTGTCCAAGAGTTAAACAAAGCTAATATACTTATTGATAAACCAGACAAATTTAACAATTTTATCACTATCAAATTGATGCATGGGATAAAAGGGGTTACAGTGCAAGGGGTTTGTAAATATATTTATTCAACTACAATGTATGACTTTGCAGTGCATTCTACATAGGAGAATATCATATTTTCTTTCCAAACCATTACAGTAACACATACATCTTGATATTGGGAGACACTCTTTTGTCCTTCCATACTTCTTCTGCTGGACTCCTTCAAGTTGACCTTTGTTGAACTCCCCAAATCGAAACATAAACAAAAGAAAATTTCTGCCTTCAATCAGTGAGCACTCCACTTATAACATTTGGTCTCAATCTTCATTACTTTCATGAATTAGGAAAAGATTTCTTCGAGTATGTACTTAAATGTTTATAGAATACAGCTGTTATTTTATTTTGAGGTATTTTATTGTAAAAATTTTGTTCTCTTACTTATGCCATAGCAGACTTTCAGGTGGTGCTATTTACACATGGCAGCAGTTCCATGGCAAATTTCAGTTTCCACATGTTCTATGTTTCATTCCAAGCATTTGGGTATATAATTTATTGGGGTTATTCATTTTGGGCCTTTTTTAGACTTGAAAGAAAATTACATGAAATTTGACCAAAGTTAGGTTGGACGTCCCCTTAAACCCGTGACGGAGGTTCAAGAGCGAAGCAAGAAGGCGATAGTTGAAGAATTGAGACCCATAAAAGAGAGTTCTTTGAGAATGGGTTCGTTGCCCGGTAGTTTTGCAAATCAGTATTCCTTTCAATCTACACCCGATTACGTTCCCACAGGGATTCAAACCGACGTGAGCGAGAGCGATGATACAGCTTCGACTATCACCACTGATAGCGTTGTGTCGTCCGTCCGAGGATGGTGGTAAGAGAGATCTGTTGTATGGATTTTATAAGGAGTCGGACGGTAGAACTTTTGTGGGTGACACAGAAGTGGAAATAGATGATGATGAATTAATCGTCGGCCCAAATAGGTACGAATTAACTTCCGGACTGCGCAAATTGCTCCTTTACGACAAGCCTAGTGATTACACGGAACAGGATTACAACAATTACGCCGACATTCTGATTCAGACCAACGCTATGAAGAGAAATAATGATGACGGAGGGACGAGACCTAAAGCCAACAGAGGTTACAAGTGGACGAAAGTGGTGTATCCTATATGGAATTCGAATAAGAAGTTCGTCGAATCGGTGACTGGCAAAGGGGTGGAAACCACTTTTCTTCCGAGCGATTCTGACGGTCTGTCTCAGAGATTGAGTTTGTTGATGGCAAGCAGACGTGCTGGTAACACAGGATTAGATAATCAGATAGTTACTATATCTGACGAATTGTTAAGACAGAAGGTTTTGAATAAAAACCATTATAAAAGGCTGATGAACGAATTGAAGGATTGATGTATATAATAAGTAGAGAGAAACAAACAAAATATATAAAATAAAAAATAGTAAATTTTACACTAGAATAATAAAAGTGTTTAAACAACAAACGATTTACCAGTAAAAACAAATATATATTATAAAAATAAAAAATATGTTGGTGATAAAGAACAGGGAATACGTCAGAACTTACGTTCAAGGCGGTTCTGGCATCGTCGATTCTATAATGCGAGCATTCACGAGCGATGCGGGTAGAAAACTCGCATCGACCGCGTTTGAGGTCGGTAAGAAGACGGCTTTGGATGCTGGTAAGAAAGCCGCTTCCGAAGCCAGTGGTAGGATAGCTTCTGTGGCTGGCAAGAGGGCAGCCGACGCGTTGATCGACAAGTTGATCAGTCCGCCGGCAAAGTGAGCTGCGTTAGAGCGAACGCCGAAAAGTTGGAAAGATTTTAAGGATGCTGTGGTACCCATACAAGATTTAGCCAAAATGATGAGTGGATCTGGATTGAAGAGAACTCGCGACAGTGTAATATAAATAAATAATAATATTAAAACTGAGTTTGAAAAAACATAAGAAATTGTGTTTGAAAAAAATCTAAAATAACAAAAAAAAAAAAAATAAAACAAAGATGAACATTAAAGATATGTCTTGGAACGACGCCGCGACCAAGAGGTCGAATAACGAGTTCTTTCCCAAAAGCATAAGAGGCTTGATAGTGGGAAAATCGAATTGTGGAAAGACCAATCTGTTGATGAATCTGTTGTCATGACCCGACTGGTTGGATTATGACAGATTGTTTGTGTTTGGCAAGAGCTTGTTTCAACCTGAATACAGATTGCTTCGAGAGTGCATGGATCGTAGATTGCCCAAGGACGTCATAGCCAGAATCTTTGACAGTAGGGAGGAATTCGACAAAAGTGAAGCTCCTCTTTCAACTATTTTGGATGGTGCGGCGATGGAATTGATGAAGAGAAATGCATCTTCGAACGTTGAGTGTCGATTTTATGAGAACACTAGCTACGTTCCGGATCCTAGAGAATTGAAATCGGAAGATAAGAATCTCATGATTTCCGACGATCTGCTTTTGGAGAGACAGAACAGATGCGAATCGTATTACGTTAGGAGTCGACACAGCAACGTGGACTGTTTCTACCTGTCGCAGAATTATTTTCGATTGCTCAGACAGACGATATGGGAGAACGCTAATTTTCTATGTCTCTTTCGCCAAGATCTCAAGAATCTCAATCACATCTACGGCGATCACGTCGCAAACGACATGAGCGTGGCGGAATTCAGGAGATTCTGCAAGAGGGTTTGGGATGGAGGACTTTACAATTTCATTGTGATCGATTTGACTAGCAAATTTAACTGCAGAAAATATCGGTTCAGATTCGACAAGTTTTATGTTTCTGATGATAAGATAGAGCGTGAAAATAAAAAAAATTATTAAAAATAATTAGTTTTGAAAAAATAAAAATAAAATTAAATATAATGTTCGAACAAGGAGAATTGTTAGAATGGATAGCTGAGAATACGGCTGCAAAACAATCCATTCAAATCGTGGTGAGTGGCGATTCGACTCGATTCGTGACGAAATTCGAACCTTCCATCGAATTGAATAGAGAGAAAAGATACGAGATGGCGTTGGTGAATCTAGAGACTTATTCCTTTCCCAACGTCACTGAAAAGAATAACTCATTCAAGTATTCCGACGGAGTGGATTGGTTGGAGATTCGAATTCCCAAAGGAAGTTATGACATAGACGATTTGAACAATTACATTCGGACGCAAATGAAGACGGATGGAAAGGGAAGTAACAAGATCAGACTCGCTCCCAATCCTAATACCTTACAGATGATGTTGGATTTGGAAGATAATTTTCGAGTGGATTTCAATACGGATGATTCTATAGGCAAGATGTGGGGATTTGATCGAAAGATGTATCAAGACCATGCGGCATCTGAAAATATGGTTGACATTCTCGCAGTCAATAGCATTCTGGTGAACGTGGATGTGATTGCTGGAAGCTACGTGAATGGTAGCGCTCAACCGATGATTTATTCCTTCTTTCCAAATGTGTCACCGGGTTATAAGATCGTGAAGCGACCTCGAAATTTAGTTTATCTACCAGTGATTTTAGACACGTTGTATAGTCTCAAAACCACGTTGACGGATCAAAATGGTGAACTGTTAGATCTTCGCAGAGAGAGGGTGACGATACAATTTCACATAAGAGAAATATACAAGCAAAAAAAAAAATAAAATATTATGTATATATATAAATAACAAAAATAAAATAAACGCAATATTAATTTTACAAAAAATATTTAATATGTATAATTATCATTAAAACAAAAAGAACAATTGAAGAAAATATATTTTAAAAAAAAAGAATTATGACACAATACGTGGTTAAAAACGTGAACATATCCGTAAGACAGAGGAAGAAACTCAAGAGAGCATTAACAACTTGAGGCGAGGCAGTGAGATTCAAATTCACTCACGAAGATCTGACGAGTGGCGGTCAGGATTCGATCGCCTGGACCAGAAGTCAAATCAAAAGGATGGAGAAAGCGATTCGTGATGGAAGAGGGTTGACGGTGAGATTGAGTCCCGCTCAATTGAGATATAATTTGAGAATGAAAGGCGGTTTCCTACCGCTATTGGCAGGAATCCCCGCAAAAGCATTACCCTTTGCCGCAAAGGCATTACCTTTTCTCGGAAAGACTCTCGGCGTGGGAGCTCTCACGCAACTCGCGAGTTCGGCAGTTGAGAAATTAATGGGTGGCAGCGGACTGTTTTTTGAAGAAGGGAGGAGCCATGTGTCGTGTCTATGTAGACGACAGTGGTAAAGGATTGTATCTAGAACCCGTTAGAGGTGACAACTCTTTGAGTGGAAACAGTCTCTATCTGAAGAGTGGACGGAACATAGAGCGACTCGGAAAGGGTTTGTTGTTTGGTGAGAATTCGCCATTTAAGAATATACCGATTTTGAATATGTTATTATAATGTAAAAAAATTATATAAATATAAATCATAGAAAGTATAAAATAATATATAAAATGGATAAAAAGGTGGAAAAACAATTAGACGATAATAATGAATATCACGAGATAGAGTGCGAAGAATATGTGGAAAAACGATTAGACGCTAATGATGGATATCTTAGCAAAGAACTGACAAAAGAGTTAAATAAAGATCAGGATATGCGGTTGAAATTTAAAAGAATGAGGCATTTTCCACCGTTACCACTATCTTCTGAAGAGAATGGTAATGATGCGAGTGTTACCGAGAGATGCACAACATTCGTTCATAATTATGATTTGGATAAACAAATGTGTTCTTATAAAAACGTAGCATATCACAAAAAAAAAGAAAAAAGAAAAGAAGAATCAATGCTGAAATTTAAGAAAAAAGGAAACGTTATTATAATATATGGGCAATAGTGAAGAAGGAAAACAAAAAAAAAGTAATGAGATCTAAAGATGATCTCATTACTTTTTTTTTTCCTTCTTCTTCACTAAAAATCAATCTCTCTATTGTTTATATTTCCAAGTCCGTTATTAGCATGTTAACACTCGTGTTTTCTCCTTTTTCGCAAATGTGTTGAATGTTTATCTTTACTTTTTGGATTTTTTTTACTTCGGTCAATGAGCTCTTACCACCCGATTTGTTCACAAGTTCAAGTGAGATGTTTGGAAATATGTAACTTCCATGAGGCAACGACAAATCATCCTTGTCGAATTCTCTATCTTCGGTGATGACGATATTCTGTAGATCGCTTTGGTAGTCGTAAAACAAATCGAGCGTGGCTTTGTCCAATTTCAAAGGCATGCTATATTTCTCGTATTTGTGCTCTAAGCCCTTTGTCTCGACCTCGTTCAATTCGATGGGATTGTGTCGTTGTAATCTATAGATTTTAGAACCGAATTTCTTATACGTTTCGACTCATTTCAGTTTCAATTCGCATCTTTTAGGTGTTGTTGTTATGATCGATTATTTGTTTTTTTTGTTTTATGAATTATTGCAAATAATATATATTTTTTTTAATTTTGTATTTAAATAATAATTTGTTAAAAACTTTTTTTTTGCTCTTTATATATATATATATAAAAAAAAGTGTTTTTTAATTTTCTTTAATGTAAAATATTTTTTGTAAAAGTTTTTTTCACTCTTTTTTATATATATAAAGAGTAAAAAAAACAAAACTTTTTTAACAAATTATTTAAATACAAAATTCAAAAAAAAAATATTCTTACAAATGGAGGAAACAAATAAAAAAATGGAAAATTTAAATGAGAAAACCATACCTCAGTTAAACGAGATTTGTAAACTATTAAAAATTCCACATTTCAGAAATCATAGAACTAAATAAAAAAAAATTGAAGTCATACAGGAATATTTGCGAAACGATAGAAAGGCAAATGAAATGTCAATAGCAACGATGTCAAAAAATGCATCGGTTGTGAAAAATGAGAAGAAGAAAAAGATAGTAAAAGGAATCGAAATGCTGACGTCGAAAAAAACCAAAAATGTTTCGATTGTGAAAAATAAGAAGACAACTAAATGAAAAGCCGTTGAAGAACTTCAAGTTTCAAAAGAAAAGAACAGAAAAACTAAAATGGAAACGAGTGATGCACTTCAGATTCTAGACAAACGAGATATATCAAGCGAAATTCAACGAGCAATCAACGAAGGGAAAGGAGAAGAATATGTACCACGACTCGTCATGGAACTATTCCAATCAAAGCCTGTAGAACGGGAGAGTGTGATCAAAGGTGTTTTTAAAACTTTCGATGTGGTTCCCTCGTTCAAGAAAATCTATCCGAAATTGTTTATGGAATGGGTGAAGAAAAAGTATTGGATTTGTTTTGTGAACACATGAATGTGGGACAAAAAATTCAGATGATACTCCATTGCATGATGAATAAAATCGACGTGAAGTCTGGCGAGAGCATCGTGAAAAATGCATATTTCAGATCTAATGTCGAACCCATATTTCGAGGTTCAGATTTATCAGACGTTTTCGAAAAGATGAAAGACAAGATGTTGACGTCTCTCACGAATTATCAACATGAAGGTAGTAATTGGACGTTCGATGAGGTGTTGAAACTCGAAATTCATATAACTAAAAACGATTCATTGAAAGGATCTTCCTACGTGGAATTACCATATTTCTTAGCTAAAAAACACTCCGTGGTCAACGTGAGAAATAAAGATGATCAGTGTTTTAAATGGGCAGTCACTTCTGCTTTATACCCTGTCAAAATCCATCCTGAGAGAGTTTCTTGTTACGAGTAGACTTCTAAAAACCTCGATTGGACCGGAGTGACTTTTCCAATGCAGTTAAAACACATCGAACATTTCGAAGCTCAAAATCCCACCGTAGCGGTGAATGTCTTGGGATACGACGATGAAAAACGAACGATCTATCCTCTCAGAGAGACTTTGTATCTCGAAAGAGAAAATACGATTATTTTATTATTGATTTCGAATGGTGACAATCGTCATTATTGTTGGGTTAAACATCCGAGCCGATCACTGTCGAGACAAAATAATAAACATAAAGGAAAGATATGTTTATGTTGCAACTGCATGAACGTGTTTCACAGCGAAAAATTGTTAGCGAAACATCAGGAATATTGCAATGAAAATCAAGGTGTCGCCGTCGAAATGCCCAAACCCAACACCATCGTGAAGTTTGAAAATCGCAATAGAAGGTTAAAAGTATCATTCATCGTGTATGCCGACTTCGAGATTTCGAATGTTTCACCATGAAAATGAGTTCCTGCCAACCTAACGCTCTTCAAAGTTACGTCGAAAGATATCAAAAACACACGCCTTCGGGTTATTGCATTTACGTGAAATGTGCTTTCGACTCGCAACACGACATGGATTCCTTCACCTACACGAAACAGTGCGAAGACGTCGACGTGGCTCAAAGGTTCGTGGAAGAGTTAGAATCGAAAATTAAAATGTTATACAAGAAATTCAAAACTCCGGCAAAAATGATCATCACGCGAGAGCAGCAGGACGAAAATAACAGAGCCACTGAATGTCACATATGCAGACAATCGTTCGACGAGAATTTGGAGGAAAATAAGAAGGTTAGAGACCACGATCATTACACGGGTCTGTACCATGGTCCAGCTCACAGCAAGTGTAATTTAAAATATCGAGACGCCGTTTTCTATCCGGTGATATTTCACAATCTCTCAGGTTATGACAGTCATCTGTTCATAAAAAATCTCGGCACCTTCCACGAAGAATTAAATTGCATCGCGAACAGTGAAGAAAGATACATTTCATTCACGAAATGGAAGCTCATGGAGAAGAAAAGTGTAGTCAACGGAGAGACATTGAAAGAAAAAACGAAATTCATTCGTAGAGGCATACATTTCATCGACAGTTTTAAATTCATGTCAACCGCTCTGGAAAAATTAGTCGATAACATGAGCAAGGATAAATTTAAAATCACAAGCGAACATTTTGGAGAACGAGTAGACGGCATGTTGAGGAAAGGAGTCTATCCTTACGATTACATGAACGATCTAAAGAGATTCACCGACACTGCACTAACTTCGAAAGAAGATTTTTATTCGAAATTATACGAATCTGACATTTCTGACGAGAATTACAAACACGCCAAAAACGTGTGGAAATCATTCGATATGAAAACCATGAGAGATTATCACGATCTCTATCTTGGCAGACGTATTCAAAAATTTTCGAGACGTCTGTCATCGAAATTACGATCTGGATCCCGCTTGGTATTTCACCGCACATGGTCTGGCGTGGGACACTCTGTTGAAGACCACCGAAGTCCAATTGGAATTATTATTCGACGTGAACATGTTGCTCATGTTCAAAAGGGCTGTGAGAGGTGGCATCTCGGTGATCTCCCACAGATATTTTGAAGCTAACAATCCCTACATGAAAGAAGGTTTCGATACGAAATGATCGAATAAATACATACAGTATTGTGACGCTAATAATCTGTATGGTTGGGCTATGAGTCATCCTTTACCGATTGGAAATTTCGAATGGGTGACGGAACAGGAAGAGATGCAAAAATGGAGAGACTATCCTTGCATTTTAGAAGTCGATTTGAACTATCCGGAAGAATTACACGATCTACACAACGATTATATCTGCTCCTGAACGAATGGAACCGAATGAAGGAGACGAGGAAAAACTCATTCCCAATTTATTTAACAAATGTAACTACGTCATCTACAGTGAGAATTTGAAACAATACGTCGATTATGGGATGAAATTAGTCAACATACATCGCATCATTCGATTCGACGAAGAGCTTTGGATGAAAAAATACATCGATCTCAACACGAATCTCAGAATTCGAGCCGAGAACGATTTCGAAAAAGATTTCTTCAAACTCATGAACAACTGCATGTACGGTAAATCGATGGAAAACATCAGGAAGAGAACCGACGTTCGACTCATCACATCTGAGAAAAGAGCTAAAAAATTAGTGGCGAAACCCAATTACAAACACCGAACCATATTCGACGAAAATCTAGTGGCCGTTCACATGCAAAAGACGCACCTGAAGTTCAACAAACCGTATTATCTCGGACCGATCATCTTAGATATCAGCAAGCGATTGATGTACGAGTTTCACTACGATTACGTCAAACGAAAATTTGGTGATAAAGCCAAACTACTGTTCACCGATACAGACAGTTTAGTTTACGAGATAGAGACGAAAGATGTCTACCAAGATATATCTCCAGACGTGGCCACGTGGTTCGACACAAGCAATTATCCCGTCAATCACCCGTCCAACATTCAATCGAATGACAACAAGAAGGTGTTAGGTAAATTTAAAGATGAGAGCGGCGGTAAACAAATTCTCGAATTTGTGGGCTTAAGACCCAAACTGTATGCTTATCGTCTAGAAGATGAAGAGATCAAGAAGTGCAAAGGGGTTAAAGCAGGCGTGGTGAGGAAAAACATCTCTTTCCAAGAGTATAAAGATTGTCTGTTAGGAAGTGGTCCGGTGTATAAGACTATGAAATCGATTTGAAGCGAAAATCACGACTTGTATACCGAAATAGTCAACAAGATTTCGCTGACGGCCGACGACGATAAGAGATTCATGTTAGACGATAATATAAGCACTTTGGCACTCGGACATTGGATTTTGGATCTAATTTTAGATGATAGGATTTCAGATATGATTGAGGATGATAGGATTCCAGATATGATTAAGGATGATAGGATTCCAGAAAATCAAGAGGAATTAGATGGATTCAAGATTATGGAAATCGATAGAGACATCGAGAGAGTTAGTTTAAAAAGAAAAAGAAAAGAAAAAAAAATATCAACGTCATTTTAGTGAATTATAATAAAATAAATAAATAAAAAGAAATATATATGCATTTATGAATAAGAAAATAGAGATATCCGTAGAAGGTGTCATCTCACCTAACAAACCCCTATCCAACATCGATCTGTCGAATGCGGTGAAGGATTTGAAAATCAAAAATTTTCTAGGCGTGTTTTCTAGAGATGCCTTGCCGAAGAGAAGATCTCGATAATCGAAATGTGGAATTTTAAATCTAGATGATTTATCGGGTGAAGGCACTCACTGGGTGGCGTGGTTCAAGAACGGGAAGAAGAATTATTATTTTGACAGCTACAGAATCTCACCGCCAAAAGAAATAAAGAACTATTTCAACAAATCGATGGTTCGTTACAACACGGAACGAGTGCAGTCACCAGATCAAGTGTTTTGCAGTCACCTGTGTCTCTACGTTCTCAAGAGATGGTCTGAAGGAGATCGGTTTCAAGACATTCTCAATGATTTACATTAGAGAGAGATTTTTTTATAGTATATAAAGATAAAAAATTATTTTAAAAAATTTAATCGAATAAAAACGAAAAATAAAATAAGTGAAATAATTCATTTTTTAATAAACTGCGTTTGAAATATATTTTTTAAAAACAAAAAATCTCAAAACAACATGCCAGTCGATAAATTTGGTAGAAGTGATGACGAAAAAGTCAACCTAAAAAAGCAGAGGAAGACGCTCGAAGTCGACGATGGTTACGACGTTGCCAACTTGGATGAACATTACGTTCGGAGATACGAACCTCGAAAGGAACCTTTGAACATGAACAATAAGAAGCTCTACAATCTTCCCAAGCCAATAGATCTCGCAGAACCTGCAGATGCAAATTTCGAATGGATCATGCTAGATAATTACGTGGATAAAACCATGACCGACGATCTCGATCTGAAATCTAAATGTTTGGTGAACGTCGCAAATCCCATAAATCCCACGGATGCCTTGACCAAGAAATATGCGGACGACTCTCACGCAAGATTCGGCGAACACCTGAGAAATAGATACGTTCAGAAAACGATGCACTCGGAATTGAATAACAATTCTAACAAGATAATGAACGTGGCCACTCCCACGAATCCCAAGGACGTGGCGACCAAACACTACGTAGATCTGGAACAGAGAAAGTCTGACAGACAAGAAATGAAATTGGCTCTGAATGCGGCATTCCATAAGATCATGAATCTGTCGAAGGTCGACGACATGGATGCAGACTCAACCGCGGTCAACAAGGGCTACGTAGATTCTGCCATGATACAATCACAAGAATACCTAGAATCGCAAGTGGATGATCTCTACCTGAACAAACAATCTGGCGGAACCATGGAGGGTGGCATCGACATGAACGGTGAGAATTTATTAGGTCTCAGTCACGATCCCGAATTCGATTCCAGCACGGTCAGCAGGAAGTACGTGGATGACAACTCGGTCTGGAGAAAGGGCGACATCATGGAAGGTAAACTAGACATGGGCGGACACGCGCTCATGAATCTACCGGATCCCATGAACATGACGGACGCCTGCATCCTGATTTCGGTGGTGGAGAAAATCAAATCTGCTAAACAATTGGTCATTGTGTGGGCCGAGGAGGCCGGCACGTTAGAGGAGGGAAAAGCTGAGTGGTCTTTCGGAAATGGAGGTAGCGGATCGAAACATGGTCAGGTGGGATATCCCATGCCATTGGGAGGTAAAATCATTCGAATGAGTCTGGCTTTCACCACGGATTTTAATAACAGAGCGATCGTCAATCTCGTGGTGAATGGAGTAGAGAGCGATAAGAGATACGGCATCGAAAAGACAGAGAATCAACACTCGAATGTTAACAGGTTCGGCACACCTCTCAAAGTGAACGCCGGAGACATGATTAATTTCATTACAAAAACTAATAATCCCGAAGCCGCCACTTCCGTGGTGAGCATACTGATTGAACTAGATTCTTTGAACAATGAAAAAATTAATTAAAAATAATGAGTGATTATTAAAAAAAAAAAAACCAAAAAAAAAAATAATGAGATTTAGAAAGATGTTCAATCTCTCTAGATCTCATTACTTTTATTTTTTTTTTTTGTTTTTTTTTTTGAATAATTACTCATTACTTTTTTTATTTTTTTTTCTATTTTTTTTTCACACACATCTCTCATCAAATGATCGACATCTTATTTCCATCTGATTCGAATTGTAATTCTCTGTCCGACAGGACCAGGGTGAAGGCTTCGGTTTTTCTCGGCACGTTCCTATCAAATTGCATCTTGATCTGAATATCTAAGGCGCTACTCTTGAGTCGTTCACTCTGTTTACTGATGTTGAATACGAACATGGGATACATCGACTTGTATTCGCCGGGAGATATGTTAGGGTTGCTCATCAATTCGTCTAGACCGTGATACTTTCTAAAATCAGCGGCATCACCGTACAGTCTGCAGAAATCGTTCTTGTTGAACGATGCATTGTAATCGATTGCTGGATATCTCGTGGTGTTCAGAAACACTTGCATGTTTCTCTAATGGCAGTGATCGAACAGCGACGCATTCTTTTCCTGAGACCCGTCCCTATCGGTCTGAAACGCAACCACGATGAAACGTGGTCTCTCGGAAGCGGATTTCGCCATCAATCTCCAATCGAAGTGATTCGTGGAGAGAGGAATGCCAGCTGTGTCGCACTGTCTCATTCTAAATCCCACGGGTAATTTACTCTTGGATTCTATGATCTTGTAGAGACGTGCTTTTTCCATAATCGAAGGCTTCACGTGCAGAACGAACCACGATATCTTGTGTAGAGTTATCTTACCCGCATCGGTTGCAGTGAGTCACACTATTGCGTCGTCGTTTCCTTTTCGAATCAACGTCAGATTGTGTTTGAATCCATACATGATCTTGTTGTAATCGTCCGCAAATCCGAAGATGTGTTTCAAAGGTATCCTGAACGAAAACGTTCCTTTAGGTCTGGATGTCTTGACGACGTAGTCGAATATCGCAGCGGCGCCGGCGCTAGCAGGGCCGACGGTGTCTTTCACCCACATCTGATTAAGTCCTCTGGATTTCGAAAAATCATCAGGATACGTCAAGAGTCCGAACATCATTGTGGCCTGACCGGGATGAAACACAGATTCTATCTCTTGTCCGGATAGCATGTATTTTATATTACTGAATAGATGCATGATGCCATTATTGGCTAGAGTAACCGTGTCGTCGTCGGCGTAGTCGCTCCCATCTTCCTTGGTCAGACGTCCCTGCACCACTATGTAACTCTCGCTAGGATGTATGAATAGATCTTGAGTTTCGACGTTGATTCTTATCTCTCCCGCTTTGTTAAAACTCGTTCCGGTTTCCGGTTCGTATTCGTGAACCTCATATTCTTCAATACTTTCATCTTTCACTATGCTTTGTGCTATATCTAGTATATTTGTCATTTTTATAGGGTTTTTGTTTTTTTGTTTATTAATTAGCTTGCTTTTTTTTATCTAAAAATAGTTTTAATTATTTTTATTATTATTTTTCTCTCCTATATATATATGTGTGTGTAAACAAGAAAATGTTACAGAGAGTAAATAAAAGAAATTAGTTTTCTTTATCAAAACTTTGTCTTCTGTAATTGTTGTTCGTAAAACTTTCTGATGATCTCTTCTCCATCCAAAGCTTCGATTTCATAAGTCACCGGATCGGTGTGAAATATTTTGATTATCACGAAGATTTCCGAGGTCCATCGAGGAGTATAACCCTTTCGAAGTGTTTCTTATAAGTGTAGATTCTCACTCGATCACCAACCACAAATTTCGGCGTTCTAGGCTTCTTCCTAATCTTAGATCTTTCAGGATATAGATTCGTGTAGACCTGTTTTTCATTTCGAGGATCGATAGCTTCCACGGGAGTCATCTTGATCGATCTGTGTCGCGTGTTGTTGTAATCTTTAACCAGACCGTTCAGAGCGTATATGTATTTCTTGGTCGAATTCGCCATGAAGTATCTATGCATCTTTTCCTTCATCGTTCGATTCCAATGTTCCACCACGCTGGCTTTCTCTTCGTTTTCGATTGAGTAGAGGTCGACCAATCGATGAACGTGCTTGTTGTAGAATTCCTTTCCCTTATCCACCCACAATTTACTCGGTTTTCGAGAAGACGAGTCGAGCACGCTCTTCAGAGCCTCAGCGACGCAAGGTCCCGATTTATTCTTAAAAGCTCTGATCCAACCGTATTTGGAAAACACGTCGATGACCGTCAATAGATATTTGACACCCTCATTCCACCTCGAAAACGATCTCATGTCGACCAAGTCGGCAGACCAAATATCATCCAAACCCTTCACAAACACCCTTCTCTTTCGAAATTTACGCACGATGGGTTTGTGTAACTCCTTGGCCAATTCGCTCGTCAATAATCGTTTCTTCTTCTTTTCAGATGCGCTTTTTTTTTTGAACGCCCCATCCGAATCGACGTTTCGTACCGATCAGATTGCCGACCAGCGAACATTCTATCTTCTCTCTCCTGGTCGGATTCGATATGCCTCTCAATTTCCCCAACATGTTTTTATCGCAGACATCGTTGCGAGTCTTGGTGTCAGGATGTCCGGCGTAGCACAGATCATGATCATACGAGGCCGCGTCCACCCTATTCACGGGTTTGCTCCAAGATTTAGGAGTCAGATCGGCATTGAGTCTCTTGTTCAATTTCATTCCAGGTCCCGTGAAACTGTGACCAGGCAGATGCATTTCGAAAGGTAGATTATTGATCATTTTATTCACGATGCCTTTAACTTTGCTCGCGTTCTTTTTCTTTGATGAATCGAGTCTTGATAGAACCACACACGTCGCAAATTCCGCGAAGCATCTGTCTATCGTTTTTAGTTCGTACTTCTTGAGAATTACTCGTCTCAGTAACTCTCTTACACTTTACGGAATACATTTTTAAGAGTTTTTTAAACAAATTTCGTTTTTATTTTATATATAAATTTAATAATTTTTTTTTAAAATTCTGTTCTTATTATATATTTTTTTTTTCAATCGCTGCTCTTGAGTTCTATCATCTTACTGAATTCCTCCCTAGCCTCTTTCCTCCCCTTTTCCACGAGAGAATCCTTCATCTCTTCTTTGATGATCTGACGAGTCTTGATTCTCACAGCTTCTTTCATGGCTTCATATTTCGTTTTCTCGCCCAATATCGTGAAGTATTCTCCATCCGATATCCTACCATCTTTCAACGCCATCGAGATCATTTCGGATATCGTGTCGATCTTGGAGTCGGCCAAGACGCGAATCTTGTCGTGTTTCCTCGCCTTCAGATATAATTTCCAACTCAAAAAGTTTCCGAGCGTGCTAAACAATCCGGCGGCGAGAGCCACTCCTTCTACGGCCAACACGATTGGAATACCGACTGCGGTCGACAAAAATCCGATGCCGGACGCGTGTAAACCCATGGAAATCGTGATGAGTGTCGTGTCGATCGCGTTGACGAATTTCATGAAACGCGAATACTTCTTCTTGAGAGAACGGCGAGAATCCCTTTCTCGAGTTAGATACGCTTGGATTCTATTGATTTGATCAATGCGATACCTCTCTCCTCTTTCTTTTTCTTCTAGCGACGGTGCCGTCGGTAAAACGCCATTCGGCTTCTCATCCTCGTCGTCATCTAACGTCGGATACAATTTATTTCTGGTTCTCATTTTTGTGTTTTTTTTTCTTTCTAATATTAGATAAAAAATTTTATGTGTGTATTTATTTTATTTTCTACTCTCCCTTATTTTATATCAACGAGAAAAACTTAGACGTATGCTCCATTGAACAATAATTTCATGATGCATCCCTTGTCTTCTAAAGTCAGACTTCTACGCGCCAATTTCAGTTCTTCCGAAACTGTGGGCTTGTCTCGATCCTTACAGAAGACTAATCTCTTCCAAAGCGTGATCACATCGTCGAATCTAACGCATTCGAACGAATACTTGACGACCATATCTTCCCTTTCCATCGTCAGACACGAATGATTCTCGTGATCGAAGTCTAGATGATCCCGATATCCGACGCATCGTTCTAACAAGATGGGACGTAGTTCTTCGTTCACGCAGATTGCGTATGCTCTCATCAGCATATTTAAAAGAAACCTCGCTCTAATAGTCTGGGAAGCGCTCATGATTTACGTATTTTTTATTATCTATTCGATTTGATATATTTTATTTTTTTTAAATAACTATTTATTTATATTTTTTTTCTCTATATATATCAATCACTTTTTTATTTTCCTCTACCTTCAGTTTGATAGGTCACGTGACCACCTTCTCGAAACTTCGATTTTTCTGATGGGCGTGACCCCCACCCCCACGACGAGGGGAGATAACTTTGTATGATTAAGTTTATGAGAATCAAGCAATCTGATTGGTTAATTAGCAGGTCACGTGACCACCTTCAGAGCCTCAAAAGCCGTTTGCGGATTCTGGGACACTGTCCCAGAATCCGCAAACCACCTTTTTGATGCTGTCCTAGAAGCCGCAAAACGTTTTTTGCTCGCGTTCACCAACGATGGATCGATGGTCTGATCCGCGATGGGGACGTCGACAAAAATTTTTAAGTAAAAAAAAAAGTGAAAAATGTACAATTTCATACATTTTTCACTTTTTGAAAAACGTGTACATTCGACACGTTCGCCAACAGGTATTTGAACGTTAAAAGTGCGATCTAGGAGTCTCAAAATAACAGCGGATTCTGGGACACCCGACATTTTTGTGAACAAGCGTGTGATTTACCACTGAATCCTACGATAGTAAACGTCGGTGTACGTGTACGTGTACGGTACATGTACAACGTGTCCTTGAATCCGCATTTATTACCTACTATCGTAGGCTCGACGCAATTGTATTGCACGTTTCAGTGTTAAATCAGTTTCCCGAAATATCTTGCAAACGCCCTTTCACTGTAAATACGATTTTGTCTCTAATCATTTCGTCTTGTTCCTGGAACTTAAAAGCGTTCCAAAATCTTAAAGACTGCAAGACGATATTCTGTTTGGGAGTACAGTATTCTTCTAAATTTAGTAACACTTTTTCGGGATCATTTTTATTACTTTCGGCCTCAAAATCAAAATGTTCGAAAACATCAATCAGTTGGGGTCCTGCACAATGTTTTATTATTGCATGTGAACCGGTTTAGATTTGGATGAAGCAGCGCTAGCAAGCATATCAACGTTCATTTCAAGTTTCCACTTGTTGAAGCGTTCCGACAGATTGCTGTCGTTTATGTCCAATGACGGCGGCAAGCAAAACTTGGATTCGGTCATGCTGGGTCAATTGGAGACAAATAAAGTTGAAAGGCGTTGTTTTGTGGCATTACCTCTGCCACCATGTTGATACGGGTCGTTTGATACTAACAGGATCGGATGTCTTCTGCTTGCAGGCAGATGTTTCAGATATGAATAAGTGAATTGACGGACACAAATTCCGAAATGCATCAAGTTTAAAGGGCTATATAAGTAATGGACTTTTGTTTATTTTGATGTTTCCACCTCTCGTATTCCTTAAATCCAAATTAAATTTATACAAATTATACATCAAAATGAAGGTTGAGATGTACAGAACACGAAACACATATGTAATCAATTGATAGAGTAGAAGGCAGACATCACTGGTTCCTGGAAGTCTGCTACCGTATTCGTACCAGAACTGATAATAAAATAATATTTCATGAGAACAACTTGTGGCCAAATGTCCTTCACATATCCAAGAACAAAGCTAGGCATTCAAAACACTTTCGACTGCATTTGGGAAAAGGACAACACTGTCTGCATTTTCTATTGAAGATGGATTCCATGTTCAATGGACATGCGTAAATCACTCGATACCACGAATTTCCATAAAAAACGAAATCGTAATTCTAAGAAATTTCACCACGTGTCATGATACCTTGCATTGAATATGGCAACTTTGCAGTATATATATAATGATAGTATGCTGTATTAAGGTGATCTTTCTCATTATTTGTTTTTAGACGGAGTTGTTTTTCGGTGCTTTTCCCATGATGACGTAGACCGGAAATTGAAAGTAAGAATATTTGTAAACAAAGCAGTCACTTTGAGAATTTACCCCATGCAGCTCTGTCGCTGTGTTTTGAAGGATTTTGATGCCCAAACTTTGTTCTTGGATATGTATATATATATAGAACTTTATTCAAATAACTGAATAAACACACCGTGGGCTTCTGCCCATAAGTGGCAACAGTTCGTCATTTCAGTTTGCAAACATCAGCACACACCTTAAATAGAACGGATTTGATGCATTAAAGTCACAGTGAGTCTGTTCCATTATAAATTACCGGAAAGTGCCCTAGGCTCCCTCCAATGAGCTACAATAGTTGAAATCTTAGATGAAGAAGCAATATGTGATATAAGATCCTGCACAAAACCACTGCTGGTCACATGCACACACATACCCAAATACATATATGTACATATGCACACACACACAAACACATGCATATACATAACATCATTTCTTCAGGAGCATAACACGGCAGCAAAAATTTCCAATTTTTGCCACCTTCATCCTCACTGGACATTGCATTCACGTAATTCAAATGCCTTTTTAAGAAATTTTCCTAAGTTTATATAGATGGACCATGAGTTAGCGGAGAGTAACCCACACAATTTGAACATACTTGGTTTCTTGGTATATAAAGGTTTAATGAATTTTTCCGCAAATCTTGGAAAAACGGACATTCTAATATAAAATGATATTCGTCCTCAATTTTATTACTATTACATAAGTTACAAAACCTCTCGGTTCTCGGGGTATTATTGTACCACCCTATTTCGTTATATAGTCTATGAGAAGACAATCTTTTTTTAGTAATAGGGGTTAAAAGATTTACCGGGATGGATTCTTTCAGATACCACTGTAATTCGAATGAATGAAAAATGTTTTTATATAATAAACATTTAGGCCTATTGTCTAGATCATTAAAAACCGTTTGTAAGTACTGATCACGTGCGCGCCTTGTAATTTCATTTACAATTAGAGGAATATATCCCGTCCACAAATACCCCAATCCTATATTTTCTAAGAGAGATTTTATCTCTCTAATCCAAGGACTCTGATTTTTATCAACAATATATGTATAAAAACATCTCAGTAAAGCGTTCTCCGAACATACCAACTTGACCCAATATTTTAGCATACGTATTTGTCTAAGGACATACATGGGAAAACGACCTAGTTCACAATACACCATATTTATTTATTTATTTATTGATGTTTAAGGTCACATACTTGTGCACAATGGCTAATCGTGATCGTGACAGTTTTACGGGTGGAGGAAGCCGGAGTACCCGGAGAGAACCACCGAGCAACGACGAGCAGCTGTCAGCTCTCCAACATCGTAACTCTGAACTCTGCACCGCGGCACAGACAGGGTTAGATTGGTTGAAGACATGCGCATCAGCGACGTGCAGTACGCCTCACTACACAGTGTCATCGTGCCCCCATGTAGGCAATCGGGGTGAAGTGTCTTGCCCAAGGACACAACGCGGTTGCCGCAGGTGGGATTCGAACCGAGGACCTCTCGGCTTGCAGCCTGCACCTCTACCAACTGAGCCACCGCCCCCCCCCCCCCAATACACCATAACATTGGTGGTTTTAGAATGAGTGTGTAAAATTCTCTTACAATATTGTAAGTGTATTTTTTCAATGTCGTCACCTTTGTGCATACCCCATACTTCACACCCATAATTGGTGTCTTCCCACTAGACCAATTCCCAAAAGACCAATTCCCAAAAGACCAAATCCCCTTACACCAATTACATACTGTTATTGATTAAGGGTTGATTAAGGATAATTAAGAAAACATTTATTTATTGATAAGCACTTTATTTGATAAAAAAAAAATAATAAAAAGAATCACAGCCTTTGAAAGTGTGTGATTACTATAACAATTGTTATCAAAAATCTGCCCAACATCTATAAAATATCAACAAGCCAGAAAATAAGCAGACTATCATCTGAAAAATGAGGTCCCTAGTGGGTAAATTTGGTGATGCTACCAGTCACAGGGTAGCATCTCTAAATTTACCCTCTGTGAACCTCGACCTGAATCAATGTCTCAAACATAAACAGAAAGAGGTGCCCAGAGGATAAACTGGCTCACTGTATGGGATAGCATCAGGAAATTCACCATCTGGGGACCTCATTCTACAAATGACAGACTGCTTATTTTCAGGCTTGAATATCAATAACATTAAATACATTTATAAATATTTATAAATATATTAAATTATTGATATAGAATTATTTTAAAAGTAGAACACATCAGTTGGTCTAAGGGGAATTGGTCTTTTCGGAATTGGCCAAGTGGAAATTGGTCTAAAGGGAATTGGTCTAGTGGGAATGAACCCCATAATTCAGAATACTTGCAACATAGGCATCGAATAAGTGTAACTTTGTTTCTACGTCAAGTCCCAGGTCTTCGCATTTATTAAGCAAACAATACATGGCTTTACGACTTTGCAAAGCGAGTGTTTTTTGCGTTATATCCCATTTACCATTATATTTTAGGACACACCCGAGATAATTAAATTCATCAACAACACCAATTGATTCTCCCCGGTATAACCACTTTTCAATTTTTACTCTTCTTTTACTGCTACTGAAACATACTATTTTAGTTTTACTTATGTTTACCTTCAATTTATTTACCAGGCAGTACCCCGAGAGCGAGTCAATTCGTTTTTGAAGTTTACAGGGGGTATCTACTAACAGAACCATATCATCAGCATACATCATCACAAACAGCATTATGGGAGTTAGATCCATTTCTACATGTTCACCATTATATAAAAAGTTAACCAAGTCATTAACATATAACGAAAAAAGTACAGGAGATAACGATTCCCCTTGTAACAGACCCAGTCCCAGCTTAAAACTGTCTGAAATTTCTCCACTCCATTTCACGGATAATTTTATTTTACTATACATATTTTTAATAACATTAAGAAACGGACCACTTATTCCACGTTTTACTAATTTTAACCAGAGCAGACCGGTATTAATCGAATCAAATGCTTTCGCATAATCTACAAAGCAGCAGTAAAAACGTTTTCTATTGATCAAATACTCATCGATAGTAGCCTTCAAAATGAACAAAGCATCAGCTGTCCCCACCCCCTTTTTAAACCCAAATTGTAGATCAGTAACAAGACTATCCACGGCCAACAGCCTTTTATTAAGAACAGAGGTAAGAAGTTTGCCAAGCACAGATATTAATGTTATTCCTTTGTAATCGTTAGTATTATTAATCGATCCCTTTTTCTTAAACACTGGGACAATTAGTCCGTGACACCATACTTCTGGGAAATTTCCACTTGTAAAATTTTTATTAAAATGCCGAACCAGGAGGGGTACAAGAGAAGTCCTACCGGCTTTTAAATATTCATTAATTATTTCGTAGCACCCTGCTGCTTTATTAGTTTTTAAGTTTCTGATTAAGTAATCAATTTCCTCAGCCGTGATAGAGTCATTCAATCCGGCAAGCGGATCAACTTCGACACTGCTACTGTTACTTTCGTTTACAATATTATCTATATTTTCCTCAATACTTGTTAACGTTTTAAAATGTTCAAAGAAATCCGAAATACCTATGTTGCAATTGTGCGTTTTATTTTTATTGCTAAATAATTTATAGAACTTTGAAGGGTTACTTGCTCGAAGTTCACGGAGATTCCTACCTGCTAACCGTTTATATACAGTTTTACTATTCGCTATTGTTTTTTTATATTCACGCCGTTTCTCTGCCAGAACTTTATGATTTGAATGCGAATGCAATTTATTAAAATTATTTAATGCGTGTAAATATTCTCTCAGTTTATCGCGACATTCTGTACTAAACCATGGTTTCGATTCAGATTTGCATCTTGTATCTATGTTTTTATAGTATGTATGATTTGTACACAACGGTTTCAATAAATCACACAATGTTTCAGAAAACTGTTTTACACCAGTGTCAACTTCCAACTGATTATGATCAACTGCTGAAACAATCGACTCAAACGTATCAAAATTTTCTTTACAAATGCGATACGCTTCACTTGTCAATTGATCATTCCAGCGATACACTTCACATTTTTCTTTATTTTTACAATCTCGTAAATTACGATTATTTTGATCATAATTTATATAAGATATTACCTTTTTCCAATGTGAACCTCAGCGGCGCGTGGTTTGACCACTCATTGAAATCTATAACATCAAATGAGAGTTGTCTGCTGATAAATAATCTACTACACTGTAACCATTATGCGTAAAACAAGTTTAAAACACAGCCGCGTTATCCGCCTCAGTGCATTATAACTCCGAATCGCCAAGGTGAACAAAGGGATCGACGCAAGTGTGTTTTCGGAGAACAATGACTGTGGATTCGTAAAAATAATCCACAGTTATTGTTCTCAGAAAACACACTTGCGACAAGCCTTTTGTTTCCCGTTGGCGAAAGTCACGATGTGCAGGCACATATTTGGGGGGGGGGGGGGAGCAAATGGACCTAGTGGGGGAAGCAAATCGATCATTTTGAGGGGGGGGGGATCATTTTGAGGGGGGATCATTTTGTTGTGTTTTAAGTCGCATAATGAACTCGTGGTGAATCATTCGGAGTTAGAAAACACCCGACCCTTCGGGTCTCGTGTTTTCTAACACCGAATGATTCACCACTCGTTCATTATCCCTTACATAACACAGATGATGTGGCCATGGCTTACGACCATTCATTATTCGCATTCCAGTGGTTTTACATAACAACAGCAATTTACGTCCGAAACTATTCACGACCTTATCATCAGAGTTTCGACACGATTCGGGTTGATCACAATCTATTTCTATTACATCACTTAAAGCATCGACAATACTATTGTGCAATGCATCATTGGCTATAAAGTCGGGCAGCACGCTGGTCCTACTATTGAAGTCACCACAAACAAAAAACATAAATAGTTTTTCGCGTTGCGTAGTTCAGCGAAAAACTTTTGTCTGTTCGGTAACGGTAAACGTTTCCCGCGTTAGTGCGGGATTGGTCAATGTTATTCACATTGACCAATTGTGTCATTCTCGTGAGAATGATTCAGTCTGTGATAGTTTTTATAATCACTTCTAGCCAGAGCATCACTGAAGCAGGTTACATGTTAAGTTTCTGTTTTAAAAATAAATAAATAAATAAAAAGTAGGCATTTAAGGCGCGGTCCGAACGCTTTCCCTGAAGGTAAATTCTGCACTGGTTTTTGGACGCAGGTTTCCCGAGTTTTCTGCATAAAATTATGTTTTATCTCGGGTTTTTCCTGACCGGCGTTTTTACCGTAACTGGGGTCTCATTTGTGGAGAGAAAGAAAATTGCCTATGTTAACAGAAAATAAAACAATAATTATGTAATCGCATTTTGCATCCTGAATTTTAGTAAAATGTTTGTTGTAAAATAAAATTTTGCTTCTAGCTGGCTCTGCGGCTATTGGCTGTTGAAAAAATGTATTATTTTTTGTAGTATAGTATAGACCACCATTGATTTTCAGGCTTGTCACACTGTTTTCCAAACAATGAAAACAATCGGTGTCTGTTTTTGTATAGTGGGAGGAGTTTTCTGGTGGTATATAAACACCACCAATGAAAACATCGCGACACGTGCTCGTAATGGATTGATCTAATTTCAACCAAACAATGGTTGCATGCAAAATCTCATATATTGAAACATAATTTTCTAAACACTTCCTGGAAAGGACCACAATACCCCCACTATCTCTTTTGGTACCCGATTGCCTCTTTCTCGGAATAGCCTTTACAGCATGATCCTTAAAAGCGCTTTTATCATCCGGGACTGTATAATTGTCTGGTAACCAGCTTTCAAAAAGAAATACTATGTCGTATTTCGACACAGCATCAACAAAATTTTCCTCTCAACACTTCTTAACAAAGTTACCCTCAATGTTCCAAGAACAAATGTCCAGCACATCACTTTGTGTCCGGCTCCCACATTCTCCCTATTTACGTTTTTCTGTCTCAATATCTGCCAATTTACCGTCGATAAACAGTTTATCCACTACTAACGCGCTTCTTTGCCTTTATTTTGAGCCTCCTTGAGTATGGGTAAAAGTATTTTACGTCGGGAAGGAACTTCTGGAGGGAACTGCTCACGTATTCCATAAGGACTGTTAAAGAGTGACTGCCGTAGAGAGTTTACGTACTCACGGTCCTTGAATGCTTGAAACTTTGCAACTATTGGCCTTGGTCTATCGACTATTTTTTCCCCAGTCTATGCACTCTGTCAAACTCTATGCTTCTAACCCGATCGTCTGGGATTTCCAGTGTGTTTTGGAGAAAGTTCTGCAGAACGCTCTCAGCATTCTCGCTATCTTCTTTTATTCCAAAAAAAGCAGATTGTCTCTCAATGATCTAGTTTTTAGATTCAGAATCTCCGAACGAAAAGCTTTATTCTCCTGCCTAATTTCACCGATATCACCACTTAACCTAACCCCTAAATTTACTTGGTCACCTGCATTTTTGTCCACTTTCCGGCTTAGTGCACACACGGAGTCCGTAGTCGACTTCAGCTGAGCCTCAATTTTGACTCGATGCTTGCAACATTTGATTCAATACTATCGATTCAATACTATCGATTTTGCAAAACTTTGCTTCTATTGTTGAGAGTCTGGCGAGTATGGAGTCAAGCTTGTCAGCAATCTCAATGGAAGCGATCGTGCGTGAAGTTTGTTGATAAACCCCAGGCGAATGTCCAATGTTTACATTACCCGGTCCAACTGGTGTAGACATAACATTTGGGTTAAAACTTACACCGGATGGAAGAAAACCTTGAAAGTACGCTTGAGGACCAACAGGTCCTTGTACCAAATTGGGAGAACTGCTCAGGTTTTGATATTGTCCGTTACCTTGCAGGAAGTCCTGATGTTGTTGGCTTTCCATGATCGACATCTTCTTTGGCTTAGGTGTGACGTCACCAAGACGGTCACTCTCCTCAGACGAATCAGTGTTACCCAAATCTTTCCTTTTCTTTTGTTTATTCTTGCCCATCTATGAAATATCCTGGCACCAATGTTTGGGGTGTTACCTTATCTATCAGCGACTTCGGTATTTTCAACATCAACACAATGTTCATTACGAAATTTTAAATAACTTTCTCCACACCATTTTTTCTGTGTATGTGAAGCACATTTGGTCACGAGTTGTTCTCAGGAAATATTATTTTATTATCAGTTCTGGTACGAATACGAATTCGTATTCTCTATCGCCCAACTTTCATTTTGGTGTATAATTTGTTTATATTTAATTTGAAATTAAGGAATATCAGAGGTGGGAATTTCAAAATAAACAAAATTTCATTACTAAAATAGCCCCTTAATTCGCGATATTACAACTCATTCGATTACACATAAAGAGTGACAATAGGGGGCCTGCCTTACAACAATAACGTAACATAATCTCGACCCATGAAACTTTACCCATTAACAATAAATGCTTTTCTTTTTTTTCTTCTTTGACTTCCACCGTTTTAACTGAGATGCAGTGGGGTCACATTTAGCAGGGCCTTTGTTACAGGTCAGCGTGGCATGAATGGGAAGGTGGTCGTGACCGCAATCGTTATCAGTGACCTCAATACAGTTGAAGTTACAAATAATTATTAGGTCCAGGATATTTGAACGGTGGAGTGGGTTGCTGCTTATGTGGGTTATTGATTTTTTTTTTTATCACATGGAGGTTTTTACATTTTGAAATTTACGAATGGTATCCATTATCGCGGTGGCGATGATGGGGTGTGTGTGTGTGGGGGGGGGGGGGGGGGGATGTCCACGTCGTCATTTGATTCAGCTTTTGTGGTAAAATTGGGTTCGAAAATGTGTTTATTGTGGTTGACAAACTCACTGACTTCGTCTCTGAAGTCGCCTCCACTGTCCCCGTGAGAAATTCGGCAAAGATGTCAGCCTTTTGCCTTGTCGGGAAGAACTTTTGCGCGGTCAGTCCGATTTCGGAGGTAGGGGGGGGGGGGGAGGGGCAGCTGTTTGATTTTTTACCTTTTCGGCCAATTAGGAGTTTGGAACTGTCCAAAAACTTTTTGGGGTCTCGTTGGCCCTTCATTTCCCACGTAACTCTTCCCCATCATTCGCGGTTTTCATTTTTCATTGCCTTTTTGACTTCGCCATGGAGGCGGTTGTAGATATGGAGTTTCTGTAATGATCGCGTTCGCTATTTTTGGCTATAAATGCTTTTCCTTTTTTATTTTGACTTCCATCGTTTTAGCTGAGATGCAACTTTTACGTGGCGGTTGTAGATATGGAGTTTCTGTAATGATCGCGTTCGCTATTTTAGGCTATAAATGCTTTTCCTTTTTTATTTTATGACTTCCATCGTTTTAGCTGAGATGCAACTTTTACGGGGCTGGAATGTTTTCTTTGGGCAGATTTCGTCATGTGCTTGATTGATGTAACTGGTTAGGTTTTGCACAGGCTGCTTCAGGTTTATCCTCGTTGGGGTGCCATTTTGATAGAGTTTTCTCTCTGGAATTTAACTGAAAAAATCCCAGTCAATTTTGTCTTGGTTTCATTTACGGATGGGTTCATATTTAGCAGGATATTTATTACAGGTTGGGTGGACATGAATGGGAAGGTGGTCGCTGCCGAGATCGTCATCAGCGACCTCAAAGTCGCCTATATAGTTGACGAGGGAGGTTACAAATAATTATAAGGTCCAGGATATCTGAACGGTGGAGTGGGTTGCTGTTTATGAGGGTTATTGATTGATTGTTGTTTATCACATGGAGGTTATGTTTTTCAATTTTATTAAAAGGAGCGTAACCGTTGGTTTTAACGGAGTTTCAGCCGAAATATTGATGTTTAGCGTTGAAATCTCCAAACAAATCCAGTGTTTGTATGCCCCCTTGAAGAAATCGAATACGTTTTTATGTGTACCCATACAATGTATGGTACACATAATGCCGGCATCCGGGGTGACCATCCGTCGTTCGTCCATCCTTCGTCCGTCCGTCTGTCCGTCCGTCCGTCCGTCCGTCCGTCCGTCCGTGTGTCCGTCCGTCCGTCCGTCCGTCTTTCTGTCCGTCCGGCGTCCGTATCCATTTCTTTGTCATTCGATAACTTGAAAAATATTGCTTGGATTGTCAAGTTACTTTATATTTGTGTTCAGGTTACTGATGTGCCGAGCTGTATAGTTTTTGGTGTAAGTCGGATAATTTGATCCTGAGATATTAACACTTTATCCTTCAAATTGAAAATTCCTCCAATCCCTTTGGCATTCGATAACTTGAAAAATATTGCTTGGATTGTCTAGTTACTTTATATTTTTGTTCAGGTTACTGATTTGCCGAGCTGTATAGTTTTTGGTGTAAATCTGATGATTTGATCCCGAGATATTAACCCTTTATCCTTCAAATGGAAAATTCCTCCAATCTCTTTGGTATTCGATAACTTGAAAAATATTGCTTGGATGTCAAGTTACTTTACATTTGTGTTCAGGTTACTGATGTGCCGAGCTGTATAGTTTTTGGTGTAAATCTGTTATTTTGATCCTGAGATATTAACCCTTTATCCTTCAAATTGAAAATTTCTCCAATCCCTTTGGCATTCGATAACTTGAAAAATATTGCTTGGATTGTCAAGTTACTTAATATTTGTGTTCAGGTTACTGATGTGCCGAGCTGTATAGTTTTTGTTGTAAATCGGATAATTTGATTCTGAGATATTAACCCTTTGTCCTTCAAATTGAAAATTCCTCCAATCCCTTTGGCATTCGATAACTTGAAAAATATTGCTTGGATTGTCTAGTTACTTTAGATTTGTGTTCAGGTTACTGATGTGCCGAGCTGTATAGTTTTTGGTGTAAATCTGATGATTTAATCCCGAGATATTAACCCTTTATCCTTCAAATTGAAAATTCCTCCAATCCCTTTGGCATTCGATAACTTGAAAAATACTACTTGGATTGTCAAGTTACTTTATATTTGTGTTCCGGTTACTGATATGTCGAGCTGTATAGTTTTGGGTGTAAATCTGTTGTTTTGATCCTGAGATATTAACCGTTTATCCTTCAAATTGAAAATTCCTCCAATCCCTTTGGCATTCGATAACTTGAAAAATATTGCTTGGATTGTCAAGTTATTTTATATTTGTGTTCAGGTTACTGATGTGCCGAGCTGTATAGTTTTTGGTGTAAATCTGATAATTTAATCCTAAGATATTAACCCTTTATCCTTCAAATTGAAAATTCCTCCAATCCCTTTCGCATTCGATAACTTGAACAATATTGCTTGGATTCTCAAGTTACTTTATAATTGTGTTCAGGTTACTGATGTGCCGAGCTGTATAGTTTTTGGTGTAAATCTGATAATTTGATCCGGAGATATTAACCCCCTTTATCCTTCAAATTGAAAATTCCTCCAATCCCTTTGGCATGAGATAACTCAAAAAATATCAATCCGATTGTCATGTTACTTTATATATTTATTCAGGTTACTGATGTGCTGTGCTGTATAGTTTTTTATGTAAATCTGATAATTTGATCCGGAGATATTAACCCTTTATCCATCAAATTAGACTCTCCTCCAATCCATTTCTATATGTACCCATACCTTGTATGGTGTACATTATGTCAGCATCCGTGGTGGCCCTCCGTCATACAGCTTTCTACTAATTGCGCGTATGGGTACACATCTGACGATTTCATCGGCCTATTTTTCGTTAATTGTTTTAATAGAATCGTTGCAGAAGGAGACAACAGCGATACCTTATTATCTGCTCTTATCTCTACAGCCACCACATCGACGTCGAGGTGGTCCACGGGGATAGTCTTAAGTTTTAGGTTGTGCTTGATCAGTAGGTCCACGCCGCTTCTTGTCGGACAGGGCGGTGCCGTCTGACATTAAATCCATTGAGCGCAAAACTCTTAATTTTTTGATAGCCATGTTTTAAAGATGCCGACTATGTTCGGGTGGTCGTCGAAATAGTCAGATATTTGCGTTCTTTTGTGTTTCATGCTTCTAGCGTTCCATTGGGCTATTCTGAGCTCATTCATGGTGGTTTTTAGAAATGGCTTGGTTATATTTATTGGTTTTTCTACATGTTAGTTCTATGCCCGTTTGATGACGGCTTTCAGTACAGTATAGGAATCCCGGGATGTGAAGTTCGATAGTCATGTATCAAAGATGCCGACTATGTTCGAATTCCTTTGTGTTTCACACTTCTAGCCTTCCACTGGACTATTCGTAGTTTATTTATGTTGTTTTCTTTAAATGGCTTGGTTATATTTATTGGCTTTTCTGTGTTAGTCTATTCCTCTTTGATGGGGTTTCCATTACAGTATAGAAATTCTGGGATTTGAAGAGCCTGGATGCAGTCATGCTGACGTCTTTGCAGATGTCGACAATACCGGCCTCAAGTTGTGTTTCGAGTACCTTATGAAGTGTTCCCGTAATGAAGGATCAGATGGCGTGTGGGGGAGGCGTTTTCTGGTTTGTCCAGGTTCAGTCTTTTGAGTTGAATGTTTGTTTTATAGTGTGGGAACCCCCTATAGTTATTAGAACTCCCCCCCCCCCCCCGACAGTTGGGGTATGTTAGGCAGGCTGCCCTGCAGATGCTTGTAATGTGTTTCTCACCGCACGTCTGCTCTCGCTTGCACTTCATAGTCATGTGGCCAAGTGTATGCCATTTGTCACATTGTATTGGGGCAGAATAGATCTATATTCTTCCGTTGTGTGCCTTCACTCATTTTTTATCACACCTTCATTTATTAGTTTTTAGCTTGACTTGACATAGTCAAGATAAGCTATTGCCATCACGCGTGCGGAAGTCTGTTAGTCTGTGAGTCTGTTAGTCTGTGAGTCTGTGAGTCTGTGATGTCTGTTCACATTTTCCTTTAGCACGGGCTACACCCCGCAGTTCTTGTCTGATCGTCACGAAATTCCATATGCAGGTTTGGGGTCATGTCTAGATGAGAACGTCCCCTTTTGGTCGCGATCGGGCAACCGGTATGGCTGCCCGAGCCCAAAACCCGAAAACCATAAGCACAGTCTACAGGTCTTATTTATGAAGGGATTTCATTGTAACTTGGTAGGCTGCCTCTGTATAATGCCTAGATGAGAACGTCCCCTTTTGGGCATGATCTATCAACCGTGAAGGCTGCCCAAGCCCGAAGCCCAAAAACTTTTAGCATAGTCTGCAGGTCATGTTTAATGTGGAGGGATTTCATTGTAACTTGGCAGGATGACTCCTTGTGATGTCTAGATGAGAATTTCCCCATTTGGGCATGATCTGCCAACCGTGACGACTGCCCGAGCCCAAAACCCGAAAACATTTAGCACAATCTACAGGTCATATTTATTGAGGAATTTCATTGTAACTTGGTGGGTTGACTTCATACAATGTCTAGATGAGAAAGTCCCCTTTTGGACGTGATTGGTCATCTGTGACGGCTACAGGGGCCCGAAACCCGAAAACCTTTAGCACAGTCTAGAGGTCATATTTATGAAGGGATTTCATTGTAACTTGGTAGGATGACTCCAAATAATGTCTAGATGAGAACGTCCCATTTTGATCGCGATCATGCAGAATTGATGGGTGCCCGAGCCCAAAAACCTTTAGCATAGGCAAAAGGTCATATTTATGGAAGGATTTCATGTAACCTGTTAGGTTGACTCCATATAATGCCTAGAGGATGACATCTCCTTTTGGTCGTGATTGGTCAGTTGTGATGGCTACAAGTGCCCGAAGCCCGAAATCCTTGAATACAGTCTACAGGTCATATCTATGAAGGGATTTCATTGTAACTTCTTAGGATCACTCCAGATGATGCCCAGATGAGATTGTCCCCTATGGTTGCGATCATTCAGCCATGATGGCTGCCCGAGCCCGAAGCCCGAAAACCTTTAGCACAGTCTACAGGTCATATTTATGAATGGATTTCATTGTAACTTGGTAGGTTAACTTCATATGATGTCTAGATGAGAATGTCCCCTTTTGGACATGATTGGGCAACTGTGACGGCCAAATGTGCCCGAAGCCCGAAAACCTTTAGCACAGTCTACAGGTCATATTTATGAGAGGATTTCTTTGTAACTTGGTAGGATGACTCCAAATAATGTCTAGATGAGAACGTCCCATTTTGATCGCGATCATTCAGCCTTGATGGGTGCCCGAGCCCAAAAACTTTTAGCATAGGTAAAAGGTCATATTTATGGAAGGATTTCATTGTAACCTATTAGGTTGACTCCTTATAATGCCCAGATGATGACATCCCCCTTTGGTCGTGATTGGTCAGCTGTGATGGCTACAAGTGCCCGAAGCCCGAAAACCGTGAGCACAGTCTACAGGTCATATTTATGAAGTGATTTCATTGTAACTTCGTAGGATCACTCCAGATGATGCCCAGATGAGATTGTCCCCTTTGGTTGCGATCATTCAACCATGATGGCTGCCCGAGCCCGAAGCCCGAAAACCTTAAGCACAGGCTACAGGTCATATATACGAAGGGATTGCATTGTAACTTGGTAGGTTGACTTCATATAATGTCTAGATGAGAACGTCCCCTTTTGGACATAATTGGGCAACTTTGACGGCTAAAGGTGCCCGAAGCCCGAAAACCTTTAGCGCAGTCTACAGGTCATATTTTATGAAGGGATTTCATTGTAACTTGGTAGGATGACTCCAAATAATGTCTAGATGAGAACGTCCCATTATGGTCGTGATCATTCAGCCCTGATGGCTGCCAGAGCCCAAAAACCTTTAGCATAGGCAAAAGGTTATATTTATAGACGATTTTCATTGAACCTGTTAGGTTGACTCCATATAATGCCTAGATGATGACATCCCCTTTTGGTCGTGGCTGGTCAACTGTGATGGCTACAGGTGCCCGAAGCCCTAAAACCTTGAGCACAGTCTACAGGTCATATTTATGAAGGGATTTCATTGTAACTTCGCAGGATCACGACAGATGATGCCCAGATGAGATTGTCCCCTTTGGTTGCGATCATTCAACCATGATGGCTGCCCGCGCCCGAAAACCTCTAGCACAGTCTACAGGTCATATTTATGAAGGGATTTCATTGTAACTTGGTAGGTTGACTTCATATAATGTCTAGATGAGAACTCCCCTTTTGGACACGATTGGGCAACTGTGACGGCTTCAAGGGCCCAAAGCCCGAAAACATTTAGAACAGGTCATAATTATGAAGGGATTTCATTGTAGCTTGGTAGGATGACTCCAAATAGTGTCCAGATGAGAACGTCCCCTTTTGGTCACGATCATTCAGCCTTGATGGCTGCCCGAGCCCAAAAAACCTTTAGCATGTCTGTTGGTCGTATTTATGGAAGGATTTCATTGTAACTTGTTAGGTTGACTCCATATAATGCCTAGATGATGACATCCCCTTTTGGTCGTGGTTGGTCAACTGTGATGGCTACAGGTGCCTGAAGCCCGAAAATCTTGAGCACAGTCTACAGGTCATATTTATGAAGGGATTTCATTGTAACCTCATAGGATCACTCCAGATGATGTCCAGACGAGAATGTCCCCTTTTGGTTGCGATCATTCAACCATGATGGCTGCCCAAGCCTAAAGCCCGAAAACCTTTAGCACAGTCTTCAGATCATATTTATGAAGGGATTTCATTGTAACTTGGTAGGTTGACTTCATGTAATGTCTAGATGAGAACAGCTCCTTTTGGACACCATTAGACAACTGTGTTGGCTACAGGGGCCCAAAGCCCGAAAATCTTTAGCACAGTCTACAGGTGATATTTATGAAGGGATTTAGTTGTACCTTGGTAGGATGACTCTAAATAATGTCTAGATGAGAACGTCCCCCTTTGGTCGCGATCATTCAGGCTTGATGGCTGCCCGAACCCACACCCTTTAGCATAGTCTATTGGTCATATTTATGGAAGGATATCATTGTAACCCGTAAGTTTGACTCTATATAATGCCTACATGATGACGTCACCTTTTGGTCGTGATTGGTCAACCTTGACGGATTCAGTGGCCCGAAGCCCAAAAACCTTGAGCACAGTCTACAGGTCATATTTATGAAGAGATTTCATTGTAACTTTGTAGGATCACTCCAGATGATGTCCAGATGAGAATGTCCCCTTTTGGTTGCGATCATTCAACCATGATGGCTGCCAGAGCCCAAAGCCCAAAAACCTTTAACACAGTCTACAGGTCATATTTATTGAGGGATTTCATTGAAACTTGGTAGGTTGACTTCATATAATGTCTAGATGAGAACGTCCCCTTTGGACGCAATTGGGAAACTGACGGCTACAGGGGCCCGAAGCCCGAAAACCTTTAGCACAGTCTACAGGCCATATTTATGAAGGGATTTTAATGTAACTTGATAGGATGACTCGTTTTGGAATAATTTCACTGTAACTTGGTAACTTTTGTTGATATACGTTAACTGTGAGGACCACATACATTAACTGTGAGGTCATATTAGCCCACCCCTCAGCTCTTTAGTACAGTGTACACCTCATATTATTTTTATCATAAACATAGAATACAGGGAACAGAAATGAACATATTCCCAATTATCACAATTCTTGTCTTATTTCATAATCCTTTCATAAACATTGAACATTATCCTTTTCATCAAACACAACACACAAGTTAAGCTACAGTGTCATTGACACTTCCATTGTTTGGTGGGTCTGTTGGGACAGGTAGCTTTAATTTTCCAGGTTTGGCTGCTTGTGGCCCTTGAAAAAAGACTTTCCCATAGGTTTCTCGCCAATGCCCTATCATATCAGGTTTCTCGGTTTTGGAGTGAACCATGGTGACTATGATCATCAGAATGACTTTTAGGGAGGGTGAGTGTTTTTCAGTGGATATTCCACTATTTTAGGCGGTGGTCGAGGGTTGCTATATATATATGCATAAAAGCCAGCATTCCTCCTCTCCCAATCTCTTCGAGAGCGGGGGTATCATAAGAACAAAGAGATTTGGCTTGAACAAACTTACATTTAACCCCCCCCCCCCCCCCCCCAAAGGATGCTGGGGTGTTGTGTATATCACTGAAAAATTGACCAAGTGAGGTCCATCATTCTGAGGACAATAGGGTGAACAAGTCTGTTCAATATATAGTAGAAGCGGGTCATCACAGGGATACCGCATACCCAGGATGCTGTATACCAAACATCAAAAGATTCTGGCGGGTGGATCTGAATACGATTTTTTGAAGAATATTAAAAAAAATTCCTTATGTTGCACCAAGCAAAAAAATCACTGAAACAGTGACGAAGTAAGGGCCATAATTGTGAGAACAGTAGTGTGAGCAACTCTGTTCAACATGTGGTACAAGCGGGTCATCACAAGCATACCTCATACCCAGTTTCGTTAAAATCCATTCATCCACAGCTGAGACGGAAAAAGTGACCTAAAAAAATTCACTGAAAATTTGATAAAGTAAGGGCCGTAACTCAGACGAAAATAGTTTGAGCAACTTAGTTAAGCATGGGGCAGAAGCGAGCAGTCCCCGGAATATCGCATACTAAATTTCGTTGAAATCTATCCGTGCACAGATGAGATGGGGCTTCGTACGGACAAGTGACGAATAAAAAATCACTGAAAATTTGATAAAGTAAGGGCCGTAACTCCGGTGAAAATAGGGTGAGGAACTCAGTTCAAGATGTGACAGGAGCAGGTCATCCCAGAGATATTTATTTATTTATTTATTTATTGGTGTTTAAGGTCACATACTTATGCACAATGGCTAATCGTGACCGCGACAGGTAAACGGGTGGAGGAAGCCGGAGTACCCGGAGAGAACCACCGTGCGTCGACGAGCAACTGTCAGCTCCTCAACATTCTAACTCTGTTTCCGATCCACTCAAGCAGGGTTACAGCGGTTGAAGACATGTGCACCATCGACGTGCAGTGCGCCTTAGTACACAGCGTCGTCGTGCCCCCATGTAGGCAACCGGGATAAAGAGCCTTGCACAAGGACACAACACGGGTTGTCCCGGACGGGGATCGAACTCGGGACCTCTAGCATAGAAGTCCAACAGTCTACCATTGAGCCACCACGCTCCCATTCCAAAGATACTGCATACTAATTTCGCTGAAATCCATCAATTCACTGCTGAGATATGGAGACGGACGGACGAACGGACGGACGAACGGACGGTCGGACGGACGGACGGACGGACGGACGGACGGACGGACCAGCATTGTCTTTACCAACATGTTTTTTTCATCAAAATACAACCACTCAAATGCAGTCACCGGAGACTGTTTAAGAAATGTGCCAAACTACCCGCAATAACGAAATTTGTTAAATATGGCGCTAAAAAATCGCTATTTCGTCAATGAAGAGTTGCGTTAGTTTCAAACAATGAAGAGTTGCTTTAGTTTCAAACATCGATTTCAGTATAGTTTTCCTGTAAAGCCACTCCGGCACACTGGTCCACCACTGATACATATGAGAGAGAGAGAGAGAGAGAGAGAGAGAAAGAGATAGATAGAGAGAGAGAGAGAGAGAGAGAGAGAGAGAGAGAGGGGAGAGAGAGAGAGAGAGAGAGAGAGAGGCGTGTTGTGCGTGCGTGCGTGCGTGCGTGCGTGCGTGCGTGCGAGGTTAACAATTCGTACTGGCACAGTCATTTCCTACTGAAACGTTTTTTCTTTTACTATGCCGCAGAAAAATTGTTTTCATTTACTGAACCCTGATGGGTTTCAAGCATGACAAAAAATACATGAAGTTGATTTAAACTAAGTGATGAGCTTAGTAACTGGTTAAACTGACTGGCAATAATTGATGTTATTCATTGATGGGCTCTAATTTAGTCCTTACAAGGATGTTACGCAAGCTTTTGTTTTTCTTATAGGCGATGACAGGTCGAGGATTCAAAGGTTGTTTTAATTTAGAATTGGTTAAATTGAATTCATCTTTTAAGATTTTTGCTATTTCGATATTCATTCTGTTGTATGTTAAAATGAAAGGAATGATGGACCTCCTTTCGCATTCTCCCTCTGATATGTTCATACCAAATGGCGAGAGAGTTTGAAGCGTATTGATCCAAAAAGCTTCACGTTTATTTTCTAAATCCATCCGTTTCTTCTAATGTGTCTTTAATTGGTCGTTGTTCAATAGGATGGATTTCGAAATCGTTCAAAGAATGGCCAGGAAGATTAAAATGGTGTGCTACTGGGGCATCGCCATTATGTTTTATAACCTGTTTGTGTCTAGTAGAACGTTCTCGGAAAGGATTTTGACTTTGACCAACATACTGCTTTCGACAGCGCTTGCATGTGATAAGGTAAATAATATTTGGCGAATCACAATGGAGGGGGTTACGGATCTGATAATGATTTTTCGTTTGTTCAGAGGAAAATTCCTCTTTCTGATCAGGCATAAAAGTATGCAGTCTACAACGGGGCTTTTTGCAATTAAATACTACGCCACTACCATTCTGCAACGTTCTGTTGTGTTCAATTTTCAGTGGTTCGAAATCAGTAGTTTCAGCTGGACTTTCGAGCTTTTTCAGAGTTTGAGATTTCAGGCTACGCAAAAAAGCTCAATGAGTACCCCATCGATCTTAGGGCGCCACGTAGAGTAGAACAAGCCTCATTGAAATTTACCTTATCACTTGAATTGCGGTGGAAACGAATGAGCTGTGATTTGATGATACCTTTAAATGTATGTTGAGGATTAAATGATTTTATGTGCAACAATTGATGTGAATCAGTTGGTTTGAAATAAACTTTATAATCTAAATGACCGGATGCCTGAAATTGCTTGCCTTTATACACGGTCACATCGAGAAAATCAACAGAACTTTCACTGATAGTACATTTCAGTTTGGTGTTTGGATCATGATTGTTTAACATTTCCAAAAATCCATCAAAATCATTTTTTGATTGTTCTCAATTAATCAAAATGTCAGCTGAATATCTTAGAAAAACGAGAGGATGCTTTACACATTTGCTACATACATGCTTGCAAAATTAGAACTGAATCTTTTGCCAATAGGACAACCCATTATTTCTAAACAATTTTCTTCATTGAATGAAAAGTCATTACCTTTCAAGCTCAGTTCTAAAAAGATCCAAAATTTGTTCATCCGGGCGTTTTCCATCCGGATATTTTTCATATGCTTTTTTAACCAATTTAACAACTTTATCAATATCATCGTTCGAATACATGCTGTCGATATCCAAAGTAGCCAGGACTGCATTTTTTGATATTTTCAATTTAGGAATTTTGGAAGGAAATCCGTTGTATTTTTGAGACAGCTCGGATGTCTATTAGCTATAGGTTTCAGATGATAATCATTAATCAATAAGCTCCGAGATTGCATAAGATTCCGAGCTACAATCTGAGACAATTGGGCTCCCAGGTGGAGTTAAGTCATCCGCCCGTGAAGAACGCTCATTGTGGATCTTTGTTTGGATGTAAAATTGTCTTGTTTGAGTACTGTTCAGCTGTTAAATATTTCGATTGTTTTTTGGTAACGGGACCTTCGTCGAGGAGACATTTACAATGGGTGTGTACCGTTACCTCCAAGTTCGACTGACTTCCGATCCAAGTGCTTGTATACTTTCACAATTTGTTTAGGTGTTTATAAGTGGTTAAACAAATCGTCGCCTGAGTACTAGAATTTCCTATGTTCCCTAGGGGACATAGGACATTCTAGCACTCAGGCGACGAAATCTCTCCAATCCCTTTTGCGATTTTGTTAGGAAATAAAATATGTTTAACCCTTTGAACTCTAGTGGTATCTTCCATCAGTTCAAAGGAAGCAATTAGAAGAGTCCATATTCATTATTTGGTGTAGACCAATCAATATTTATGAAAATTGATTGGTCTATTCCACACATTTACTGAACAGCCATCCTTTTTAATGACGTTATGGCGTATCATTTTCCTGGCCGGAAAAACGGCCGCTCGTATTCAAGGGGTTAAAGTAAAGCTGAAAAATAATACCCCACAAGAACGGATTCATATTTCTGATTTTATTTAGAAGTAAACAGGGAAGAAAACAAACCTTGTCGTCACGGTGATAGATCGTTAAAGTTGATAAGCATATTTTGTTTTCCAAATAAATACTAATTGTAGACCTATGTATGTAATTAGTTTAAACAATATTTATTCAAAGATTATGTCATATATTACACATTAAAATAACAAATAGTAACAATACAAGATACACACAGATTATCATGATTATTTGCGTGTCCTGTGATTTGTATCAGATACGAGGTGGTGTCCATAATGGGATCTCAACGAGCCGGCTTTTCCGGCGTGTTGTGATCCCATTTTTGGACACCACCGAGAAGTGCAGTACACCTTAGTACACAACGCCACCGTGCCCTCACGTGGGCAATGGGAGTGACGTGTTTTGCCCAAGGACACAACGCGGTTGCCGCAGGTGGGATTCGAACCGAGGACCTCTCGGCTTGCAGCCTGCACCTCTACCTACTGAGCCACAGCGCTCGTATAATATTAATAAAAGGGTGGTACAAATCAATAGATGAACTCATACATCACCACCTGGGGGTCGGGATCCTCAGTTATTACTCATTTAAAATTAGTCTTTCTATCCATTCTTTTCTTGAGTGAATGAGAAAAAGACTTCTGCGAGGTTGTACTTGCCGAATTGTTGAATATAACTATTAATTAAGTAATTTTAAGGTATTTTATTATAACAAGTTTGGTCTGTTATGCCATAGAAGACTTTCAGACAGTGCTTTCTATCATGTGGCAAAAGTTCCACGGCAAATTCCAGGTTGCACATGATCTATGTTTCATTCGAAACAATTTTGTACAGAACGTATTGGGGTTATTTCTTAATGACCGTTTTATTGACTTTTGAAAAGTTTTGTTTGGCGACCCTTGAGAGCTGGGACGGCGGTATAATAATTTTGCCTATCGCCAATATCAGGAAGAGACGTAAAGGTATGCTAAACGTCTAGCTTTGCCTGCGTAATGCTGCGATAAATATCGTCGACGGTGATGGATATGTCTGTTATATTATTTGGGCCGCCATATTTTCCGACTCGTTTATAAGTTCAAGTGAATATCACCATCGCACCCATGTCGATACGTTTGTGGCAAGTTCGATATTTCTGTTCAAGTGACTCGTTTGGAATTTGTTATTCATTTTCTGAGACAACTTGGTAACTGTCGAAATATTGTTCTCCACTGAGAGCGCGGTGGCTCATTGATAGTCTGTTGGACTTCATTGCTAGAGGACCCGAGTTCAATCCCCGTCCGGGCAAGGCACTTTATCCCGATTACCTACATGGGAGCACAATGACGTCGTGTACTAAGGTGTCCTGCACGTCGATGGTGCACATGTCTTCAACCGCTCTAACCCTGCTTGGGCAGAGCTTGAACAGAGTTAGAATGTTGAGGGGCTGACACTTGCTCGTCGATGCTCGGTGGTTTACTCCAGCTTCCTCCATCCGTAAAACTGTCACGGTTACGATTAGCCATTGTGCATAAGTATGTGACCTTAAATACCAATAAATAAATATTGTTCTCCACTGTGGCACTGCGTCGCTTCGGGACTTTTTGTCACAAAATACACATATTTAAATCGAACATGAACTTTATTATTGCTCCCAAGCATATGGAAACTTAATGCTTCCCTATGTCCTAAATATAGTGCAAGTATGGGTTACCATGTTATCAATGTTGATACTCTGAATTCAAAACTTGTAGGTGTGTAAATGGCGCAAACTTTTCGATATTGCTATATTTTTGTGTTGGCGATTTCCTCTGTCGTTCTGACTGTAATACCAGATACTTTTCTTGCAACGATATGCAACGTTTTTGAGGTAGCTAGAAGGGCTGTAAAAATAGGAGGAAATACATAGTATCGTTGAATTGCAAATGTTCTTTCTGAATACTGGGAGGACAGGATGGGGGTAATTTAGTTGGTTAGTCAAATATATAGAGACACAGCTTCGCAAGAGATACACAGAACATCACGATGTGTGAATGGGTTCGTCAATACGGTACGAGTACCAGCGCGAAAGGATAGAACGAGACGCGCCGCAGCCCCGAATTCTATTCTTCCGCGATGACATGAGTGCCGTCTCAACGATCGCATTCACACAACGCGGCGTCCTGTGTTTATTACTCTCACGTATGTCATAAAATCCATTAATTTAAAAATCCGGCCTTTTGTGTAGAATTTAGCAGCTCCGGCGTCTGCTTTCAAGAGAAACAAAAACAAAACTCAGGTTGATTGGCAAACACATGTGACAGATCGACACGTGAACAGAAAAATATAAATGAACATTGTGTCCAAATAGGTTATTTATTTGTATTTTTAAGAAATTAGCCGCCGTTATGTGAGAGATATTCAATCGCCTCTCCAAACTTAGAACTTGAATGTTGTACAATCACTTCCAATTTATAGAATAAGTTTTATTTCGTTGTTGATTTGAACAAAAATATTTTCCAATTGACATTCGATTTATCGGCTATTACCGCAGCTTTCAAATTTATCTAGGCCAGAATGCGACGTTTCGATTGGCCGATTACAAAAATGAGCGGAGTTTAGTTCTTTTGATGCATCCATGACGGTAGGTGGAAAATAGTCCGTCAACGGAAATCCTTATGGAGCATTTTTTCCGTACAGATATGTAAATATGGAACGGGAGGAAAAGTAATAGGCGTGTAATAATATAAATTAGGAACTACATGGTCGTGTTGGCGAAGGTGCAATATTTACAAGAACTATTATAAATATGTGGAGAGTGGATTGTAAATTTTGATTTCAGGAGGCTCTCAGGTGGCCTCTGAAGGTACTCTGAGCTCCAAAATGCTGGAACATTTCAACAGGAAAATGAATATTTATGATTTGGCAATTTGGCAGGGAATGTTGTCATATTATATTCCTCGAAAGACGAACTTTAATGTGGGGGCCTTGGACGTCCGCCCAGTCTGCCCATTCGTAAATACGCCCCTGCCCCCAGAACATGTTTGAAAAATACCCCTCTCAGACGCATTTTGGTGCTACTTCTTTAGTATTCCAACCGCTTTCCATACGGTTGGAATACTAAAGAAGTAGCCCCAAAATCTCATCATCTTACGTTAATTTGTCATTAATGGGCGTCATTGTGTGCACAATATTAAAGAAACAAGACGATATGTGAACGCACTATTTTCGGATATTCGTCAGTTTTAATGACTTTTCATAGGAAATCAGACATGTCAACAGTTAAATAAATTAGAAAATAACACATAATCATACTATTCCTTTATACTAGGCTGTCACACTGCTGTCAAAAATATCAGAGTACTAAAATGTCTTCAAAATCAGGTCCGAGCTGGGCCGCCTTCGGAAGCGGTGGGAAATATTCAAGTGATGTTCCGATAGTTAAAAACATATTTCTAATTATTTCTTAAATTCCGAAATTGAAAAACACTAAGTCGATGTTCTGAAGTGAGAAAACAAAATCGTTTATGGCTTCCTCAAGGTTGGCGACATCTGCTCTGTCTTTATGCACGTGCATCATCATCAGGTAATTCAATCGCATTTGACCCGTTGTTGACCTCAGGTACAAAGTAGCTTTTCAGTCGTCTCGGTGAGGAGAATGAACGCTCTGATGTGGCATTAGGTATCGCGGAACTAAATATTGAAATTAGAGTGAACCACCTTAAAATGTTGCACTCGGAAATGATGCAATCTCTAAAAATAAACAGCCTTAGGAAAATCCATTGTTAGTCTGTGTGAAACACACAGATTATTGTTTTTGCATGGTTTCTTTTTCTTTTTTCTTTTTTTTCTTTTTTTTCTTTTTTTCTTCTTCTTTTTCTTTTTCTTCTTCTTCTCCTGTCTTCTGTCTTCTCATCACTTTTTTGTCCGCAAGATAACTCGAAAACGAATTTCCCTATCTCGTTGATTTTTGGCATGCTGATAGACAGCCACAAGTTCTCGACCACCGATGTTTTTCAGATTCCTGGGGTATCAGGGGTGTCTGTAGGGGTGTTTTGAAAGTGGGTCACGCCCATATCTCAGGCGTAGTATGACCTACAGACCTGGGACCAACACCAAATGAGTCGACATTCGACGGAGGTTCAAAATATGGGTCAAGGTCACGGAGGTCATCTAGGGGTCATTGAGTGCATTTTTCAGAATTGCTGGAAATCACATTTTTTGACCCCCTAAAGTATTCCTGATGTACACACATGCATGTTGACGTAAAAAAAGTGGGCGTGGCCAAAATTTTTGAAAGTGGGTCACGCTCATATCTCAAGCATGGTATGACGTATGGACCTGGGACCAACACCAAATGAGTCGACACTCGATGGAGATTCAAAATATGGGTCAAGGTCACGGAGGTCACCTAGGGGTCATTAAGTGCATTTTTCATAATTGCTAGAAATCACATTTTTTGACCCCCTAAAGCATTCCTGACATACACACATGCATTTTGACGTAAAAAAAGTGGGCGTGGCCAAAATTTTTGAAAGTGGGTCACGCTCATATCTCAAGCATGGTATGATGTATGGACCTGGGACCAACACCAAATGAGTCGACACTCGATGGAGATTCAAAATATGGGTCAAGGTCACGGAGGTCACCTAGGGGTCATTAAGTGCATCTTTCATAATTGCTAGAAATCACATTTTTTGACCCCCTAAAGCATTCCTGACATACACACATGCATTTTGACGTAAAAAAGTGGGCGTGGCCAAAATTTTTGAAAGTGGGTCACGCTCATATCTCAAGCATGGTATGACGTATGGACCTGGGACCAACACCAAATGAGTCGACACTCGATGGAGATTCAAAATATGGGTCAAGGTCACGGAGGTCACCTAGGGGTCATTAAGTGCATCTTTCATAATTGCTAGAAATCACATTTTTTGACCCCCTAAAGCATTCCTGACATACACACATGCATTTTGACGTAAAAAAAGTGGGCGTGGCCAAAATTTTTGAAAGTGGGTCACGCTCATATCTCAAGCATGGTATGACGTATGGACCTGGGACCAACACCAAATGAGTCGACACTCGATGGAGATTCAAAATATGGGTCAAGGTCACGGAGGTCACCTAGGGGTCATTAAGTGCATCTTTCATAATTGCTAGAAATCACATTTTTTGACCCCCTAAAGAATTCCTGACATACACACATGCATTTTGACGTAAAAAAAAGTGGGCGTGGCCAAAATTTTTGAAAGTGGGTCACGCTCATATCTCAAGCATGGTATGACGTATGGACCTGGGACCAACACCAAATGAGTCGACACTCGATGGAGATTCAAAATATGGGTCAAGGTCACGGAGGTCACCTGGGGGTCATTAAGTGCATTTTTCATAATTGCTAGAAATCACATTTTTTGACCCCTAAGGCATTCCTGACGTACACACATGTATTTTGAAGTATAAAAAGTGGGCGTGGCCAAAATTTTTGAAAGTGGGTCACGCTCATATCTCAAGCATGGTATGACGTATGGACCTGGGACCAACACCAAATGAGTCGACACTCGATGGAGATTCAAAATATGGGTCAAGGTCACGGAGGTCACCTAGGGGTCATTAAGTGCATCTTTCATAATTGCTAGAAATCACATTTTTTGACCCCCTAAAGAATTCCTGACATACACACATGCATTTTGACGTAAAAAAAGTGGGCGTGGCCAAAATTTTTGAAAGTGGGTCACGCTCATATCTCAAGCATGGTATGACGTATGGACCTGGGACCAACACCAAATGAGTCGACACTCGATGGAGATTCAAAATATGGGTCAAGGTCACGGAGGTCACCTGGGGGTCATTAAGTGCATTTTTCATAATTGCTAGAAATCACATTTTTTGACCCCTAAGGCATTCCTGACGTACACACATGTATTTTGAAGTATAAAAAGTGGGCGTGGCCAAAATTTTTGAAAGTGGGTCACGCTCATATCTCAAGCATGGTATGACGTATGGACCTGGAACCAACACCAAATGAGTCGACACTCGATGGAGATTCAAAATATGGGTCAAGGTCACGGAGGTCACCTAGGGGTCATTAAGTGCATTTTTCATAATTGCTAGAAATCACATTTTTTGACCCCCTAAAGCATTCCTGACATATACACATGCATTTTGACGTAAAAAAAGTGGGCGTGGCCAAAATTTTTGAAAGTGGGTCACGCTCATATCTCAAGCATGGTATGACGTATGGACCTGGGACCAACACCAAATGAGTCGACACTCGATGGAGATTCAAAATATTGGTCAAGGTCACGGAGGTCACCTAGGGGTCATTAAGTGCATTTTTCATAATTGCTAGAAATCACATTTTTTGACCCCTATAACATTCCTGACATGCACACATGCATTTTGACATAAAAAAGTGGGCGTGGCCAAAATTTTTGAAAGTGGGTCACGCTCATAACTGAAGCATGGTATGACGTATGGACCTGGGACCAACACCAAATGAGTCGACACTCGATGGAGATTCAAAATATGGGTCAAGGTCACGGAGGTCACCTAGGGGTCATTAAGTGCATTTTTCATAATTGCTAGAAATCACATTTTTGACCCCCTAAAGCATTCCTGACATACACACATGCATTTTGACGTAAAAAAAGTGGGCGTGGCCAAAATTTTTGAAAGTGGGTCACGCTCATATCTCAAGCATGGTATGACGTATGGACCTGGGACCAACACCAAATGAGTCGACACTCGATGGAGATTCAAAATATTGGTCAAGGTCACGGAGGTCACCTAGGGGGCATTAAGTGCATTTTTCATAATTGCTAGAAATCACATTTTTTGACCCCTATAACATTCCTGACATGCACACATGCATTTTGACATAAAAAAGTGGGCGTGGCCAAAATTTTTGAAAGTGGGTCACGCTCATAACTGAAGCATGGTATGACGTATGGACCTGGGACCAACACCAAATGAGTCGACACTCGATGGAGATTCAAAATATGGGTCAAGGTCACGGAGGTCACCTAGGGGTCATTAAGTGCATTTTTCATAATTGCTAGAAATCACATTTTTGACCCCCTAAAGCATTCCTGACATACACACATGCATTTTGACGTAAAAAAAGTGGGCGTGGCCATAATTTTTGAATGTGGGTCACGCTCATATCTCAAGCATGGTATGACGTATGGACCTGGGACCAACACCAAATGAGCTAACACTCGATGGAGATTCAAAATATGGGTCAAGGTCACGGAGGTCACTTGGGGTCATTAAGTGCATTTTTCATAATTGCTAGAAATCACATTTTTTGACCCTCTAAAGCATTCCTGACGTACACACATGTATTTTGAAGTAAAAAAAGTGGGCGTGGCCAAAATTTTTGAAAGTGGTGTCACGCTCATATCTCAAGCATGGTATGATGTATGGACCTGGGACCAACACCAAATGAGTCGACACTCGACGGAGATTCAAAATATGGGTCAAGGTCACGGAAGTCACCTAAGGGTCATTAAGTGCATTTTTCATAATTGCTAGAAATCACATTTTTTGACCCCCTATAACGTTCCTGACATGCACACATGCATTTTGACTAAAAAAAGTGGGCGTGGCCAAAATTTTTGAAAGTGGGTCACGCTCATAACTCAGGCATGGTATGACGTATGGACCTGGGGCCAACACCAAATGAGTCTACACTCGATGCAGATTCAAAATATGGGTCAAGGTCACCGAGGTCACTCAGGGGTCAATGAGTGCATTTTTCATAATTGCTGGAAATCACATTTTTTGACCTCCAAATGGTTCCCCAAAAATTCAGATGTGCATTTTTTCATGAAAAAAGTGGGCGTGGCCAAAATTTTTGAAAGTGGGTCACGCTCATATCTCAAGCATGGTGTGATGCATGGACCTGGAGCCAACACTAAATAATTTGACACTTGATGGAGGTTCAAAAATGTGGGTCAAGGTTACGGAGGTCACTTGTGGTCATTGAGTGCATTTTTTCAGAATTGCTGGAAATCACATTTTTTGACTCTCTAAAGCATTCCTGAAGTCCATACATCCATTTTTACGTAAAAAGTTGGTGTGGCCAAAATTTGTGAAAGTGGGTCATGCTCATATTTCAAGGATGGTATGATGTATGGACCTGGGACCAATACCAAACGAGTCGACACTCGATGGAGATTCAAAATTTGGGCCAAGGTCGAACAGGAGTCACGAGGGCTCTTACCAGAATTGCTGGAAATCATATTTTTGAACCTCCTTGTGCATTCCCTTGATTGGTCCCTTTGAATACTGTGAAGATATATACCTTATCTGGTTTCTTGGAAAAAATTAACTGATTTTTGAATGAATATCTATAAATACTGTCATTGAAAACCTGTTTTTTATTTCTTTAAAACTATTTTATCCCCAAAATAAGCCTCTAAAGTATTCCCATTACATTCATAGAGGGGCACTGTGGCTAAGCAGTTAGAGGTGCAGGCTGCAAGCCGAGAGGTTCTCAGTTCGAATCCTATCTGCGGCAACTGTCTTGTGTCTATGGGCAAAAACACTTCACCCCCATTGCCCACATAATGGCATAGTGATGTTGTGTACTAAGACATACTGCATGCCGATGATACACTAACCCTGCTTGTGTGGAGTTAGCATGTTGGGGATCCAGACAGTTGCTTGTTGCTGTTGTTTGGTGGTTCTCTGTGTTCTCTTGTTTCCTCCATCCGTAAAAACTGTACGACACGAGGTGGGCCTAGCTGTTGAAGTGTCGTTAAACTCCAATAAATTAATAACATTCATAGAATGTCTTCTATGCAACATGTTTGTCAACATGATAACGCAAATACAATCAATCCTATCTCAATGTTTTTGGTATACTGATAGAGTGCCTGCCATTGGTACTTGGTCATCTATGATTTGGAGGCATGTGGGGCCTTCGGGCTCTAGATGTTAAAAATATGTTTACAACATTTACTGGGAAATGAGTTAGCTGAAGCAGTAACCATTATCTAAAACAGAAATCTCCAGAGAGAAAGCTAAGATAGCATTCTTTGTTACATTGAACAGCACTGTATATTTATGTTGTATCATGTTACAAAACTTCAGTCTCAATCATTGAAGAGAGAGAGAAACCTTCACTTTTCAAAGCATTTTTTTAAAAAATCTATTTATTCTCAATCATAACTCAAGATTGAGAGGTTTTGGGATGGAGTGGTGTGTGGCTTTCTCGAAACAGCTATCACAGTTACAAAGTAATAAAATGGAATTTTTGAATGGTCAGATTTTAACCCTCTTAATACTTCGATGTGAGTAAAAAAATATCTTTAATATAACTCATGGCTACAGAATGTTTTTCACTCTCTTTTCTGAAACATTTAATTCTATGTGGAATGGGACACCTTTTCAGTGTGCTTTCCAAACTAAGGGATTCTTAACCCTTTAGCCAACATAACGGCAAAAACCGATCAGCTTTATACACAGAAATGTCTATTCAGTTTTAATTACTTTTTCATTTTTGCTTGAAAAACATAGCTTATGACCCTTCATTGGAATGAGCTCATTTTTTAAAGGATTATTTATTTATTGGTGTTTAATGTCACATATTTCTGCACAGTGGTTTACCATGACCAGGACAGTTTTACGGTGGGAGGAAGCCAGAGTACCTGGGGAGAACCTCCGGGCAACAGCGAACAACTATCAGATTCCCCACATACTAACTCCACACTAACATACTAACTCCACACAAGCAGGGTTAGCATTGGTTGAATACAGGTGCACCATCGATGTGCAGTACGCTTTAGTACACATCGCCACCATGCACCCTATATATGGTGTGCACATATATGCCTTTTCGGGTTTCTTAGAAAAATTGTTCTGATTCCTGTATGAATATTTTCTCCATGAAAGAATTTCACAAAAAGCAGTGGGGAGAAAGCTGTGACTGTCACATACAATAACATGATCTGATAATGAAGAATTCCAGTGTACATGTAATTGTAAAACTACACTGGAGATTTGTTATTTAAACCTATCACAATACTGTCAGGATGCCGGTAAAAGGTGCAATACTGACATAGTTGAATGTTCTGTTAACTGTGTTAGTGCTATGACTGTTTAAAATTAATTTATTAGAGAAGTTCTAGTTTTATGTATGCCTTGTTTAGGTCACTAGATGCTATTTTAAGAGCAGGCTTTCAAATGAGCTCTTGGGTTTTTTTAAGGTTTTTATGACAATATCTCCGACATAGAGTCTATGCACCCTTTGTCAGCGCGACAACTCAAATACGGACTGTCCTATCTCTATGCATGTTGGCATGCTGGTTAACAATAACCAGTTTGCACTCATCTATGTTTTTTTCACCCGTTCGATCTAAATGTCAGATGACAGATCTGAAGTTGGTGGAGCTATTATTTCAAAGTGGGTTGCGCTCATTCTTCAATGTAGATGTGGACATGGGACTACACCGACTGAGTTAAACATTGCTGGAGATTGAATATATGGTCCACCTGAATGAGGTCATCAAGTGCATATTATTCAGAAAGACTGGGAAATGCATTTACACCTTAATGTATTTCTAAAGTTTATGAATGTATTTCATCACTCCAATTCGTGGGCAGAGCCAAAATTGTCCATTTCTGATTCGTGTATCGAACCCTTTAAATGCTGGTCACATATATGCCTTTTCTGGTTTTTTATAAAAATTGTTCTGATTCCTGTATGAATATCTGTAAATACTGTTAACGAAAAATCCATTTCTGATTTGTTAAAAAATATTTTACACCAGAAGATAAGCCTCCATAAATTCTCTTTCTGTAGAGTTTATTCCTGATACTTTAACCCTTTTCACACAGATTTGAATTTACTGGATGCAGTAAATTCTGTTTCTCTAGTTTCAATAAACGTTTGAAACATTCTATTGACATCTTGCATTATTGTTGAATATTCCTGATAAAAAAGAGGGTGATTTGATGACTTTTGGACTTAAAAAATACAATTTACTTTTTGTGTGTTTTTGTAGGGAATTCCCTGAAAAATATGTGCACGTGACCGGTACTTCCCTTTGTGTCAGTTTTTCTCTCTTATTTGTTGCATGACCCCCTGTTTTCAGATCAGAAAAAGTTGTCTGAAGGGCTATACTTGACAGAGATGTTTGAATGCCAAAATTAAAGTGATGCGATCATATTTTTTTCCGCCAGAACGTTATAATGGTCGCCTATGGAAAAATATATAGTTCTGTGATTCCTATAGGAAATATGTTTTTTGGCTTCTAAACCAGATTCAATTATTATTTTGGGGGATTATTTCACATTTAAATATTTATTTGGGGGCCACATACCTTACCAAACTATGTTATTGTTTTGAAAAGTTACATTTTTGTCACAGTCAGCAATAAAAGCTATATATTTCCAAAACTAAGGCTGTTCATGCAAGCGAATTCACATCTTGAGCAAGTGTATTCCACAGGAGCACACTATAACCTCTGGCAGCTGCTAACTAGCAGCCTATCTAACCCTATTAACATATTTATTTAAACCATGGTTTCCCCTAATATTACTAGGGACAGGGAGGATTTCAAATCTTCCAACCCCCTCCCAAATCACCATTCAAACACAGACAGAAAACCTACACTGCCCTTCTATTCACTAGTATTTAGAAGTTTTTCTCTTCTATATTATGCTCTTCAAAATGTTGGAAAACAATTCCTTCATTGAAAGAGTATCCAGGAACACAAATTTGAGGAGGAGGAGGGGGGGGGTACAGTGGAAAATAACATAATAAAATTACAAAAGTGAGTGAATGGCATTTGTGCATAGCTACAATATAGTTGTCTAGTACTACTGCTGTCATGGTTCCCATGATACAGCATAAATTTACAGTGACAGTTGTGAAATATTGCTCTTTCCCTGAACCAAGTCCCCCCTCCCACACATATTTAACCCTTCTGCTGATGATAAACATTTGGAAAGACTGAACAGCATGTTTTTAGAGACTGAAGTTAGTATCACACACTTTCAGTTTCTTATGATTTACTTTGAGGCTTCAGCACTCATGTTCCACTGAGTTATTTTTCAATTTAACAACCCTGCCCTGGCTCTTCCACTATATTTTTCATTGTATGTCACTCAGTACTCTCATGTAGACCTCCTACATGTGTGACTGCAAGCCTATCTGTCTGTCTGTGTGTCTGTCTCTTCATCAGACATGGTGTTTCTTAGCTTTTCACTTGCCTGGATCTACATTTTCAATAATTGGCAGCTGACTAACATTCACCCCCCCCTCCCCCCCCCCCCCCCCCACACACACACAAGTATATTAAACATATTAAACATCAAATACCACTATATTCTTCAAGCAAATGTCTGATTCATCCTCTTTGGAAACATGTTTTTAACAATTTCATGCTTTTTGCCAGAATGGGTGTTTGTGGGGATTAAAACAAAGGTTATGAAAGTGCACTTATGAGAACTTGCAGCATAAGCATAGCACTATAGAATCCATATTTGATGGTTTTAGGCATCTTACCAGTGTTATGAGATATCACAGTTTCAGGTACTGGTCATTCTTTTAGAAAGAACACCGTTTTATGTTTTGCCAGTGCCATACCAATGACTCTATGTGCCTTTACTGAGAAAACTGAGGCTTTTCCTTTACAAAAATTGCAAAATATTCATCAAACACAATGAGAAATGTCTTCAGAAGCCAGTTTGTAATTTAAAAAACTATTACAGATGGGAAAGTTCATATCACAGTAGGTTTGTTTTGGGTCAATATCAATTAAATTATGAATTATATCACATATTGTGATGAAAAGGGGCACACCGGGGGGTCCTATTCAGGGCAAAATTTTACTACATCAGATGGTAGAATAAAATTTGACATAAGTTGTTAGGAAAAACTGGTAGAGTCCTTTCATATTGGTGAAATATATAGCTGCATCCCCAATTTTGGAAACAAAATTGACATCCATATTGTTCCATGGAGGTTGGGACACTGTTTTGCTTGCAGTATGGTTAAATGAGACAGATTTTTTCTAAAAATATTTTGTGCTGATGCAGATTTTAGTTTTATTTTGGGGTCAGGGTAGTTTTTTAAAGAAAGCTGTAAATTCTCATTCTTCTCAGTTAATTTATAAAGTAACAGGATAGGAAAATCTTTTGGAGGCACTACCAGTTTTCAAGCCCACTTGACAAAATTTGGACACTTTTCCTTAAAAGAGCAGATTTTCCATGTTTTTGACTCAGCCAAAGCCAAAAGTTGGATTCCAATGCAGAAATGACTCTTTAAATCCATACAAGTGGTAAAATGTCTCTTTGGTGGGGTTATGGATGATTATAGGTATCGCGGAACTAAATATTGAAATTAGAGTGAACCGCCTTAAAATGTTGCACTCGGAAATGATGAAATCTCTAAAAATAAACAGCCTTAGGAAAAGCCATTGTTTCAATAAACGTTTGAAACATTCTATTGACATCTTGCATTATTGTTGAATATTCCTGTTAAAAAAGAGGGTGATTTGATGACTTTTGGACCTAAAAATACAATTTACTTTTTGTGTGTTTTTGTAGGAAATTCCCTGAAAAATATGTGCACGTGACCGGTACTTCCCTTTGTGTCAGTTTTTCTCTCTTATTTGTTGCATGACCCCCTGTTTTCAAATCAGAAAAAGTTGTCTGAAGGGCTATACTTGACAGAGATATTTGAATGCCAAAATTAAAGTGATGCGATCCTATTTTTTCCGCTTGAACGTTATAATGGTCGCCTATGGGAAAATATTTAGTTCTCTGATACCATTAGTGGCAGGCAGTACCAGGATTAACTTGATCACGGTCCGTATCTCTGAAAAATACGCACACTCGACGGACGGCATTTTTTTCAAAGTACTAATTATGTCTTTTAGTGAAACGGCACCACGGGAGCGAACTTCACTGCTAATGTTGCAAGCTGTGTTTCGTGCAGGTGCTCTTCGATCTCTGTTGTATAAAATTCAACAACTGCAGTTAACTGACTTTGGTAGCGTTTCAGGTTACACGCATTGATCAACAGATATTGCAAATTTTTGTACTTGCGATACCCCTCCTGATCAAATCTGTTAGCAATTGCAGCTGTGGCACGGTCAATTTCGTCAAAATACTTGCGTCTATATAGATCGCGCGGCGTTTTGGCAAACTCCGGCGCGACAGAGCCTACTTCAAAACGAGATGGCATTTTCCTTTTCCGTGGCACCTGTGGTTCTTCTATATCACAATTCGCTGACTGGAGACATACTTTGTCATAAAATAGATCAAAGTCGCGATCGTTGCCAATGTACTTCAAAACTTTATTAGTCAAGTGAGATCTGCATTTTGAAGAGTTTTAGTCAGATTGTCAGCATGTCTCAGGATCAGACGCGCTAGTGAAACACCCCAGAAAAATGTTTTCATTTGTGCTTGGACTCCTATCCCTCGAGCCTTGACATCAGTTTCTTTCACATACTCTAGTGTAAGTAACCAAGCACGCTCTGTCCACCTTGTAGGACAAAGTACACGAAGACAGGGAGAGTCGGGTTCTATTTCTTTCTTAATTTTGTCGAATATGGCTTCCCGTTAATTTCTCGAACAGTCTTCAAAGCTAGGATGTGGAGAATCTCATTTTGAATGTCATGGCCAACGTATTTATCAGCATGTTGCTCTAGCCACTGAACTATAGACGGATCGTCGCTTGTACGTAGTTTGAATAACTGCAAAAAATGGCCACTTTCCTCATCGTGACCTCTGAGTGCAAGCCTTGTCTGGATAAAATCGCTCATTTTCAAAAATCTTGTTCAGTACCCACCGGTTATTCAGCTACTTCTCCTGTGAGTGAGCAGTGTTTAGTGTTTCTCCTATATCCTTTGTAGACTCTGGCAAGACTGTAACGCGTCCCACTGCTTCTTTGTGGCATTTGGTCATCTTGCGTTCCCTTAAAACGCTGCCAGCCTGCTCGCAGTTACAGAATCTCTTCTCAATAAACGCTGCGTCTACTTTTTAATTGGACAGTTTATTTTCCAGTTTTGCCCGCCTACAGATATGACAAAGTACAACATCCGATGCTTCTGTGCAGTCAATCCACGGGTGACGGTCGAACCATTCAACTTGAAACTTTCGTTTTAACACGGTCTTTTTTCCGTACTCCCGGTATGGGAAGTTATAGACACGGGGCTGATTTGGTACTGCCCCACTTGTTGAATCTGGTAATTTGTGAGACTCAGGCATTTCATTACTGGTGACTTGTGCATCCGAAGCTGTGTCTTCCGACTCAGAATCTCTAACTGTAACTTGCGGTTGCCGGTTAAAATATTGTAGGATGGAAGTCTTGGAACTTCAAAGAATGCAATACGAATGCATGGGTCATGCATATATGTGTAGCTGAGCACTGCTACTGTTGTGGTTGCCCCGGTTACGCAATTGGGCCTATACAACCGTCTCGATTAAACATTACGTCATACGACTTGTTGCATATCGTATGACGTAATGTCTGATCGAGACAGTTTGTTTACTTCGTGCGGGAGCATCTGGACGACTGCTGTTTCAGGCATGATACAGGGGTGCTGCCTGTGGCTAGCAACATGGGAACAAAATTTTTAAAAAATCATAGCCTAGTTATTTGATATGAATAGCGTTCGGCTGAAGGTCGATCACAAAAATATCATGGTCGGCAAAATTTAATTGTTGACGTTTTGTGAACTCTTACGTCGTAGCGTATTTTGTCAGTTATGCCAAGGACTATGAATGACAGGACGGCTCAGAGACGCTCAGAGCAGTAATGGTTCTGAACAGCGCCCTCTAGTAGTTGGAGTCATTTTGAGAACAATGTCGTCTTGCGAATGTTCTGATTTCAACGGTGATACTTATATAAAAATACGACAGAAATGGGCGGTTTCTCTTTTCGCAAACGCATGATATTAAAAAGTTATTTTATGTAGGAAAGTAAAAACCCATATCAATGAAAAAGATACTGATTTTATTCAGCTTATCGAGATTATGTGAGAATTTATGCAGGAGCACGTTTTCACATTGAATTCTTTTTTTTTCAAGTTTTAAAATGTTTATACGAACAAAACATCAGCACCAGAATAATTAAAGCTTATCCGATTTAAAAAAAAAATCTCGATGAAAGGTCCGCCTTATTCTTAGAACACTGTGACAAAAGATCTGTGCCAATCCAAAGACCGTCACATCAAAGAGAATTTTAATCATAATAAACCGATCATCTGTGAAGAAATGGATTTCAATATATGAAACTGGACTGTCTCAGTTAGCTATGACTGCAGGTATTGTTATTAAAGATTAATGGACTTTTACCTTTTGAAGTCCACAAATTGCATAAAAGAATTGGGAAAAAGTTATTGTTAATTACGTTATTATATTGTTCACCAGCACAGTTGTCTGATTCACAAAATTGAATTCATTTGATATACTGGATTTAAAAAGGAAGAAAGAAAATGATTCATGTGGTGCGAACTACATAATTTAACAGCCTAAAATGGACAGATATTTATGCTGGGTATTCATAACCTGCTGAGTATTTTCAATATATTTTTCATCAGATCTAGTCATGGCTGTTGTGAAGCAGCCATTAGATTTGATGAAGAATTCATCTATATTTTACTTAAGAAATTATTATCGAATAAATGCATTTAATTTACAAGGGCAAACGTTTATTAAATGTGTCCAAATTCTACTTGTATCAATGGCAAGCGATATCCTGTCCTGGGCAGGAATATTCGTCAACAACATGCACGGAGTTAATAGTGAAGTGCAGGAGATGAGTCTGTGCAAAACACAATAAATTAATAAATCAGAATGTACTCTAGACCAATCACACCCACTTGACTGTCACACCGCAAATGATGATCACGCTAAAAAATAAGTTTCAAGGTGCCTGCACATGTTCTTCAAACATATACTTAAGAAAAGAAAATACCATTATAAATTAATGGTATTAGTACTCATTTACATGTATCGCAGTAGGGCCAAACTAATAGGTCTTGTTGCATCAAATTTACTAATTGTATCATCTGTTTCATTTATGACAAAGTGTTCTAAAATAAACCTCCCGCAACATTAGGAAACATGTCTTGAAAATTAGACCTACTTGACAAACACATGTACTAGTCAAAAAAAAAAAATAAATTCATAGATATCAGAACTGAAGTCAGGTCAAGGAACTTGATTTGATGAGAGATTCAATAAATGAAATCTCAGTTGTAAATATGCATGCAATCAACTTTGGGATCCTGAAAACTTTGGATTCGGGTTTAAAAAATATTTTATATCTTTTCCATTCATACATTGTTGATTAGAATATATTCAAATTATTGATAAGAAAAAATGTAAGGAAACATTTGTCGCACACCGGTATATTAGAAAATGTGAATGTTTAGGTTTGACTGGCAGTATAGTATCACCATCAAAAAATCAAGAGAAGACAAAAGTGGTAATATGGACTTTACGGATCCAGAATTAAGGATTTATACCAGTGTAGAAGTAGTGTGCTTACAAATTCATATTTATGGAAAATAAAAGTTCAGTTATCAAGTTACTTTGATGATAATTACTGATACCAGATGCTTGCCCACATGCAATTTTACAAAAATGGCCTGAGACTCAGAAACTCTACTTTGTGCGGCATTATGGCCATTATGGTGAATTAATATCATCACAATATCAGGGGAAGACACAAAATACAACATTTTTTTAACTTCAAACTCTTTTTACAACTTTTTTCCGATCTTTCCAACTGAAATTAAAGTCCTGCTAATGAAACATATGTATGTATGTGTGTACAACCTCTCAAAAGGGGAGTGGGGCAGGGGTATTCCACTACAAGAATGCAACAGAGGGGTTAGACCTCTCTGACACGGGGCTGTGCGAAGCCAGCTCCTCCACTCAAGAGTCCCCTTTCCCACCAGCATGGAAAAAATACACTTCTAACCATTTGGAGTTTTTTCTTCATAATGTAGATTCATCCCCGAAATGAAGGAAACTTGATGTGCTCTTTCCACCAGTGGGATGTACCATACTGTGATCTAAAAAAGGCCGCCCATGTCAAAGGCTCTCGATAATTAGCTAACTGTATTTTTCACATGCTCTCATGAAAAAGCTGATTAGGTATAACAAAGGGCATAAACAAGGAAAAGCTGAGGGAGGAATCTGAGTGCCCTCCCCCCGCCCCCCTCCTGTACAAAGCCAACTATGAGGTGCAATTTTTCTTTGGAAATTTATGTATTTTAGGTGATGAACAATTGCATTTCCAACATTGTGAACACCTGCTACTACACCAATTTCCCCAAACATGCAAAACAATAACCACTGCAAGCACTGGAACACTCACTTAGAAAAGACTTGCTTTGCAAGTTCCTTTCATAATTCTGTAGAAACAAACAACTGAGATTAAGTGGGAAGCTTAACACTGCCTGTCTTTGAATACAGAAAATGTAAGTTAACATTCACTCATCACTTATTGTTTTCTCAAGAAGCTGGCCAGTTTGGAATATATGTAAATAGGTTTGTGTTAGAGAAAATATAATAGTTTTATTAGTCTGTGTGAAACACACAGACTATTGTTTTTGTACGATTATTTTTCTTCTTCTTCTTCTTCTTCTTCTTCTTCTCCTGTCTTCTCATCAGTTTTTTTGTCCGCAAGATAACACGAAAACGAATTGCCCTATCTCGTTGATTTTTGGCATGCTGATAGACAGTCATAAGTTCTCGGCCACCTATGTTTTTCAGATACCTGGGGTATTAGGGGTGTCTGTAGGGGTGTTTTGAAAGTGGGTCACGCTCATATCTCAGGCGTGGTATGATTATGGACCTGGGACCAACTCCAAATGAGTCAACACTCGATGGAGATTCAAAATGTGGGTCAAGGACACGGAGGTCACCTAGGGGTCATTAAGTGCGTTTCTCATAATTGCTGGAAATCACATTTTTTGGCCCCAAAGCATTCCTGACTTACACACATGCATTTTGACGTAAAAAAGTGGGCGTGGCCAAAATTTTTGAAAGTGGGTCACGCTCATATCTCAAGCATGGTATGGTAAATGGACCTGGGACTAACACCAAATGAGTCGACACTTGATGGAGATTCAAAATATGGGTCAAGGTCACGGAGGTCACCTAGGGGTCATTGAGTGCATTTTTTTGAATCGCTGTAAATCACATTTTTTGACCCCCTAAAGCATTCCCAAAGTCCATACATGAAGTTTTTATGTAAAAAAGTGGGCATGGCCAAAATTTTTGAAAGTGGGTCATGCTCATATCTCAAGCATGGTATGACAAATGGACCTGGAACTAACACCAAATGAGTCGAAACTCGATAGAGCTTCAAAATATGTGTCAAGGTCATGGAGGTCGCCTAGGGGTCATTGAGTGCGATTTTCGGAATGGCTGGAATCACACTTTTTGACCCCCCCCCCCCCCCAAAGCATTCCCAAAGTCCATGCATGAATTTTTACGTAAAAAAGTGGGCATGGCCAAAATTTTTGAAGGTGAGTTATTCTCATATCTCAAGCATTGTATGACGAATGGGCCTGAAACTGACACCAAATGAGTCAACACTCGATAGAGGTTCAAAATATGGGTCAGGGTCATGGAAGTCACCTAGGGGTCAATGAGGGCATTTTTCAGAATTAATGGAAATCACATTTTCTGACCATCCTAATGCATTCCCGTCGTTGCCTTCAGCGGTCTGGACACAGTTCGTGTATGTCTGAAGTGCTATTTTAATGTCTAATATGCAAATTTTCATTAATCTTTTCCCGCTAAAAAAAACAACTCACCGCCGTTTTCTTTTCACTTTTTACTTCCGACGAATCTTAAAGGTTTCAAGGTTGCGATGGGATCCCTGGGTGCTGTTCTTAAAGACGCTACTTCGATTTACAGCCATCTCTCCGTCATTCACACTCTATTGTAACTTTTAAGTGGACCTACCCCAGAAAGGGGGCACTACGAGAGAATGTGTCCATCCCGCCCTCTTCTTTCGCTCCGGCTTGAAAAAGACCAAATTCAGAAAATTACCTCCTCTCTTCAAAACGCTATATGTCAGCGAATTCTTTGCGGATTTCCATGAAATTTTCACTCAGCATTCATGAATAGTTGCTGCATCGGATACGTGGAAAATCGACACGCGTTGTGCATTTCGTCATGCCCAGTTCGAAAAGAGCATATGCGCATGCGCATGAGGCTCCCACGGGCTACGCGCTCGAGTTTTGGATTTTTCATGGACAGGTCGAGTTTGGCAGAGCTTCTAGAACAAACGTTAAAAATTTCGAGTCGCTACTCCATAAACTCTCTCCACAATCTACTGTACACGGAACGGAGTGTATACTTTTTATGACCTGCCGGCAGTCATAACCACCCTTCTAGTTTTGTATGTTATTAATAAACGTTTAACCCTTGGCAGATTTGAGACTTCCCTTATGGGTACATTCACGTTGTTTTCACCCGGTCGCAGGACTCAAGAAAGATACTAAACTGTCGAGCGGGGATAGTAGAACACATTCTGAGAATTTGAGAATTTCAAGTAGCTGCCTTGGATGATCTGGTTACAATTGGCGTATGTCCTTGTTATGCCCACACCAAATAGTCAGGGGGCATATTATTTACCCCTGTCTGTCCCTCTATCTGTCCGCATATAGGGTACATTATTTGTCCGTCTAACCCCTCTTATAATTTTCAAGCTATTACTTTTTTATTTCACAGGATGTTTCTACATTTTCCAGATGTGTGCATATTGTCAATATTTCACAAAACTACTGGTTGTTAAACTTAGTCCATTTTTGTAGAATTTCACCGCTATGATACGTGATTTCTTCGGCTTACTTCTCCCCCAGTTTTGAAGCTAGGACCTTTTTTTATTATTACAATATTTTAGCTGCGTTCACTAATATGAGTAAGGTTAGACATAGCAGAGAACAAAATGAGTAGCCGTCCACGGTTATAGACCACGGTTGTGGAATTAACCTAGAATCCACCGGGTAGTGACGAAATTGCGTTGTTCAATCAGAATTCTGTTTGTGTGAGTTGTCGGTTGAAATTCTAACGGCAATACAAAACCACAGACAAAAAAAGTCCGTTACAACAATGCTTCGAATTTGCAACTGTTGGAATTTTTGCCTGAAAAATTTCCAATCATCTTGATTTTTGGTCAAATATTGGGGAGGTAAAACACCGCTCCTACACCCCCGCTTCCACCCCCACCCCACCCCACCCCACCCCCGCAGATATGTACCCGTGTGGAATGGCGAGTGTCTTCCTTGAAGTACCTATCTCAATTATGAATGAAGGAAATGGAATATTCAAGTGGTGTGATTTTAACTCCCTTTATACTTCAATGTGTGCCCGAAAGCTTTCATTTAATGTAACTCATAGCTGTAAAACGTTTTGTACGCTTCTGTCACATTGCCACACTGTACACAAAAGCCAGTCTTGAGATCCAACAGACTTCTTATTTTCAGTATGCTCCGTTTAAGACTCTGGATGCCGTTCACTGGCTCAGTCAGGAGAGTAGTGACTCACTGGTTACGGCATTGGACTTTAAAATCGAAAGGTCCAGGGTACGTGCCCCACCAAATACAACTGCGATTTGTCTTAGGTAAGGCACTCAATCCTGATTACCCCCATTGGGGCACAGCGACATTGTGTACTAAGGCGCACTGCACTTAGATCGACCAATGCTCACCCTGCTTATGTTAGTATGTTGTGAATTTTGGATAGTAGCTGATCGGCGCTCGGCATAACTATTCAGGTACTCTGGCTGACATCGCCCGTAAAACTGTCCAATATGAGATGAACTTCAACCTCTCTGTTGAAAGTCCTGTTAAACTCCAATAAAAATGGTCAGGCAGATATCTCAAGCACAGTATGTGATAATGTCACATATACATACTTTCTATCCCCTTCCTTTTGTCTTGACGATAACTCAAAAACAAATCATCTATCCTGTGCTGTTTGGCATACTGGTACCCTGTCACTAGTACTGACCCAGCTGTGTTTTAAGGAACCTTTGGGTGTGGCCCATTGGGTCACAGAGTTTTTTACAGCCCCTATTTTTTTGGTAACAGAAAAGCATCATAAAAAAATAGCTGTTTTATATTTATATATACAAGAAAATAAGTAAACAATCAAATTAGAGAGAAGTTGCTTTTGCTGACACACATCTAGTCTTATCAGCTGTTGCGATCAGAATTAAATTCCATCCCCAAACCAAGTTGAAAGAACCACTTTGAGTGGCAAGAACATTTGTTTATTATACAGGTCTATCTTACAACACTTGATTAATTGTAGTTGAATAAATAACCCTTCACCTTTCACTGCATTTTTTATTTGTTTTTCCAATCTCAATCATAACTCAAGACCAACATGGTTCGGGCCGAGTGGTAAGTGGCTTTCTCGAAACACTTATCACAATTATGAATTGATGAAATGGAATATTTAAATATTTTAACCCTCTTCATACTTCACCGCCCTCTTCATACTTCACTGCGAAGAACAAACAACATCATTTAACTTATGACTGTAGAACCTTTTGCATGCTTCCTGCCATTTTACCGGTCTTGTTTAGGGCACTAGATGCTCTAAAGAGTAGACCTTTAAACGAGCTCTTGAGGCTTTTAAGGTTTTTATGGCACTATCCCCAATATAGAGTCTATACACCCTTTATCGGATCGATAACTCAAATACAAATCGTGCTATCTCTATTCGTTTTGGCATGCTGGTTATCAACAACTAGTTTGCACTCATCTATGTTTTTTCAGCTCATTTGAGGCCTTGTGTGTGATACAGTAGGCTGATCCCCTTAGAGGCTTCTAAATCTTAATAAATATTTGCTATCATCACCCAAAAATGACAGATCTGTAGTTGGTGAAGCCATTACTTTAAAATGAATGTATACACGGGACTATACCGACTGAGCTAAAAGTTGCTTGAGGTTCAATATATGGTCCACCCGAAAGAGGTCACCAAGGTCATCAAGTGCATATTATTCAGAAAGACTGGGAAATGCATTTTATCACACCTTCATGGATTTCTAAAGTTTATGAATGTATTTCATCACTCAAATTAGTGGGCAGAGCCAAAAATGTCCATTTTTGATTCGCATATTGAACCCTTTGAATGCTGGTCACATATATGCCTTTTCTGGTTTGTTAAAAAAAATTGTTCTGATTCCTGTATTAATATCAGTAAATGCTGTTAACGAAAATCCATTTCTGATTTGTTTAAAAAATATTTTACTCCAGAAAATAAGCCTCCATAAATTCTCTTTCTGTTTAGTTTATTCCTGATACTTTAACTCTTTTCACACTGGGTGCAGTAAATTCTGTTTCTCTAGTTAGTCTGTGTGAAACACACAGACTGTTGTTTTTGTAGGTTTCTTTTTCTTTTTCTTCTTTTTCTTATTCTCAGGTCTTCTGTCTTCTATGTGCTTCCTTGTCCTCACGACAACGTGCAAACGATTTGTCCTATCTCATTGATTTTTGGCATGCTAATAGACAGTCACAGGTTCTCGGCCACCTATGTTTTTCAGATTCCTGGGGCATTAGTGGTGTCCGTAGGGGCGTTTTTAAAGTGGGTCACACCCATATCTCAGGTGTGGTATGACCTATGGACCTGGGACCAACACCAAATTAGTCGACGCTCGATGGAGATTCAAAATATGGGTCAAGGTCACCTAGAGGTCATTAAGTGCATTTTTCATAATTGCTAGAAATCACATTTTGACCTCCAAATGCTTTCCCAAAATTCAGACATGCATTTTTTTATGGAAATGTTAATTAAAAAAAGTTGAGGTGGACGATTAGAAAAAACACATTGAGTAGTTTCATAGCTGTGTAACTTGTTTGTACGGAGCTACTGGAATAACAGAAGTAGAATTTTTAACGGAGAAATGCCCCAAAATGACCTAAATTTTGAAGTGACGCAAAACGTCAACTGAAGTAACGCAAAACTTTAAAAAGTGACGAGAAATCTGAAAACAAAAAAAAACAGCTATCTCCTTATTTTTTTAGCTCCACAACACACTAAAATATTTTTAAAAATCATACATTCTAAAATTAAAAAAAAGAAAATCCGACGTCTTTTAATTTTCACCTTATGACCCTCTTAAATGTCACCTGAGAGTTTGCCCATAACAGTTGGGAATTTTTGAGGACTTCCCCACGTTTTTAGATGTGTTTTTTTTGCGGAAAATATATTCCCAAAATTTTGAAAGGCTGAAGCTCCAAATGAGTTTGAAAGTAAATGTAAGAACTGAAAATTCGCATAGCTGGCATCGGGTCTGAAATTTGAAAAAAAACCTGCCCAGAATAATGCTAATTATCCATATTTAAGGAGTGTGGATGGAGAAGAAGTACCGTAAAGTTCTGTCTCAACAAAAAAAGGATAAAAAGGCTAACGATCCCAATAAGTTAGAATCGGATATAACTTTAAATTCGTTGAATGTATTAAATAAGTTACAGACAATGCGTCTTTGTGTCTTAACAGGTAACAAACCATGATCTCCAAGAGTGAGATGGGGATAATTAAAAGAAAAGAGGTGAATTCAAGAATAAGACAGAACACAACGCGGGTGGAGTACGTGGGATAGGAATTAACTACTCTTGGTGGAGTTTTTTTTCTTTATTTCACGAACGCCGAAGGCAAACGTGAAATACAGGAAAACCTCCACCAAGATTAGTTAATTCCTATCCAACGTACTCAACCCGAGTTATGCCCAGTATTCACACAAAGATTAATACCGAAGGAAGTGTATGAAGCTGAAGTTTAAAAAAATATATATGATATAGGCTGATTTCCAGAAAATTACTATTGACTTTGTTAGAGTGTATAAAATCTTTAGTTTTTTAATCTTACGCGAAATCCACGGTACAACAGATCTCGATGGGGTGGGGGGGGAGGGGGGGGGGATAGTCGAAAAGTGTAGGAAGGCATGCCGTTTTTATTCTTCTTTTGCCCATATTTAGGTCCTACCACCTTCCATCTCCCCCAGACTTGCAAAAAGAAGAAAAAACGAAACCCGTTTTTTGGAACCTACACCCAACATTCACGAAATGTTGTACTAGCAAGTATGTTAATATGGAGGTCCTACCCTTGGACAATGATTCATGTGAGTCGATATGATGGTCTCAGCTAAAAGCACAGAATACATTATAATCATCTCCGAAAACTTTTCTGTAAATGGGGGTCACTTACACATAACTTTCACTTAATGTTGTATTAGTAAGTATGTTAATATGGAGGTCATGCCCTTGGACAATGATACAAGTGAGTCGATATGGCGGTCCTAGCAAAAAGTCACAGAGACACGTATATGCACAGAACGACACGCGTGTGTGAATGGGTTAATCGATATGGCACGAGTACCAGCGCGGAAGGATAGAACGAGAGGCCACGGGCCTCGAGTTTTATCCTTCCGCGATGGCACAAGTGCCATATCGATTAATCCATTCACATATGCGTGTCGTTCTGTGTTTATTACACGCCTTCACGTCTATAAAATAAAATAAATAATTACTAGAAGGACACTCAGCAAGTCATTTGACAACTATCAACAAAAAGAACACATTTTATCGCTATCCAAATTGGCGAGTAGAACCCGTGTTAATATTTTGTTCCCTGAGTTCCAATGTGTTCTATGTGCCCACTGGCACATAGAACACATTGGAACTCAGAAGACGATTTTCAGCTATCGCTACTGATTCAAATTGTAATTTCCTTGCCCGATTTGTAGAAAATTCCAGTGAAATGTTGCTTCTATTTAAAAGTAGTCTGTCAACGATTTCCGTTCCGCACATATGTGCGGAACAAATTTTCATTTTACGCACGGTTTAGTGTTGCTGTAGATGGAGATTTCATAGAACAGGCGTGTAACAAATAATCATCTTTGAACACTTTTCTATCAATTCTATCAATGGGGTCACTGATCTGTGATGGTCACCTACTGCCTTTGTTTATAACGACGTTAACACCGTTCCAGAGCTAGGTACTTTGCATTCATTGAGTGAAAAAACTATCTAATTATCGGTGACTGCTCAATCTATTTATTTTAACGTCGTAATTCCTAAATCAGCCTTGATCAGTCCACCGACACGTGCATCAACTAAATATGTCAAGTAATGAAATTTGATCGTACACCTGTGTCCTTTGAATATCCAGTGATAACACAGCTGGGCGATAGGTTACAAAGCAGTCCTTGATGTTCTTGCATACTTTTGGCATTACGGGAAATAATAAACTTATCCAGTTTTTATGTGAACGTGACTGTTGAAGTTTTCCATTCTCTTTTCAACTGGGGCCTGTTGATATTTTATGTTGATGCTTAACCGGTAGAGTGCTAGAATCATACATTTGGGTTTATTCTCAAGTACATCTACCACATTCGAATACAACTGAATCGAATGCCGAATGGAATGCTACACACAATCCGCGAATCAAATCGAAAATCGGAAGGAATACATAGAAATCGTTATCGTAGCACTTCGACGAAAAAATACATTTAAATCCAGTGCGCTGGATAAGCCGACCCTTGGCAAACGACATATTAGTAGTAGAGAAGGCTGCCACTATGGCGAAAAACATTTAACACTGAATTCCCCATACCCCAATGTTGACACTATAGGGACAAAATTAACATAGGATTCTCCATAGGGTTTTGTCCCTATAGTGTCATTTTTTGTCCCTTTTGTGTCATTATTGGAGGCAGGAAAAAGATTTTGTCCGTACTTTCAGCAAGTTAATCGGTTTTAAACGTGGACTATCCTTGCTCCTGTATATATCCATTGCATCTCGACCACAAATAATATTGAAGGAAATATTAGAACTAGTTCATATTGATATTCGGCGTCGAATCATATACTGTGATCGAATCGCATATCTTTTCAAATGCCGGATGTTCGCAGGGGCACCAAACACCACATACTGGTGTTTCCCTCTTGATCCAAAAGTTGGGCTTAGCTTTCCGAGTTCTGTAGCTGTCATATTCTACAAAACAACAAGTAACGGCGCTCAAGAAATCATGATCGCCCAGGAGCGCGATCATCGCTCTAGGCAGAAAGTCTTGGTACATGGTTCCATAAATTATTGATACGAATGATCAATCGATCCTGGTTGACCTGCGGCCCATGTTAAATCACATGCTACTTATGTTTGGTGGATACTTTATACATGTACGACCTGCTAATCTTTGTACGACCTTATAATATTTCCATTGCAACTAAATTACCAATCGCCAAAGAACAAAAATCTAGTCATACAAAATGCTTTGACCAATGGCCAAACGCAGACTAATTGTTAACAATCAGTATGTTGTTTTTGTACCTTTTCACTCTTGTATATAGTTTATTTGTTCTTCTCTCAACCAAACATTCATCCTTCAGGCACTTTTACCTGCAAAACTTTTCCACTCACCTTTGCAGTTAACATACCTGTACATCAACCGTATATCTTCCTACACGCCTTGCAGAGGTGGACTTGAAAAGTAACTGCTCATATGTACCCGTCTGTTACAGATCCACTTTAGATGTTCCATGGTATACATCTTTTTCGCAAAAGAAAACACATGATCGACATAACTAAACATAGAGTCCGAGTGGGTCTCTTCTTGCCAATAGCTCGCCGTGGTGTTTGTCATTATTTATTTATTTATTATTATTCATTGGTGTTGAAGGTCACATACTTATGCACAATGGCTAATCATGACCGTGACAGTTTTACGGGTGGAGGAAGCCGGAGTACCCAGAGAGAACCACCGAGCAACGACGGGTGTTTGTCATAAAAGCCTACTTAATGCACACGCTGTCCTACTTTTACTTTTCATCCGTAGATTTGGCCTGCAAGGTGTAACTCTGTCAGTTCTTGCAATCTGCATCTGTAGATTGGAAATACTATCGCTTTTCAGTAAACGACTCGAACTAGCCGACCGCAAAATCATACGTCCAACCAAGAGTTCAAATTTTGTTTAGTTTAAACAATATTTATTGAAAATATCTGTGTTCATGCATACATCATATTATACAAAACAAAAATAAAACAAAATAATTGTAGATACACAGAACATGGTAGGCAGTATACAGTTGAATCTGATAAGTACAATAGTGAAGGGATTCTGCAGAAAGCACAGTGCTTATTTTAGTCGTCTCCCTTATGTCTCAAACTTTACAAGAGAAAGATGCTATTACTGTTATTAAACGAATACTGGATATTGCTCAAAACTTTATGTTGAGAGAAATAAGGCATATAGAAAGGAAGTAGAAAAAAAAGAAGTAAAAGAGGAAACAGAAAAATAATAAAAGATAAGAAAAATGAAAAGGGCGAGGGAAGAAGGAGAGAAAAAGCGGAAAGAAGAGAAGAGACGAGAACCCAACTTGGAGACCAACTCTATACCTAAATCGTATAAGTACTGAGAGCAGGTCACAGTCAATTACAGTTACAGTCAAAACAAGTCGAGTCGGAGAGCAACCGCAACAGACCAAGCACCCCGTAGAACCACCAGGAACCGACATCATCTTCTGGAAAGCGCTTCACGAGAAACTTCCCGAAAATGATGTCAGACACTGCGGGTGTGACACGAATGATAGTCCGTAGGAACGTTAGTCCCTCTGGACTATTATTCGGCGGAATTATAGTCCTAGGTCTAACATTTCTAGGAATAGTAGTCCGGCGGACTACTATTCCTAGAAATGTTAGACCTAGGACTATAATTCCGCGGAATAATAGTCCAGATGGACTAATTTTCCTACGGACTATCATTCCTGTCACATCGGCACTATAACCGCAGAAGTAGCAGGGCACTCCGCCCACCGCAGCCATGCCACAACCTATTTCGACTCGCACCGCAGGTGGCTTAACATGCGATTTTTCTAAGGTGTCGGACTATGAGGGTGTCAGTGTTGGTGAAACCAGACTTACTAAGACTGGTCTATTCCTTCGGAGATTAACTAAGGTCAAATCAGTTCAGGGCTAACAGTCGTCACAGAAATATGCAACCATACATTATTACCTTGACTGAGGTTTAAAGGGGTTTACTGAAAGCGTTTGGTTGCCATGAAAAAATCCTGAACTGTTTCAAAAATGAAGCGATTCTCGAATCTGCGTAGGTGCTCGAAGCCGTAGCGTAATGTATTTAAGTTCAGTGGAAGGAGTATTTGTGCAATAGTTCTTTTTCGGGCATACAGGTGCAGCGGTCATGAGGCCAGAAAATGTTCAGTTGACTCGCGCTCCCCACACTAACAGTTAGTCGACAGTGACAGATGATTAGGATGTAGGTGGAAGTTTAGATTACCACACCCCAAACGCAAACTACAGTGGTATATCTGTGCTGGACGGCATTGGGCATTACTGAAAAACAACGAAGGGCGTCGGTCATCACGATTTTGGAAGCTCTTGAAGTTACTAATGGATGTGTTTTCACGAATGGATAGTGGAATATTATTCCATAAGTTGGTTGTTTCTGAAATGAACGAGGATTGGTATAGATTGGTTCGACAAAACGGGGTACGTAGATTATCATCAGAACGGAGCGTGTTCAGTAGGGTAGCTGCTGATATTGCAGGGGGTACCTTACAGGCTAGATATGGTGGCGTTATATGGTGATACATCTTGAAAAACTGTATTAATTTATGCTTCCTACGTCTGTCCTGAAGAGTGTCCCAGCAAGTTTCTGAATATAATTTAGCTTACTGGTTGTCGAGCCAGTAACAACCCTGGCAGCATCAATTTAAATCTTCCCAATGTCTGCTGTGTTTCCCTCCAGTGCAATTATCCCAAACCGTGTCGGCATATTCTAGAAGGGGTCGGATGAACGCAAAGTAGATTTTTTTCAAGTGCACTTCTATTTAGGATGAACTTATGCAACCGCGTCATATCTATGATTACCCAAGCTTTAGAACACATATGGTAAATATGATTGTTCCATGTGCAGTTATTACTCAATAGGACTCCTAGATGTTTGTGGCTACTGACTTCAGATATTTGTGTATTGAAAAAATATATTGGAGGGTGTACAAGGGAATTACTTTTGCGAGATATGAACGTACTTTCCGTTTTTTGTGGGTTGAATTCAACCAACCACTTTTCGGCCCAATTTTCAGTTGTTGCTAAATCGCGGTTGATTAAGTTAGCTGCTTGTTCTGGGTTTTCCACTATAAGATATGAGAGGTATCGTCAGCAAAGAGACGAATGTTACTGATTAAATTATCGGTAATATCATTAATAAAAATGAGGAATAAGAGTGGTCCAAGAATCGATCCCTGTGGAACCCCGGAGTAAACTGGTTTCCATGATGAAGACTCAGCTGTTATTGTGACTCGCTGTGTTCTTTCTGACAAAAAGTCCAGTAAGCCCCCCTAAATTCCGATTTTCTCCAATTTGTGAATTAGACCGACGTGCCATACTTTGTCAAATGCTTTACTGACATCGTAGAAAACCACCCTAACCTCTTTTCCTTCATCCAGACCATGACAAAACTCGTCAAATATATTAGTTAGTTGAAGAACCGTCGAGTCTCATGGAGTAAATCCGGACTGATATTGTATTCAAGTAAGAAGTGTCACAAATGTGTTGAAAACACATTTCTCTAGCACTTTACCAACGCAACTGATCAGTAAAATAGGGTGATAGTTTGTCACCAGATTGGAGGGATTCTTCTTCAGCACGGGAGAAGCATTTGCTCTTTTACACATAACCGGAAAATAACAATGATTTAGAAGGATACTAAAAAGAATCATCAGTGGTTCGCTCAATGAATTCCTGCATTCTTTAAGGAGATGTGGGCTGATCTGGTTAGGTCCAAATGCTTTTGATGCATTTATAGACTCCAATACCTCGTAAGTAGGTAATAATTGCCGATATACTATCACTTGTACATGTACGTGTACAACATACGCACACTATGCGTTCACCAACGTGGAATTCAGTGTTAAAATCACACGCTTGTTCACAAAACTGTACATGATCTTGAATCCCCCCCCCCCCCCCCCCATGTACAGTTGTGACTCCTAGATCGCGCTTTTAACGTTCAAATACTCGTGGTGAACGCGCGTTTTTAGAAAAAGGGTGAAATTGTACAGTTCACTTTTATCTTGTACGTAATGTTTTGTCGACGTTCCCATCGCAGATCAGACCCATCGATCCATCGTTGGCGAACGCGAGCAAAAGCAAAAAATTCTGAGTCATTATCAAAAAACAGTTTTGGGGACTCTAGATCAGCGATCCAGAACCCGCAATTGTTTTGGTACATTGATCTAGAACCCGCAATTGTTTTGAGGCGGTGGGTTTTTCCCATTTATGACATTATTAGGGGAATTCCCCACTATGAGAAATTTCCCAAACTCAGCTAATCGAGCGATCGGATCGCTCGATTCTCCGCCAATTGACCGATTCGTTGCCACCTGATCGTTTAATAACGTGGATATAATGGCTAGAGCAATGTATACCAAAAAACCAAAAGCTCTAAGAGCTTGAAATAAGTAATCACCCAATCATTTCACGTTCCTAACGCTAATTAACCAATCAGATTGCTTGATTCTCATAAACTTAATCATACAGAGTTATCTCCCCTCGTCGTGGGGTGGGGGTCACGCCCGTCATAAAAAAGGTGAATCACGTTTAATAACGTGGATATAATGGCTAGGGCAATGTATATCAAAAACCAAAAGCTCGAAGAGCTTGAAATAGGTAATCACCCAATTACTTCACGTTCCTAACACTAATTAACTAATCAGATTGCTTGATTCTCATAAACTTAATCATACAAAGTTATCTCCCCTTGTCGTGAGGGTGGGGGTCACGCCCATCATAAAAATCGAAGTTTCGAGAAGGTGGTCACGTGACCTATCAAATTGAAGGTATCGACGAGTGGATTAAGAAGATCGTAATTTTAACCCTCGTCGTGGGGTGGGGTCACGACCAGAGTCGAAAAACGTCTTCCTTTTTACAAATCCAGGCATGTGAGGTATTAATATGAAGGGCTCGATGAATACATTACAAAAATGACGTTTTTCATTTTATGTGGGGGTGGGGGTCACGCCCATCATAAAAATCGAAGTTTTGAGAAGGTGGTCACGTGACCTATCAAATTGAAGGTCTCGACGAGTGGATTAAGAAGATTGTAATTTTAACCCTCGTCGTGGGGTGGGGTCACGACCAGAGCCGAAAAACGACTTCCTTTTTACAAAGCCAGGCATGTGAGGTATTGATATGAAGGGCTCGATGAATACATTATGAAAATGACGTTTTTTCATTTTATGTGGGGGTGGGGGTCACGCCCATCAGAAAAATCGAAGTTTCGAGAAGGTGGTCACGTGACCTATCAAACGAGTGGATTAAGAAAATCGTAATTTTAACCCTCGTCGTGGGGTGGGGTCACGACCAGGGCCGAAAAACGTCTTCCTTTTTACAAATCCAGGCATGTGAGGTATTAATATGAAGGGGTCAATGAATACATTACGAAAATGACGTTTTTTCATTTTATGTGGGGGTGGGGTCACGACCAGAGACGAAAAACGTCTTCCTTTTTACAAATCCAAGCATGTGAGGTACTGATATGAAGGGCTTGGTGAATTCATTACAAAAATGACATTTTCCACCATCGCCGTGGGGATGGGGTTAACACCGATCAGAAAATCAAAAGTTTCGAGAAGATAGTCGTGTGACCTATCAAATTAAAGCTATGGACCAGGATATTATGAAAATCATAATCTTTCCCTTCTTATAACGGTGGAGTTGGGACCATCTTGAAATCGAAAGTATTAAAAAAAGGTAGTTATGGAACATATTAAATTGAAAAAAAAACAAGTTGAATCTGATGCATCATTCATTTTTGATATCTGTGTTTAAAAACGTGAAGAATGTTTTCAAAAAAAAATATATGATTGTTATGCCAATTAGAGATGCACTCGCTTATTAACAAGTCAGGCCTTAAGATGTTTCCTTCAATAATAACTCTGTTTACTGAACCATAGATTTGTCAATATAAAAATTATAAGCTGATCTTCTAACGTTTCTACATATTGAGGATAGCCTATTTCACCATTTCCGAAAAAAGTGTCAATCCAAACTATTTTTTTTAGGAAACAATGCCCACGTCGAGAAGACATTACAAACCGAACCAGTATAATCTTGAATGAATTCAAATAATATACCATTTGTCACGTGTTAGGAAAGATTTGTAAACAAACGCACGTGTGGAAATGTTGTTTTGTTTTGTTTTTTACAACAGGAGTTAAAATATTTTAAGATAGGTGGCGTTATATAAATACAGCAACAACAAAAAAACAGTGTTTACAATGTGTCAGCGTATGACTGAATGAAAACGAGAAAAAGCTCTTTTTTCTAACCACCTGATAGCGAAGCATTACATCAGTAGTCGCGATATTTGATGTCATCCAACAGCAGCCAAGACATTAAGCTTTTTACGTCGACATACCATTTGTCCAAAACGATTCTCTTTTAACCCTAAACGGTTGAAATACATCTCGGTAACGACTCCCTTTTTTTTCTTGATCAGACACAGTTGTTGGCGGAAAGTTGACTGGAGGGTCGTTCAAAACAATTGATCCAATATATCGAACGAAAACGAGTCATTTTTTAACTACGATTGTCGCCGTATTCTAAACGTCATCGATTTACCGAAATGAGCACAATATCTCATGGGTTTTTTTTTTAGTTTTTTAAAGATTTTTTGATGACATAAAAGGTTGCATGCGCAGCAAAAATAACCATTTTATCTTTCTTGCTTCTCACGTTTTCGAGTTGTAAGAATCGTTTGTTTTTGGCCAGGCTGTCTTGAAAATCGAATATGTGTTTGGTAAACGGATCGAACGATTTTTTCATCTTTTTTTTTACCTTCCAGAGGAACTTCGAATTCTCCTCTTTGGCTCACGAAAACCCATTGACCATTTCCAGGTTCGATTCAGGTGAGCAATATACTGTAACACATCGCGCTATCGTAAGGACAATTCTGCTTTTTGTAAGGATTTTATAACCTACATTAGGTAGGGATACGGACCCTCTACAATTTCAAATTCTCGACATTATCCCTATCTTTTTTTACACAGTAGAGTAATAAGACCTAATCTCTGAGACTCTTCCTTCAAAATATAAGACAATACAGTACCAAAGATAGCTTGGTTCAATTGGTTACTTATGTGATTGAGCCATACAAGAGTGTATCAGAATCTGCATAGCAGGGAAACGTTCCAACAGTTTACCTTCTTATTGAGCTGTAAAATGGAGAACAGAGCAAGAGGTGACCAACCGTTTCTTGCTCTCCACAAGAGTAAAACGGGGATGTTGCAAATTTATTGATAAACAAGTGGTGTTCAAGTTACTGCACTGGAGCTGCAGTCTACAGTGATATATTTAGGCTATCCGAGATTAAATATTATTGTAAAAGATTGAGGGAATTAATTGTCCTTATCAAGAGAACTCTTGAGCTGCTCAACAAACGTATTGAGGTACGCGTAAATTCGGATTAGAACGCAGGTGGTAGCTTTGAATACCAGATACCGGACGCGGAACCCAATTAGGGAGGTAAGAAGGGGGTAACCCATGGTACATTGTGAAATTTACTGACACTGACGAATTTAACTTTGTCCATTTTGATGGATTTGTGGAGAACAAGAATATTATGCTGAGATCGGACAATGTAGAACCTGATGCTGCTTCACTAACAAAAGTTCCGCAGAAATCAGTTTATGTTGATTTTGATGATGAATCGCAATCGTCATCTCGGACTGTTAGTTGGCTACACGTTCTCCTCCTTTGGAACAAATCACGCCATCGTAGTCGACATTTGAGACAACTGAACAACATGTCGACAAGAAAAATCAGGTGAAAACCAAACAACTGAGCAACCAAACGAATGCATCTGGTCAGAATTGAGAGAAAGGAAATTTTAAAGCAAAATGTTTTGAAAAACTTGATGCATTGCAAAAAATGTTACAAACTCTGATTGAGTTTTTAATCAACAGGCTATCAAGCGGCAGCAACAATACCGACAGCGGTAGCAATGAAAGCAACGGTGAAATTTCAGCAAACAAAAACATGAACAGGTCTGATAGCATCAAAAATCTAGGTTGTCATGTTAATAAAAATCAGAAGACAAGGATAAAATCGAGAAAAAAAATATATATTTTTTTTTGTGTTCGACAATTTAGTTGAGGGTTATAATCACAGTTTTCCATAGTAGTATTCAGAGAGAGAACTTCCGTTTCAGTATCATTAGAACATGAAGTGGAAGTATCCCAACCCGAGCGTTTTATCTCTGGTAAAATCTGTCAGAGTCTCAGAGATTAGGTCTTATTACTCTACTGTGTAAAAAAAGATAGGGATAATGTCGAGAATTTGAAATTGTAGAGGGTCCGTATCCCTACCTAATGTAGGTTATAAAATCCTTACAAAAAGCAGAATTGTCCTTACGATAGCGCGATGTGTTACAGTATATTGCTCACCTGGATCGAACCTGGAAATGGTCAATGGGTTTATGTGAGCGAAAGAGGAGAATTCGAAGTTCCTCTGGAAGGTAAAAAAAAAGATGAAAAAATCGTTCGATCCGTTTACCAAACACATATTCGATTTTCAAGACAGACTGGCCAAAAACAAACGATTCTTACAACTCGAAAACGTGAGAAGCAAGAAAGATAAACTGTTTATTTTTGTTGCGCATGCAACCTTTTATGTCATCAAAAAATCTTTAAAAAACTAAAAAAAAACCCCCATGAGATATTGTGCTCATTTCGGTAAATCGATGACGTTTAGAATACGGCGACAATCGTAGTTAAAAAATGACTCGTTTTCGTTCGATATATTTGATCAATTGTTTTGAACGACCCTCCAGTCAACTTTCCGCCAACAACTGTGTCTGATCAAGAAAAAAAAGGGAGTCGTTACCGAGATGTATTTCACCCGTTTAGGGTTAAAAGAGAATCGTTTTGGACAAATGGTATGTCGACGTAAAAAGCTTAATGTCTTGGCTGCTGTTGGATGACATCAAATATCGCGACTACTGATGTAATGCTTCGCTATCAGGTGGTTAGAAAAAAGAGCTTTTTCTCGTTTTCATTCAGTCATACGCTGACACATTGTAAACACTGTTTTTTTTGTTATTGCTGTATTTATATAACGCCACCTATCTTAAAATATTTTAACTCCTGTTGTAAAAAACAAAACAAAACAACTTTTCCACACGTGCGTTTGTTTACAAATCTTTCCTAACACGTGACAAATGGTATATTATTTGAATTCATTCAAGATTATACTGGTTCGGTTTGTAATGTCTTCTCGACGTGGGCATTGTTTCCTAAAAAAAATAGTTTGGATTGACACTTTTTTCGGAAATGGTGAAATAGGCTATCCTCAATATGTAGAAACGTTAGAAGATCAACTTATAATTTTTGTATTGACAAATCTATGGTTCAGTAAACAGAGTTATTATTGAAGGAAACATCTTAAGGCCTGACTTGTTAATAAGCGAGTGCATCTCTAATTGGCATAACAATCATATATTTTTTTTTGAAAACATTCTTCACGTTTTAAACACAGATATCAAAAATGAATGATGCATCAGATTCAACTTGTTTTTTTCAATTTAATATGTTCCATAACTACCTTTTCTTAATACTTTCGATTTCAAGATGGTCCCAACTCCACCGTTATAAGAAGGGAAAGATTATGATTTTCATAATATCCTGGTCCATAGCTTTAATTTGATAGGTCACACGACTATTTTCTCGAAACTTTTGATTTTCTGATCGGTGTTAACCCCATCCCCACGGCGATGGTGGAAAATGTCATTTTTGTAATAATTCACCAAGCCCTTCATATCAGTACCTCACATGCTTGGATTTGTAAAAAGGAAGACGTTTTTCGTCTCTGGTCGTGACCCCCACCCCCACATAAAATGAAAAAACGTCATTTTCGTAATGTATTCATCGACCCCTTCATATTAATACCTCACATGCCTGGATTTGTAAAAAGGAAGACGTTTTTCGGCTCTGGTCGTGACCCCACCCCACGACGAGGGTTAAAATTACGATCTTCTTAATCCACTCGTCGAGACCTTCAATTTGATAGGTCACGTGACCACCTTCTCGAAACTTCGATTTTTCTGATGGGCGTGACCCCCACCCCCACATAAAATGAAAAAACGTCAATTTCATAATGTATTCATCGAGCCCTTCCTATCAATACCTCACATGCCTGGCTTTGTAAAAAGGAAGTCGTTTTTCGGCTCTGGTCGTGACCCCTCCCCACGACGAGGGTTAAAATTACGATCTTCTTAATCCACTCGTCGAGACCTTCAATTTGATAGGTCACGTGACCACCTTCTCGAAACTTCGATTTTTATGATGGGCGTGACCCCCACCCCCACATAAAATGAAAAACGTCATTTTTGTAATGTATTCATCGAGCCCTTCATATTAATACCTCACATGCCTGGATTTGTAAAAAGGAAGACGTTTTTCGACTCTGGTCGTGACCCCACCCCACGACGAGGGTTAAAATGACGATCGTCTTAATCCACTCGTCGAGACCTTCAATTTGATAGGTCACGTGACCACCTTCTGGAAACTTCGATTTTTATGATGGGCGTGACCCCCACCCTCACGACGAGGGGAGATAACTTTGTATGATTAAGTTTATGAGAATCAAGCAATCTGATTGGTTAATTAGTGTAAGGAACGTGAAGTGATTGGGTGATTACTTATTTCAAGATCTTCGAGCTTTTTGGTTTTTGATATACATTGCCCTAGCCATTATATCCACGTTATTTAACGTGATTCACCTTTTTATGACGGGCGTGACCCCCACCCCACGACGAGGGGAGATAACTCTGTATGATTAAGTTTATGAGAATCAAGCAATCTGATTGGTTAATTAGCGTTAGGAACGTGAAATGATTGGGTGATTACTTATTTCAAGCTCTTAGAGCTTTTGGTTTTTGGTATACATTGCTCTAGCCATTATATCCACGTTATTAAACGATCAGGTGGCAACGAATCGGTCAATTGGCGGAGAATCGAGCGATCCGATCGCTCGATAAGCTGAGTTTGGGAAATTTCCCATAGTGGGGAATTCCCCTAATAATGTCATAAATGGGAAAAACCCACCGCCTCAAAACAATTGCGGGTTCTAGATCAATGTACCAAAACAATTGCGGGTTCTGGATCGCTGACCTAGAGTCCCCAAAACTGTTTTTTGATGATGACCCAGAATTTTTTGCTTTTGCTCGCGTTCGCCAACGATGGATCGATGGGTCTGATCTGCGATGGGAACGTCGACAAAAAATTACGTACAAGATAAAAGTGAACTGTACAATTTCACCCTTTTTTAAAAAACGCGCGTTCACCACGAGTATTTGAACGTTAAAAGTGCGATCTAGGAGTCACAACTGTACATGGGTGGGGGGGGGGGGGGGGGGGGATTCAAGATCATGTACAGTTTTGTGAACAAGCGTGTGATTTTAACACTGAATTCCACGTTGGTGAACGCACAGTGTGCGTATGTTGTACACGTACATGTGCAAGTGATAGTATATCGGCAATTATTACCTACTCTCGTACACCTCGTTGCATTGAAGGGTTATGCCATCAATAATTACCGCTGGCCGAGAAGTATGGTGTGGTAAGGAGGCGTTGAAATCATCCACAGTAGATATAGAACAGAAATATTCATTGAACACTTCGGCTTTCTCGGTTTTCACCGTGTATAGTTTGTCATGGTGGGTAATGGTTGGACTCCCAGGAGAAACATTTCCTATAAACGATTTACGTCTTCCACCATTGAGAAGGAGGTGTTGCAGAACTACGCAATGTATTTTGAACTTTATTTATGTGAAATGTTTTAGCACTCCGTAATGCAGAGACAACTTCATTTTGTTTGCGTTTATATTTTATCCATGCTTCCGGGAGACCACTGCGTTTGGCTGCGCGATACAGCCGCTTTCTTTGTCTGATCAACAATCTTAATTCATTATGAAACCATTTAGGTTGGTTTGGACTTGATACCGCATAGTTGTTTGGAATGAAACGGGATGCCAAAAGAAGTAATTTCTCAGTAAAATCGGAGACGACGATATTAAGATTGGGGTTGTCGAAAGTTGCATCCCATTGCTCATTCTCTATACAGCAACATTTAAATCGACGTAATTTTCCAATGAATACGACCAGATGCGTCTCTTGAAGGTGGTTGGTACTTACTTTACGAACTCGATTTCATTTGTGATTGGCGAATGATAACGAATCAGGTCTGGGTTAAATGGGTCTAGATCTTCACAAGATAGGACATTCACAGTGCTGCTTACGGCAGACAGGTCAATTAGCGATGCAGACGATGCCGTAAGGCACGTCGGCTCGTTCACAAGCTGTGTTAGGTTAAAACATTTGACGATTTCTGAAAACTTACACCTTGGTGTAGGTAGCTGGTTATTATTAAAATCTCCAGTAACAATCAGATCCATTACGGCGGTGTCTTTAGCTTTTTCAAAGGACGTATTTCAGGTGAGCTATGTGGAGATCGGTAGAACATAATAGGAGGGGTCTACCCACGCTCGCCTGCACTTCAATCCAAAAGCGTTCAGTATTTGCCAGTTGCAGGTTGGGTCAATGTCGGAAGGAAAGGCCTTCCAGTCTGAACAGGTCTGAAAGAACATGTTGGCACGTTTGTTATAAAAAAAGGGCCAAGAATTGGGTTTGATTACAAAATTACAAAAGTAATTTTGAAACGTTTATACCACGTATTACACATGTGATAATGTATAATACGCATAAATATGAAAGGCGTATCTAAAGACTGAAGAAAAATGCTCAAACCTATTTTATTGTAAATTGAATCGGCCTGATGAGGTGTCACTTTAACCTTTTACCCAACATACACATCAAAATTTGTTATTTCAAATATAATTTTGAAACAAAGTTTTTCAAAATTTCAACATAAATATATCATGTGACCAAACCATTGGAACCTCGGGAAGTGGTGCAGTGCCTGTTGTGGTAAACAATCTCAGTTTTACTTTTAAAACGGGACTAGATAACTAATGTCTGGGATGGGAGCCCTCTAAAATGGCAACATGGGTACAAACGATTGGCTGGACTTAACATTGTATCCATGTTGCGGCCACGATTAGACATTGTGCAGAACTATGTGACCTTAAACAATATAATAAATAAATATGTGAGGGTCACATAATGTGGCTTGGTTAAAATTATTTTTTCCACTGCTTAACCCTTCGAAACCGAGCAAACCTTTTTTTCGGCCAGGAACATGGTACGCCATAACGTCATTAAATAGGATGGATGTTCAGTAAAAGTGTGGGGTAGACCAATCAATATTTTCAACGTGCAGCCCCGACTCTGCTCGTTGAAAATATTGATTGGTCTACCCCAAATAATGAATATGGGCTCTTATTTATTATTTATTTATTAGTGTTTAAGGTCACATACTTATGCACACTGTCTAATCGTGATCGTGAATGTTTTACGGGTGGAGGAAGCCGGACTACCCGCGGAGAACTACCGAGCATTGACTAGCAACTGTCATCTCCTCAACATTCTAACTCTGTTCAAGTTCCGCTCAAGCAGGGTTACAGCGGTTGAAGACATGTGCACCATCGACGTGCAGTACGCCTTAGTACACGGCGTCATCGTGCCCCCATGTAGGCAATCGGGATAAAGTGCCCTGCCCAAGGACACAACGCGGAGGCAACCGGGATAAAGTGCCTTACCCAAGGACACAACGCGGATCATCCCGGACGGGGATCGAACTCGGGACCTCTATCATATAAGTCCAACAGTGTACCACTCAGTCACCGCGCCCCCGAATATGGACTCTTCTAATTGTCATCATTGAACTGGCGTGGAAGGTACCACCAGAGTCAAAGGGTTAATTTATAAATTACGCGGACGTATGCGACTGATTCGTTAGATAAAAGAGTAATTGCTAGAAAGGCAAAGGAGTTAAGAGTGCATAATTTTTACTCTAATTATTTCATTTAACCCTTTACCCAACGTAACGTCTAAAACCGGCCAACGCTATTCTCAAAAATCGCCAATTAATTTTCAAAATATTTTCATTTTTTGTCTCAAAAACATAGGTTATGACCCCTCGTTGGAACGAGCTCGTCGAGCTCGTTCCAACGAGGGGCCATAACCTATGTTTTTGAGACAAAAAATGAAAAAATTAGTTATTCAAGAATTTTTTTTGCAAGTGTCGTCTGCTTTTCAAGTTAGGTAAAGGGTTAAAACACCCCATGTGGATATTTACAATGATACTGATACTGATTTGAGTGTCCCATGATGTTCGCCTGGCAAACGAATGGTATACTTGGGTGCTACCCTCGCACTATGAGTAGTACAGTAATCCCCCCTCCCAAACCCGACTCTGGGTGGCCACGACAATGACGCCACTTATCATGAGACTAGAAACGTCATGTTAACGCGCCTGAACGGCTAAAAAGAAAAAAGTGCTGTCGCGGTGGTGTCACGTCCACACGTTTATCCTTAGTAATGCTATATTGTAGTTTATTTTCAATCCAATAATCGGAACAATTTGAGTTTAAGTCGGCTGTTCCCATAGTAATGGCTGCCAGTAATTATTTTCGAGGCAAACATACGCATGATTTTACCTTATTCAAAAGTGCCATACAAGTGCTATGGTGCATCATAGTTAACTCTGATATTGCCCCCAAACACTCTGTGGATGCTAGATAATCGATATTCTCTTCCTACCCAAACGTAGATGTTAATGGTCACCCAGCCAGGAAGCTACCCCCAGGAGGCATTATTTATCAGTCAGAACACCACGGCTTCAGGGCTGCCAAACCCTTAGAAAGAGTACCTAATCGCAACCCACATATTATTCTGCTGTTTGTATAACCAAATAAATAATTTACCCTCACGTGTATGCCTATTTCCCATCCTTTTCCATCAATAAATTTTACCCTAACAAGCAAACCACCCCCGTGGATGTTGTAACAGTTTCCGTGTCACTGTTAACCCGCCGGCATATGTAAAAGTTACTCTGCTGCCAAACAGCGAACCCTTTCTTGTATTGCTAGAAAGATGCTTACAGCCCACCCTCTCTTTTCCTACTCCTTTCCCACAATAGGGTTCCTTTCCCCTAACATAACCATAGTATCATACCCTCCCTTGAATAAACCGGAATTGGATTTCCCCTCCACCCTTTACGCAAGGTGCTTCCTCCCCTGCAAGTGTTGCCTTACTTGTGGCAGGCCGCCAGCTCTTTCTTTAATCAAACCTCCTATGATTGTTAATTGCATTCAGACTCCTGGGTATCTGCATTGGGTCCTAATCCGCTCACGGTATCTGAAGCAATGATCCGAAACGGTAACGTGCGGATTTGTCTTCCATTCCCTACTTTTTCCCCGTGAAACATTTTTTGGCGCCGCCACTGTCTCTTGTTTTATTATGGGTATGTCCGGTGTACAGCAACATCAGCTGTGTTAAAGTTTGAGGTCTAGTACACTCGGACTGGTCAGAATTAAATTATTTTGGCAAATGCTAATAGCGATGCGCTTGAAAGTTTTTTTTAAACAATAAATTGTATTTTCATTACTGAAACGTGGTTTGCCAAACAGACGTGGCCTATATAAACACCGTTCCATACACAAATATACAGTCACATTGATACAAAACAGATGCATGTGCAGTAGAGAAGCAAAACACAACATTGAAGTGATTTAATCGTTGCATATCACCGAATTTACTATTGTATTAGCTATATTGGCGTTTCTGGAAATGAAAGAGGTTAGATTTCCAGAGGGAACCGACAATACAATACCTATAACATCAGGGTAAAACATTCCAGTGTATTAATATTGAAAGTAGGCAGGGTGGAAGAGAAAAGCGGGGATTTGGTACACCTGTCTGGGATATCCCTGACCGGTGACCTTTAACGCATTATATTGCTTTGATGCAATCCTTGACTAAATCGCAATTCCGGATGCTCAAACACTACTAAGAAAACAGGACCGTCGCTATTGACGTGTGGAATCGTGGCAACTGTTATAACAGCTGTCACTATATTAGTAATTTATAGACCTTTGGGAGATTTTACACAGCTTATGAAAGTAATCATATCATGATTCACTGAACTGCTGCTTTGTAATTATGTACTGCTGAAAAGCTGAGAACGTTTCAGCATTATGCAAGGCAGAGGATAAAGGGTCGCCATATAACGAGGTATTAACAGGTAATTCAGGACTCCCCACAGCGTTAAATAGGACACTCCTTTGCGCTGTATATAATTGACAATTTCAAACAAAATGTTCCGTATTTTCATATGCATAGCCACACTGACACTGGGGTTTTTCTGATATAACTCTATCATACAAATGGGCATTTAGATCACTGCTACCTAGATGTAATTTTGCATGAGCAATTTGCTCTTCCCCAGACCCCAGACCATAGAAGATTGGAACGATTATATCTTCTCGTTTTAAGAAACTTTTAAGCATTTGAACAGACTATGGAACCCCTATTTCAGTACCAAGCTCGTTCCAAAGTCGTATTGTTGAAGGTACAAAGGATTAAAAAAACTATTAGTTCTGCAGAAGAAGTTATCAATCTGCTTGTTGTTTCCGAGAGAAAACTGCGGTCATTCTGTGACTGTACGTGAAACAAACCTAGTTAAGTAATCCGAAGTAAGTACATTTTTCATTTTGCATAAAATGGTAAATTTATGTCGCCTACGAGGTTCTTTTAGTGAAATGAAATCAACTTCATGGTACAGCAACCCATGGCTCGTACCATGAGGAGTACCACAGATTGGACGAAGAGCATCGAGATGTATATTCTCAAGATTATACATTTTCTCAACTGTACAATTATCCTATATAATATCAGCATAATCAAATAACGGAAGAATGAAATGGGTGTACAATCTAATTAATGACACCCGTGAGAATCTGTATTTTAGACTACGAAAACAATTTATCATCGGACTTATCTTTCTCATAATTGAGTTTATATGGAGATCCCACGAGCAGTTGTTTTGGAAAATAATACCCAAAAATGTTTATGGTGCCTCACTCCCGTAACTGGATTATCAAGTAAATATCGAGTTGGTTTGGGATTTGGAACATTTTTACGGGTTTCTAAGAGCATTTTTTTCTGGACTAAAGATTACTTGCTAATCTTTTGACCACTTGCCTATTTTTATAAGATCATCATTCATGACCTGTGATGCCAAAACGGGGTCTGCCATAATCATTTAATGCAATATCTGAAGAGTCACTTATTACATTATCTCCTTCTTCCAATGGGAGAATATTTGAGTGTCATCATTACATTGTTCAGATGTGAAGTTTTTAATTGTTTTCCACCAATGTTTTGATGGGTATGTTCTCGTTTCGCAATGCCCTAAAATTTCTCCAATCATTTGGATCATTACTAGTTTTGACCTTTTTGTGTTCTTTATCTCTTTGTTTCATTTGGCGTCGGACATCTGCAGTCATTCAAGGTTTATCCTTTGGTCGTATAAGAATACATTTATGTGGAATGTATTGTCCAGCTACATTAAGAATATGCGATGTGATGCTTCCTGCAATACTATCAACATTGTTTATTGTAGTGCCTACTGCATCCCATCTACATTCATTCTGTCATAATTCCAAATCTCTCTTTTAAAAGATTTCGTAAAGTTTTGTTTTGACTTCAAACAGGCAGCTGTTGCACGATGGTCGCTACAGAAAGGAGGAATAATGTCACAACTGGAAGCAAGATCAGGACAAGATGTCAAAATGAGATCAATAAGACTATTGTTGTGCTCTGTAATTCGAGTTGGGAATTTTACTATTTGGACAATTGTTGTAGAATGTGGTAAAATGATGTATCCAAATGATTCATTGAGGCTTAGTGACCCTACTTGTAGCATTAAGCTAATCTATAACAGACGTATTGTCTGTACCAGTTCGTATCAATGAATGACCACAAAGGGAGATTGTCCGCCAGTGAGCGTATGAAGGGAGATAATAAGTTACAACTATGCATTAACCCGACAGATGCCCATATCCACACTTGAGGAGGGCCTCTAATATAACATAATATTATGTGTGTTTCCAATATCTTTTATTTTGGGGGTATTTGCTCGTAAATAATTTCTATTAAAATCTTCAACGATTATGCAATTTTTATCCAGGTTCCTTCTGGTTAGCCCTATTGAGTTATTAATTAAATTATTGCTTGATGGCGGACGATAAAAAACATCCAATAGGTATTTTTGATTACAATTTCGTAGACCAGCCCAAACGGCCTCCACCCTCTGGAACAGGGAGATCAGTGCGAGCATTAAAAATTAAATTACCTTCAATGTATACAACTATGCCCCCACCATGCCCATCTGGGTCATCCGGTCGGGTTAGTGGGAAGTGAATCTGGGTATTGCAGTTTTGTTCATTTGGGACATCCGCCGAGAGAAATGTTTTCGTCAATGCGATCACATCAAATTGGCCCAGCTCTATATCTACTATATATGGTTTATGGTGTAGGCCTCTCACATTCAAGTGAACTATGGATATAATATATTTCGTACCAGGATTTAATTCAATATCCCCACCCAAGATGAGTATGTAACAAATCATTAAGAAAAAGCACCTACCAAAGTTACCAATCAATATATTTTCCATTGACTTCATTCCATAATCACATGACAGAATTTTCCTCCATTTTACCGACCAATCCTCTCGCGATATGTCTGAATATCAGTCGCTATAAGTACTAACATATCGAACATATTGAGTGAGGACTGCCTGTCTTACGTTCAACAGTATACCCCGCCCACGCTTAAAAGTTGTGTTTTGAATAATGTAATTGGTGGAATGATAAAGGTAACTTGATCACCCAAAGTTATGACAAGAGAAAATAATACAAATAAAATGATTTTGTCGAGCAGCATACAATATACTAAAATTTCAGAAACATCTGACGCATTTCAATTTCTTACCATTTGACCCTCTTTGACCGCACCTCAGCGTTCTTAGATTTCATAAAGATAGAGTTAAAGTCAGCTAAAGTTTGAAATTTGTAAAAAACATTCTTGGAATCCGCCGCCTCCTCCTTCTCCTTCCAACGTGTTGAAATTCCGACAAGTAAAACCGGATGCATCAACTCCAGATAAGCAGAAATAAATGTGCGAAGATTGAAAGCTGTATCTTCAAGAAGTATGGAGCTATGCGTGTCACAATATCAGCGCTTTTAATAAGAAAATGCTAAAATTTGAAGTAAAGTAAAACGTCAAAGAAGGCTGAATCTAAAGAAAAAACCCAAACCACTGTCTCTTTATATTCGAGTTGTACAACATATTAAAATTTCATGAAAATTGGACAAAGTTGAATTTTTCCGACTTACGACGCCCATTACGTCACATGAGAAATTCCCATGACGAAACGAATTTTTAGATACTGTTTTTACTGGAGATGGGATATACAAAGTTTGAAAGAGAGGGGTTTAATATTATAAGTTATCTACGCCAACGTGCATGGTAAATGGCGATTTAATACCCGGATGTTGGTTTTTAAACACCGAGCCTCAGGCGATGTGTTTAAAAGAGACAACCAGGTATTAAGTCTCCATATACCATACATGTTGGCGGAGATAATGTTTTTGTCTCCTTTGAAACACAATAGAAACATAGTGGACATAAATTTGTGGACGCGTTTCTCACGCTCCGCAATCAGTTGAACCAAACGTGTGAATAACTGTTTTGTTTTTACAAACACAAAAGACAACGATAGACAAAGTCCCTTCCCCTAGGAAACGCATAAACATCTCAGCTATTTTGTTATCAGTTTTGCTCTTATTTTATTTTTCTCAAGTTGTTTGGTTTAATTATTCGACTATTTAATGTAAACCGCAAAATATGATCGAATTGTCGAAAATCTGATAATATATGTGACTATTTTCATTTTTTTTTGTTCGATTTCTATATCGAGGCGAGAGAAAGCGAAAAGCTTTCATTGAAACCATATACCCCCGATGTTTCGTGTGCCCATATACCCTGGATGTTGCGCGCTCTCATATACCTCCTTTTGGCTGCCGCATGCTCTCTTTTTGTAACCAATGTAAACTTAAAAAAATAAAATTAATTGGTTTATGTCTGATTTTGTACCTTAGATAACAAAAATGATAAATTAGTCTCTTGAGTGCGACACGACTTTGCATTACTTTAGCATAGCAAATCCTTCTTGCACTTAAGGGGCCAAATACACCACCACCCATGCTATTCCGTACGTTATGAGGCTTAAAACATAAAAAAACCAAGAACATGAACGTTTCCTGGCAAAGAAATAACTATAAAAAAATAAAATAAAATAAAAAAACAACCCGCCCACATGCAGTTTTACAACAAAATGGCATGAGAAACAGTAGATCTACTTTGTAAGGCCTTAACTTATCTCCGAATTTTGAAGGACGAGTCTTATTATTATATTAGAGTATCCCAAAGCTCTCAGACCATCAGTCCAATTTTGGTAGGAATTCGGCGCTGGTATGTCCTATTTGCTTACCCAATTTCGTAGAGAGTTTGCGCGCAGATAACTGATGATGTGGTGTGTTGCACCTTTTCTCACAAAGAAATACAGATATTCATTTGTGCTCAAGTTTAAATTTTCCGATCAATAAGTATATGCATTTAACTCACCTTGAACACGGCAACATATTTATACAATTGGTGGCGCTGCAGGCGTGATCATAAAACTACAGCTTTGACGAACGAGTCTTCACTCATAATTATTGTCTGATGGTATTTGTATTGGTAAAGTCATTAAAACTTCTGTCAAATCAAGTCTTCATCGAGAAACATTTCATGCGTTGGTTTAAAGAAAATGAATGGTTTTGGTTTTTTTCAGATTCTGTCTACTGGAATATTTTAGTTCATCGGGAAAGCGAATCGTAAGTTCCCTTTTCGACCAACTGAAATATTCCAGACGTGTGAATCTTAACATAGGCGGCGGAGCCAGGGGGCACAGGGGACACGTGTCCCTCCACCTTTTCCATCGACATGTTGAACGGTTACCCAATGATTTAAAATGGATGCACGCTTACGAGTCAATATCCTGTAATATATTATTTGCAAATCCAAGCAACATTTGGCAAAAGAATTCCACCATCGGTCGCTTCGGCCCGCTTCGGTCCGCTTCTTCTACTTCACCCGTCTTCCAACCCGAAGGCTAGCCTTCGGGTTGGAAGATGATTGAAGTTGAAGAAGTGAACAGAGCAGTGAACACACTCATCTAAACGAGAGACCACAGTATTTCACTGAATGTTTACTGATATACCATTGTAACTTTTCTCCCACGGGGATAGCCTTGAAAGGAAATGTTGTGCCCCTCCACTTTTAACGAGCTTCCAGTGCCTCTAACAGATAACAATCTCATCATCTTGTGATGGAACTATCACAAGTTTCGCTGTTGAAGTCGATCAACCTTCCACTAAATTGGATCACAATGGATAGGCCAATCTATTAGTGACATTGTCTTTGATTCGGTTACGAATCGCCAGCTTTTATTTGACCAGGTTTTCCCATCTAGACCATTTTTTGTTAATTTACCCCTCAAGTGGTGGACAAACGAAGAAGTTGATATGTCAGTGATCTTATCTTTGCTTGTGTTATACCCTCTTTATTGCTTCATATTTTGATGGTTTAAACATATCAAATATTTAAACGAGAGTAAGTAACTTTAGCAACTAACTTCTCATCTCTGGACAATCCATTGTACGTACGACCCAGACAGGTTCAATTCGTCATGGAAAGTGTGAATGCAAAGCTTTTGAAGAATGAGATCAATTACAATCTAAGGCTACCTACAGCGCACAAGCCCGATCTTATCATGTTTCGATAAAATAGAAAAGACTATTTTATTATCGAATTCAGTGTCACTTTGGCACAGATGTACTTGGCAAGATTTAGGAAATGTACCGTAAATACGGGAACCTTAATTTCGAAGTGCCTGACTTGCACCTCCAGTACAGAGTAAAGTGATTTGACTGCCCGTTTATCTCGGTGCACTGGATTTAATTCCGGACTTGTTAGAGCGCATCAGAAATGCACCGGGCATTGATGGAAAGGTAGAGAGTATTTTTACAGAGTGGGCAATGCATTCTTCGCAAAGTTCTTGACGAGTTCAGCTAGCATTCGCTGTCTTGGCTGCGTGTTGAAAGGAGTAAAGGGGCCACGGGTAGATGATGAGACATTGGGGAGTGCCTTTTCTCAAGTCCCGGACAATTCGAGTGTTATTCTATGAAGGCCGCTGCATATAAGAGAACACAAAATGGTAATAATATATTTGCAACTAGAGTGACTTTAGAGCTCAAAGCGAGTCTCGAAAAGTCATAGAACGTAGCACGGCTAACACCACTCTTTGCACCAATATATTGGCGTGTACTTTATCTAAGGCAACAGGATGGTTATTGACTGTTCAAAAAAAGTAATTTAAAAATTTTGGACACTACCTCACCTTTTGACGTCTCAGCGCTGAATAATTTCGGACAATCTGAATAATAATGTGATGTTGCATAACTTTAAATATTCATGTGGCCATTTGTGAACCACTTTGGCAGAATCTCAACTGCTGCAGTTCGTTGGGTAGAGATGGTGACAAAATGAGAAGAGATACCCCTATGGTATTCACGTCATATGTCCCGTATTTAAAATGTATTTCTATTTGATAGTTGGTACCTGGTCTGCACGGCATATCAATAAACCGATACATACCACCAGTATTCAAACCTGTATCGATTGAATACCTGTGTATCGTCATTATTTATTTACCCACAATTTAATTTTCAAGATATCTTTCTCTTTTCTTTTTCTAACTGTAATCCCGAATGAATAACATTATCCTTTTATGAAACGAATCAGGTACATCCGCCCGCATAATATACAAATTGACATCATGTGACCCCCCCCCCCTCATTGTTTTGTTGAGATTTTTTGAAAAGTTAGATAAACTAATATTTAAAATAATAAATTTTGATTACGTCTGGGTAAAGGGTTATTCGAACTGCATTATCAAGACATACTGATTCGTTCCGACCGTCATGGCTCAAGTCCCGATTATGGTACATATGTTCAGATATATGAACAGTGTGCATAAGTATGTGAACTTAAACACCAATAAATAAATAAATAAATAAATAAATAAATAAATAAATAAATAAATAAATAAATAAAAATAAATGCCGCAATACCGTGGTATGCTTTTGATCACCGATTCGTTTCGAATACCTTGCAGCCTAAGTTAATACTCATTTTCTCGTTGTTTACTTTGCGCTACATCAAACAATGGACGCACAATGTGCAGTGGTGCGAGCCAAACTCTTGTTTGCAGTTTCCACAATGTTTGGGAATAGACAGACAGAGGTGAGTTATATAAGTTATTTGGGACTTTTTCTTTTTTTTATCTTACAGTCAACATGTATTTTGTCTGTATTAACTCCACAACTGTCGTGTATCCGACCCCCTGATACAGATGTTTGTATCAGGGGGTCGGATACAAGCACGTTCCTTTCGCGTGAGTTCCATTTTTTTCTCTTTTTGTTCATCCGTAATAAATAGTTCGTATATATTCGTCTACATTCTTGACTTATCCCCAATATTGTAAGATTATTACCATTATGTGGATGTACAAAATATGTATCCGAGTCTCGCTCCGGGTTCTAAGAGGTTCTTCAACTCGTCGTGATCTTCCCTTACAACCCGGCGCTCGACTCGGATATAGATTTTGTACATCCACATAATGGTAATAATCTCTGTGTATCCGAGTCTCGCTCCGGTTTCTAAGGGCAGATCACGACGAGTCGAAGACTCGTCGTGATCTGCCCTTAGAACACGGAGTGAAACACGGATACATATTTTGTACATCCACATAATGGTAATAATATCTATTTATGCAGTGGTTATTATATGACAGTATCTTTAAACATTCAAAAATTAAAGCCAAAATTAAGAATTATAAATAACAAGAAATTATAGCAAAACTATACAAAAAAGGGCAAAGAAAAAAATCTTAGTTTCCAAACGAGTGAAACTATAAATACATATTGCCGAGTCCAGGTTCAAACTATGTGTAACAAATAGAAAATAGTGACATGACTAAAATAGATTTAAGAGTAATTGGTAGAAAACTGTGTTATTTTAAGCTACCATAGTTAGATACTAGTACAATTATGAGTAATGTTCGAATAAGAGTAAAATTCTTTCCCTCTGACTGGATAAGAGTTGGCGCAGCTTCTTTTATGTTTACGGCACCAGTAGCAAATGTTACCGTCTGAAATCACGGCGCGAAATATTTGAAATGACGTCGCCCGTTTCGTAATTGCTTCATCAACGAAGCGACTCGGTTGAACATAAGCTCGGAGCCGCAAACCTCAGACCATGTTACCGTCAACTAATCACGATAATTTATAATGTTTCGAATTTGGTCCTAAGTATTAAACAGTTCTTATCAATCTTCCCAATAAAACCAAAGCTAAGCATGGTACAGACTTCTAGCTCTCTACCAAATGAGTATCAACAGCCTCGTCTTAGAAATGGGCGCCCCTATTTAAAATATCATCTCAAAATACCCCCTCCATCTTCCCAAACATCACCCCCCACTGACCAAACCAGGAGCTGAGAAGTTTTAATTTTCAATGTTGATGGGGGAGGGGGGAGTTTGCCTCGTAGTTAGTGCATTACTAAGAAACCACGAGCCATTGTTCATATTCTGTTAGTTTCATTTTTGACTGAAGTTGAGCTATAGTTCCAAATGCGGAATGGCATTAACACCTATCAATTAGTTAATGCATTGCCCAGGAAACATGCCGGTTGCCATATAATCTATGTAAATAGATTGCAATGTTAAACATTTATTTGCCGAACCAAATGTGAAAATGTGTATTAAATTACATTGCGGCCCTCCTCAGTAGTTAAGCTGTTGCTAAGGAAACTCACTGGTCGCTATACGAACCGTATGGTATGTTTGTCGTTTTGTTTAATTAACTTCTGCCTAAGGTATGGGCTTGAATAGGAAAGTCCATCCAATGGATCCAGTAGTTAGTCTGTTGATTAAGAAGCGCTATTGTTGCTATGGGACATCACTAGACATTGTTATTACACTATTAGATTCATTTTCTGATTGATTTATAAAGCTAAATGTAAAAATTACACAAACATCTACCAATTAGACAATGAGTTGTTAAGAAAGCACACTGAATGCTATGGAGATTACGAAAGCAGATGCCTTTGTGGGTCTTTTTCTGGCCCCAATGTGCACACGTGTATTAAACTACAACAAGATAGCCACAATAGTGAAGTCGTTGCTGCGAAAACACACTGATTACTATAGAGACCGAGCGTTTCCGCTGCCGTGTACTTTATTTAGTGATCGGCAAACTTGTGAGAGTATATATTATTTAACCGAAATCGAAGCAATAATTAGCTCGTTTCTGAGGGCAAATCCCGGTTGCTATGCATCTCACGTGCACTGTTGTTAAACTGCTAGTTTCAAATTTCTTGTTGTTTTTTTAGTCCTAAACGTACAATAAGATCAAAATCTGCCTGCATTGCTAAGAAAGCACCTCTGTTGTTATGTAGACCAAGTAATCGAATTACAATACAGCTCATTTTATTTCTAACTTATGTATTAAACTGCACCAAGACCAAATTAGTAGTTAAGCCGTTGCTAAAGAGAGATTTTGATTGGTATGGAGACTGCGCAAGTCGGTTTTCATGCAGTTTGTTTTAGTTTTTGACTAAGTGGTGAGACTATGTATCAAAGTTCGCCGAAGACACAGCCGGTTTCCGATAAATATACAGATAATTTTATTTCTAGCTCCACTGTAGACCTGTGTATTAAATCACACCAAGATCACACCAGTAGTTAAGTTGTTGCAATGGTGGAACACTGTTGGCTATGGAGACCACTAGAGTCGATTGTCATGTAGTTTAATTAGTTGTTGACTAAGCTGTGAGACAATATACGAAAGCGCGCCGAAATCAACCCAGTAATTAACCAGTTGCTAAGGACACAGCCCGTTTGTGATGGAACTCACGCGACACTGTTGTTAAACTATTAGTTTCATTTCCTGTCGAGATTTAGCTCTAAACGTAGAATAACATCCACATCCACCTATTAGGCAGTGTGTTGCTCCAGTAGTACAATTGTTCATACAGCGAACTAAGTTAACAGATCCTCATCTCTATCATTTTATTACTGGTCGCAATGTAAACATGTGTATTAAATTACACCAAGACCATCCCTGTAGTTACGCCGTTACTGTATTAGCACTCTCGTTGCTATGGAGATAGCGTGATGCTATTGTCATGTAGTTTATTTTGTTTCTGGCTAGGTTGTGAGCCTACAGATTAAATTTCATACAGATCGATCCAGTAGTTAGCCCGAACCTACGGAACCACTCTGGTTGCTATGTTGGTTGCATGATCTGGTTGTCAACTTGTTAGTTTATTCCCTGATTTAAGAGTGCAGCTATGTATAAAACTGCATCAAGTAATAAGTCCTTTGTTAAGAAGGCCCTCGTTACTCTGCAATCACGTGTTATCATTACTCCTTAAGAGAGTAATTCCAACTAGTCGAGTGAGGGAGATTAACTCTCACATTATTTTGGTCTTGAATCACAAAAAATACACAGAAAAAACACACGTGTGTGAATGGGTTAGTCGATATAGCACGAGTGCCAGCGCGGAAGAATAGAACGAGAGGCCGCAGGACTCGAGTTTTATCCTTCCGCGATGGCACAAGTGCCACATCGATGAACCCATTCACACACGCGTCTCGTTCTGACTTTATTACACGCCTTCATGTCTATAAAAACAATTATAAGAAGGACACTCAGCGCAATTCATTCGACAAATATCATCAAAAAGAACGCATTTTAACGCCAACCAAATTTGCGAGTGGAACCCGTGTTACCAATACGTCCCCCTGAGCTCCAATGTGTTCTGTGTGCCTACTGGCACATAGAACACACTGGAACTGAGGAGAAGATTTTTAGCTATAGTTAGCGATCGAAACTGTAATTGAGGGGAGACGATTTGTAGAAACTTCCAGTGAAATTTCGCTTCTTTCTGAAAAATAGTCAGTCAACGATTTCCATTCCGCACATATGCGCGGAACAGACTTTCTTTTTCCGTATGATTTAGTGTTGCTGTAGATGGAGATTTCAAAGAATAGCCGTGTAATAAACCCAAAATACCGATTAACATACACAAGTCATAGTTTCCAAGAGATCGTTTAAAAAACTACATTTTGGACCCGAGTTTCTTCTACTAATCCTTCATTCCCTGTGAATTCTCGACGAATCACTTTCCGCGAAAAACTTCTGACGATAAGGTTCGGCTCTACAGTTTCACACTATTGCACAGATCTAGGGCTAATGTAGAAGTCTAAACTAAGGGCGTATGATGGAACTAATGTCACGTGAATTGGAGGCGCATTTTTAGTATCAGATATATGATTACATTATGCTATTCGCTGATCAATAAATGTTCTAGTTTTAGTATCAGAGCTGCATATGGGAAATTACCAGAAGAATTATGGGAAAACAATGGCTTCGCACAATTGACTATTTTTAATATGTCATTTTCACGCGAAGTTGTTATCAGGAAGGTTACCAAAAATGGGATGGAAATATATAAGTTGTTCGGGATTTTAGAAACAGAGGGTGAAATGTTCCAGATGTATGCAAGTTGGGGTTGTGGGGGAAATACCGCTTTTGGGGCTGTTGCGTGGTTGAAATTGACAGGTTCGGACATTTATTTTATTCAACGTTTTAGGTTGAAGCCTCGCATTAGACAGACACTTATTTCACCCACATTCTGGTTGTTTATTTCTACTTTGTCAGATAGTGTTGTAAGTTTTTAGTGGATTTGGAAAATGTCATACATGTCATGGGTTTGATAACATGGTTAAAGAATATTCTCATTTGAAGAGAGTGTATGGCAGGTCATTTTTGGAAACCTCGGGTAAATTGTGGAGCGGAACCTAAAAAGTGAAAAAAATATAAATGACAAACTCGCTCGGCATTGGCGATCGCGGACATATCACTCGGAAGCCTCCGGCTCCATCACCCATTTGAAAATGAACCAGCCGAAAATAGGAGGAAAGGAACCCGTAAACTGTTGTAAAGGCATGAATAATGACGTGAAATGAAAAATAGATATAATTTTTTTTCGCGAAGTACAGAATTCCAACATTTTAGCAGCATTGGACAAACTTCCCGTTTTTTGACGTTGTCGACGTTCGTATCCAGGACGCCGGCTCCGCCTATCGACCAAAGCTTCATGCATTCGGAGATAAAAATTTATAACTGAAAACAACGTTAACGTGTCGTCACGATGATCGAGAATTGTGAAGAAGATAATTTTGGGCCAGAGTAGCTGAGTAGCCGTGTGTACCAAAGGTTATGGGTTTGAGCGATGTAGAAGTACCTGGAAGAGTGTCTGAAGACAAAAAGTAGACTATCGCTATAAGTCCTTCAACTTCGTTGAATTACTTTCGGATTCTCACCATTCGTGACGATTGTGAAGTATTGAAAACGCAGCTTCCCAAATAACGTTTCTATATGTAATGAGTTTTCTAGAAATGAGAGCATTTCACAAATTAACGCTTAGTTTGAATCGGTTCCACTTAACCCTTTACCTAACATGAAAAGCAGACGACACTTGCACAAATTAACGCTTAGTTTGAATCGGTTCCACTTAACCCTTTACCTAACATGAAAAGCAGACGACACTTGCAAAAAAAATTCTTGAATAACTAAATTTTTTCATTTTTTGTCTCAAAAACATAGGTTATGACCCCTCGTTGGAACGAGCTCGACGAGCTCGTTCCAACGAGGGGTCATAACCTATGTTTTTGAGACAAAAAATGAAAATATTTTGAAAATTAATTGGCGATTTTTGAGAATAGCGCTGGCCGGTTTTGGCCGTTACGTTAGGTAACGGGTTAAATGGGATAAATCTTTTATGTTTATAAATACGTACAACCAACAGAAATACGCGAGGGTGTCTTTTCCGAAACGGTACTACATTCTCTGACGATGATACGACCAAAACTACATCTGAATAATGTCCACAACTGACTGCACCAGACTCGTTTAACTCTCCATAGAAATCAAACATCTAGCTAATCCATTCCCCGCTACCCACAGAGATTATCATCTGAATTTGTTGGAGGTGGCAGAACGCCAACAGCTGTGCATTCTGCTTGTAATATATCATAATCTGTGGCTTCTATTTTGTTGACAAAATATATCGCTGTTATATATAATATACAGTGTTTGCGTATTGAAAATAAATCAATAGCGTATTGATATATTGAACCAATAAGGGCAACCGTTACTCTGATAATCATTACTTCCCTACCAGCGCTATGCATGTTTGTATAAATGTCATTCTTGTTTGCAAAATGAAAAGAATATAAATTCAGTTCGAGTCTGTGCTTGTCATAACAGAATCGAAGGGACATTCGTGTTAACGGTGTAGATGTACCCAATAGTGTTAACCCCACCCCTTCCATATAGTGTTAACCTCACCTCTTCCATTTTCAGTGAAGTTTATGCAAATAGTACGACTATAAAGTGTCCATGAAAATGGACAAGCGGATCATAAGATATGGCAAACTCGCGAGACCCTTCATTTTCAGATTGTCATCTCCCAGGCTCTACGGAGCCAATGTTAAAGATCATTGTCATCGGTCAGGAGATAGTTCGATAATTGCACAACTGCCATTATTTGTAATATTGGGCCCAGTTAAAATGTGATGTCCTTTTTATGTTTACTCTGACCTTGAATTATACATTGCGGCTCACGTGACTTTTTAGCAGGCCCAATTGTTAGCCCCATCGCTTTTCTACATAATATTAGAAAATGAAAGTTTGTAGGTATTTCAAAGTTATGCATTGAAGAATGTGATTTTATGCCATTCCAGGGTCGGCCATACAATTTAATGAATGCATTACAGCTATTGCATAAAGGTGAATACACTGATTTCCAACAAATCTTTTATTAGGCGTCACATGTTCATTCTTTACAAAGTTCGACATTGTTAGTGCATCTTTTAGACCAATAATGTACACTCTGCATTAGGATGACTCGATAACGTATTGCAACAAAAGTTACTTTAATAGATTTTTTTTGTTGGTTGTTTTCAATTATAAAATCGAAGGCTTAATGCCGATTCGAAAATTCAAGAGATGGGCTATTAATTATAATATGTATTCATTTCTGATCGCTTTGTTTGGATGTTTTCACCTCAGTGGGATTTATTGGCCACAAATATTTAAGTACTTTCAGTTCAGAAGTGGGCTTATTGCGAGATCGAAATCCGCTATTTTGGAACAGCTTTATTTGACAAATCAATAAGGAATACTTATATTGGGTGTTTAGGTTAGGAAGGCAATCTGCCGCCATGCTGTCAGTATTCAGATAGCTTTATTTCTTTCATAATTGTTGTAAAAATTCTGATAAATTTTGCATGTTGTACAGGCAATTAGCATTGTTCGATTTCATGAAGTACAATCGCTTACGTTTGAAAATGCGCGCAAGTGTCTTTCATGGATACTGATTTAATTGACGTCTGAATGTGACAAATTACGAAAGTTATATTTGATACGAGATAGAAAGTCAGGAAGTACTTGTTAAATGTTTGTGTAAGGGAATCGTTGACTTGATTAAAATCCCATAAAAACGGTGGGTCCCAGAACATGATGAATCGGTTCGGCTGATTCTGCAGAGTGTGCTGAGTCTGCAGACCTCGAGCACTGACGAGGTCACGTTCCCTTGCAGCCACTGCAGAATAAGGAATTTTACCATAAAAACACCCGCCTGGAACTGTCTGTGCGATTTTGAAATTGTGGCTTTTTGTCGATTTGTGAATTTCTGTTCAAGCGTTAGTTGTGATTCGACTAAGAGTGATGATTGTTCAAGCTCCTGCCTTCACAGGGACAATTGACTCAGCATTAATTAGAACTTGGACACGTTTGGTGAGCATTTAGTTCTGACAGAAAATACTTTTATTTCTTTAGCATTTAATTTACTAATCTTCTTAGAATGTGGGCTGGATGGTCCCCGTGAAGTGCAGAGGGCCGCAGGCATTTTATTCCTGATGCTATTCTGTGCCTAGAGGAATTCTGCAGCCTACAGCTGCAGCTTATTTTTATAAACTCTTTCCAGTAAAGTGTACTGAAAGTATTTTTCAAATTATACCTGATGAGTTCTTTCACTTAAAAGTTGTGATTCAACTAGGAGTGATAATTTTTCATCTAAAATAATTTGCATTTTTGTGAGCTCTGTCCAGTAAAGTGTACTAAAAGTATTTTTCAAATTATACCTGATGAGTTCTTTCACTTAAAGTTGTGATTCAACTAGGAGTGATAATTTTTCATCTAAAATAATTTGTATTTTTATGAGCTCTTTTCAGTAAAGTGTACTGAAAGTATTTTCAAATTATACCTGGTGAGGTCTTTCACTTAGAAGTTGTGATTCGACTAAGAGTGATAATTTTTCATCTACGATAATTTGCATTTCTATAAGCTCTTTCCAGTAAAGTGTAGTGAAAGTATTTTTCAAATTATACCTGATGAGTTCTGTCATTTAAAAGTTGTGATTCGACTAAGAGTGATAATTTTTCATCTTTGTGCGTTCTTTCCAGTAAAGTGTACTAAAAGTATTTTTCAAGTTAAACTTGATGAGTTCTTTCACTTAAAAGTTGTGATTCAACGACGAGTGATAATTTTTCATCTAAGTTAATTTGCATTTCTAATAGCTCTTTCCAGTAAAGTGTACTGAAAGTATTTTTCAAATTATACCTGATGAGTTCCTTCACCCAATTGTGATTCAACTAGAGTGATTATTTAGAGAGATTGTATTTCTGTTGATTGTACCTTGAGGCTGAATATTAGGAAAAGGGGGAAAGTAATCTTTGTTGCATAGAGGTTTTTATTTGTGGGGAAAATGCAGGCAGAAATATTTATTGTCTGATAAGTTGGGTCATGTCAAATTCTGGAAAGTCTTGAGATTGTTGCTTTGGAAGAATTGAGATGTTGTAAAGCGTTTTCCTTGGGTGTTTGGTGACAATTCATGCCTGGTGCAAGGATATATCCTCCTATTCAGGAATTGGTTTAAGTGAAACCCACTGAATTAGTTGACGAGTTGAAACGTGAAAGTAGCTGGACAGGAGTTGTACTTGATGGTTAGAGAAAGAAGATGATGTACCCAAAAATTCTTTAATGTACAAAGATTAGTTGTCTGTTGGAATAAATAATTGTTATTATAAACTGAGTGGTTTATTCATTAGGTTATCTTACTGCTTGTGATATTCTTAAGGTAGAAGGAAGTTAGCCCAGATTGTCTGTGTCCATGGTTGAGAGCCCGGATTAGTTGATCTATGTTGCTCGAGCATTGACACAGAAAGTCTGAGGAAGTTATAGGCATTGTAAATTGTAAATTGTATGTTTGCCCACAACATAAAGTGGGCTGGTGACGCTATCCCGAAAAATAGAGGTGTTGATTGCCGACAGGATTGAGGTAATCATCCCCCATCTATAGCATGAAGGTGCCTCTCCTTCCTCTTTCGTGTTTTTTTTGTGTAGACAACTGGGTAGATAGCAGGTGTGTTGGGAGATAGGGAGTGCTTTCCCGTTACATTTTTGGTGTGAAGAAGTGGGATCTGGTTGAGATAATTTTATAGTGTTTGCTCTCTCAGATCCAGTGATGCGAACCTTAACTGCCGTGGTTAAAGGGCTAAGTGTTTGTTGTTCAGATTCAGAAGTTGTTGTTTATTTTAAATAGATGGGTAATAGGAGCGATGGTAAGGCAGGGTAATGCAAAGCCTCAAAAAGGTGCAATGAATACAGGCACAATTGACTCTGACAGTGATAGTGTTACTATGGAACACAGAGGAGAGGTTATTTCCCCTGTTGTTCCCATGCAGAATTGGATTGAAGAAGTAATGAGTCATGAGGTGATTCCTCATGGTTGTACTTCTGGTAGACTTGGTGAATCCGAGTTTGAAGTTGTAAATAGACATGACGAAGCAGTGCGTGCTGGGCTGAATAAGAGTGATTCTCTTGTGTTTACACAGACTGCTGAAAGAAGAGCAGAGAATCCAGACTTTATAAGAATCGAGTCTACAAATGGAGATTGCCCCAGTGAGAATGGGATAACAGGACTACCATCAATGGAATGGCAAGAAGACTTGGTTCAAATAATGAAGGAGAACCAGGCTATGGTTAAAGAGCAAAGAAACTCTATACAAGAAATGACGGCTTCCATGAAAAGAACAAATGGAAGTTTTTCAAGAAGCATGACTGGTGTTCATGGGCTGTTGAGTGAGATGGTCAAGCATAAATCGCAGAATAAGCATTAGGCGAGGCGGTACAGATATTCCTTGAACAATGATAGAAGAAATGGGACACCATGGAAGGTAAATGGAGCTATGGAAAATGGACCTGTTAGGGAGGTACCTAACCAGAGGTCCCAACTTGAGTCGAGAGGATCCAGTGAGAGAGTATGCGCAACACCCCAGTACAGACAAAGTGATAAGGCTCAGAGTCAGCCTGTTAATTTAAACTAGTGGAGGCCAGTTCACGAGGCCAGTGGACGGCAAGTGGACACGGTGGCCAAACTAGGATGAATAGAGAGAAGTTAGATGATAAGTTTTGTAGTGTAAATATTGATGAAGTTGAAACAAGTTTGAAGTTGGATGCTAAAGTTGATGTGATGGCTGGTGAGGAGTTGAATAAGGAGGATGTGATGAGAAGAGTTCCCAAATCTGATGGAGTGTATATGCAAAGCATGTTAATGGGGTCAATATGACATTTACTGTAGATACAGGTGCAACAAAGACAGTACTGTCCGAGAGAATTTTCAAGAAAATATCACCTGATGTAAGGCCGAAAACAGTGTTGGGATTAGCTGGTGCAAGTGGTGCACCCCTCACTGAATACGGCAGAGCAGAATTTGAAATTTTCCTTGGCAGTTTAGTGTTGAAGAGAGAAATGGTCAGAGCAGAAACTGATGATGCTGGTCTTCTAAGTATTGATATTTTACAGAATGAAGATGGTGGTTCAGCAGACATGTTATTAAGCAAAGGCATAATACAACTACATGGCACTCCAATAACATGCATTTAAGTTGGCTTACCAGATCAGATGAGAAGAGTTAGAGTTGCAGACCACTTCACAGTGCCAGAATATAGTGAAATTATTGTTGATGCTTTTGTGGAAATGGACGATAATGAGAGCCAAACTGAAGCTTTAATAGAACCTACAGAGCATTTCATGGAGAAATATCCACATGTTATGGCTCCATGTGTGACAGATATTGGAAATAATACTACAGTGAAAGTTCGATTAATGAACCCTTTTGGTAGAGAAGTGCCATTGAACCAAGATTCAGTCATTGGTCAAAGCCGTGGGATACACAAATCGTCGTGCGGAAGCATAAGGTTCTATCTTCCACTGGAAGATAAAACCTTATGGTTCTCACGCGACGAAATATCAAAACATTCTTGGAATGTGAAGCGCCGGATGACTGAGATAACTATGACTCTCTATGCTGTATACAAACGCTTCAAAGCACGGAAAAAAGTATAGTTCTGGTGAACAAAGTGGGGTAGATAAAGTTAACCCTTTACCTAACATGAAAAGCAGACGACACTTGCAAAAAAAATTCTTGAATAACTAATTTTTTTCATTTTTTGTCTCAAAAACATAGGTTATGACCCCTCGTTGGAACGAGCTCGACGAGCTCGTTCCAACGAGGGGTCATAACCTATGTTTTTGAGACAAAAAATGAAAAAATAATGAAAATTAACTGACGATTTTTGAGAATAGCGCTGGCCGGTTTTGGCCGTTACGTTGGGTAAAGGGTTAATTACAGTGTGAAGTCACTACAGGAAACTGATACGTCACAGGATGATCAGGTTAATAAGTTACCTGGTCACTTGCATGATATGTACGCAGCAGCATGTGTCAACCGAAATGAAGAGGAAGGTAAAGTTATTGAAGAGACACTTCGAAAATATGCAGATGTATTTTCACAAGATGAGACAGACATTGGTTGTACACACCTAGCTGAACACGTTATAGATACTGGAAATGCCAAACCAATAAAACAGCCACCTCGGCGTGTTCCTATGGCATTTGATGCAGAAGAAAGACTTATGAAGGAACAGATCGAGAAAAAGGGAATTATCAGAAAACCTGTTCTCCATGGGCATCACCTGTCATGCTAGTTAGGAAAAAGAATGGTAAACTACGGCTATGTTGAGATTACAGACGAGTTAATATGGTTACTAAGAAGGATGCATTTCCGCTTCCCAGAATTCAAGACTGTTTTGATGCAGTTTCAGGATCAGTGTTGTTTTCGACATATGATCTTACCTCAGGGTATCATCAAATACCAGTTAAACAAGAAGATATACCTAAAACAGCATTTGAGACCAAATATGGTTACATTAGTATACCACTATGCCCTTGGGTTTAACATCGGCGCCGGCAACCTATCAGCGGGTTATGGAAATTGCCCTTCAGGGTCTGCAGTCGATTAAATGTATTCTTTACTTGGATGACATTGTGGTGTTTGGGAAAAGTTTTAGGTTGAAAGAATTGGCGACGCTTTACAAAGATTAAAGAAAGCACGGTTAAAATTAAAACCAGAAAAATGCCAATTATTCCAGGAAGAGGTCACCTTCCTGAGGCATGTCTTGTCGAAAGAGGGGATACAGCCCAATCCGGACAATGTTATAAAAATCGTCAGTTGGAAAATACCCACCACAGTTACTAAAATACGTCAGTTTGTAGGCATGAAAAGTTATTACAGGAGATTTGTTCCTGGGTTTTCAAAAATTGTGCGACCCCTAGTGGAGCTAACGAAGAAAGGCAAAGTTTTCAACTGGACAGATGAATGCACTGAAGAAAATATTGGCAAGTCCATATATAATGGCTTATCCATTAGCGCATGGTGAATATATCATGGATTCTGATACCAGTGAGCATAGTATTGGGGCTGTGCTCAGTCAAATACAGGACGGAATGGAGAGAGAGAGAGAGAGAGAGAGAGAGAGAGAGAGAGAGAGAGAGAGAGAGAGAGAGAGAAAGAGAGAGGGAGAGAGAGAGAGAGAGAGAGAGTAATATCCTATGGTAGTAGAACCTTCAACAAAGCAGAGATAAATTATTGTGTCACGGACAAAGAGTTCTTGGCTGTCCGATATTTTATAGAATATTACAGGCAATATCTACTCGGACGAAACTTCCTAGTTAGAACAGTTTACCAGGCTTTAGTATGGTTGTTCAGGCGGAGAGAGCCAAAACAGCTCGAATAGCCCGATGGCTAGAAATACTACCCTGTTATAATGTTAGTATAGAGTATCGACCTGGTCAGAAACACTTGAACGCAGATGCCCTATCCAGATGCGAGAATCCTAGGGATTGTAATTGTACAGATGTTGATGGTTTGGAACCACTCAAATGTGGACCCTGTAAAAAATGTAAAAAAAAGGCAGCTGAAATGCTAAGCTCTTGGAGCTATCATTCCTGTCAAACCGAAACCCTAGCTCCAGAAAAAGCAGAGGGTGACCTGATGAAGGAGCTGCGAGCTGTCACTACACGATCACAAACTTCAGATGGGTGCCACTTAAATGTAGGCCCGTCATGTTTGAATGTCTACTCTAATAAAGCTGTGCAGGAGATGCAGTCAGAGGATGAAGATATAGGGTATATCTTGAAAAAATTCAAAGGAAATGGACTACCAGATTATTCAGAAGTAGTTCATCACAGTCTTGAAGTTAGATAGTACTGGCACATTTGGCAGACACTAAAAATATGTGATGGTTTGCTTATGAAAAAGTTTTTCAAGAAAGACGGAAGTGGTGAATATTGGCAGCTGTTGGTACCCAAGAGAATTAGACAGGAAGTCATGTATTATTCTCATATGGTATTTAATGTCCGGACATCTTGGAAGCAAGAAAACTGTGGAAAACATTTTGAAGACCTTTTACTGGTATAACATCAGAGAAGATATAAAATTGCGGGTGCTGGCATGTGAAGAGTGTGCGAAAAATAAGCCATTAACTACAGCTCCAAGAGCTCCACTTGGTGATATGAGAGTGGGTGCTCCCTTGGATCGACTTGCTACATATCTCTTGGGGCCATTACCTCTCACCCCAAGGGGAAACAGGTACATTTTACTTGTCACAGACCACTTTACAAAATGGTTGGAGATTTTTCCAGTGCCAGATCAAACAGCTGTTACTTAATACTGAATGAAGTTACAACCAGATATGGATGTCCATTAACAATTCACTCTGACCAGGGACTAAACTATGAAAGTGATGTATTTAGATAACTATGCGAGATTTTGGAGATCCGCAGAACTAGAACTATAGCTTACAGCCCCAAGTGTAATGGTCAGTCAGAGCTGTTTAACGGGACCTTTTTAAGTATGATAAGGCCTATTTAAAGGGAGAACAGAGAGATTGGGACTTATATTTAAGGGTGTTTGGCTGCAGCTTATCCAGCAACCCCCCAAGAGACTACCGGGTTAACCCCAAACCTTATGATGATGGAAAGAGAAAGTTGATTAACCATTGAGTTGATGTATGGCTGAAGATCTGTTCAGAAGAAAGAGATTAGCAGCTATGGGGAACATGTTGAAAAACTGAAAAACAGAATGCAAAAAGCTCATGCTGTAGGCAGAGAGAACCTTGATAAGTCAGTAAATAGACAGAAGAATTTATATGATGCAAAACTAAAAGTAAATATTTTCAGAGCAGGAGATCTTGTTTGGTACCTATCTGAAGGAAGGAAAGAGGGGTTATCCCCAAGTTGGCTCCCTTGTTTGGTGGCTCTGTAGTGATTTTAGGAAAGTTATCTGATTTAACATACTGTATGCAGGTGGATGGGTCGGGAAACAAAAAGATTATTAACCACAACAAACTAAAGTCTTACCCTGGTGACTCTCCACCTGTATGGTCAAGCGAGGTAATAAAGAAACTGAAGAAAAGAAATTGATTTTTGTTGTGTTTAAAACAATTGTCTCTTTGTGACCCCATCTCGAGTTGTGGGTTATGCTCCTCCTACATTTTTTTGTTTATTTTTATTTTGCAGTAAAAGATGGAATCTTCAGTATCAAGCTTTTCAGTAGAAGTCGGGATGGTGGCATTGAGAGGAGGGGCATATCAGTGTCTCAGATGCAGCCGGTATGTACCATTTGTAGGGGAGAAGAACAAAGTAGTGGCACATTTGAACGAACCGGCACAAGAGATTGAAAAGGAGCCGGCACACGATATGAGTGTTCAGGATACCATTACTGCAGTTCAGCATAAAAACACACCTTGTAGTGGGCCGGACTCAGTCAGTGACTTCATTGATATCCTGCCTGAGCTTTTAGGTGGCAGGCTATAACAGTGAGGAGGAGCAGGTGGGTGAGTGTGCAGACACACTCAAAAGATGTCTGCGAAGTATTGAGAACACCCCGACTAGTAAAAAGAGGAGACTGGAACTGAATACACCAGTGAAAACAAGAACGCCGTCACCGGCTAGAAGCGAGACCGACGTACTGAGGTTTGAAACTCCAGCAGCAACAGACATCGCAGATGGTATAGAAACACCAGTCACCAGGCCCACAGGAGATTTTAAATTATTCATGTGTGAATTCGCTGAGTTTAAAGAAGTAATGGTGAACACCATGCAGAAAATGGCAAGTGTACTGGGGCATATATATGCTAAATATCCTTTTCTTAAAAGTTGTTTCTTTTCGCAGGAATACGGTGGAGATTCACTGGGAGTGGTCTATCTCCATAGTGTTCAGGCGAAGAGAAATATTTCACTCTTTGACAAAAACTCAAGTTTAAAAAAGGAGGTGTTTGAGGATATACATGTATATATGTTTTACTCTCTCTTTCTCTCTCTCTTTTCAACTTTGAAGTCTGATGTTCATGAGGCCATTGAACATCAAAGCATAAGGTAATGGAACAAAAGTCACTTTAATAGAATGTTTTGGTTGTTTTTGGTTGTTTTCAATTATAAAATCGTAGGCTTAATGCCGATTCGAAAATTCAAGAGATGGCCAATTAATTATAATATGTATTCATTCCTGATCGCTTTATTTGGATGTTTTCACCTCAGTGGAATTTATTGGCCTAGAATATTTAAGTACTTACAGTTTCGTAATGGACTTATTGCGAGATCGAAATCCGCTATTTTGGAACAGCTTTATTTGACATATCAAATTATCAATAAGGAATACTTATATTGGGTGTTTAGTTAGGAAGGCAATCTGCCGCCGTGCTGTCAGTATTCAGATAGATTTATTTCTTTCTAAATTCTTGTACAAATTCCGATAAATGTTTTGCATGTGTACAGGTGATCAACATTGTTCGATTTAATGAAGTGCAATCACTTACTTTTGAAAATGCGCGCAAGTGTCTTTCATGGATACTGATTTAATTGTCGTCTGAATGTGACAAATTACGAAAGTTATATTTGATACGAGATAGAATGTCAGGAAAACTTGTCAAATGTTGGTGTAAGAGAATCGTTCATTTGATTAAAATCCCATAAAAACGGTGCGGTGGGTCCCAGAACATGGTGAATCGGTTCGGCTGATTCTGCAGTGTGTGCTGGGTGAGCAGACCTCGAGCACTGACGAGGTCACGTGCCCTTGCAGCCACTGCAGAATAAGGAAGTTGTGATTCGAATAAGAGTGATAATTTTTCATCTACGATAATTTTCTATAAGCTCTTTCCAGTAAAGTGTACTGAAAGTATTTTTCAAATTATATCTGATGAGTTCTTTCACTTAAAAGTTGTGACTCGACTAAGAGTGATAATTTTTCATCTGGGATAATTAGCATTTCTATAAGCGCTTTCCAGTAAAGTGTACTGAAAGTATTTTTCAAATTATACCTGATGAGTTCTTTCTCTTAAAAACTGTGATTCGACTAAGAGTGATAATTTTGCCTCCAAGATAATTTGCATTTTCGTGATCATTCCAGTAAAGTGTACTGAAAATAGTTTTCAAATTATACCTGGTGAGTTCCTTCACTCAATTGTGATTCAACTAGAGTGATTATTTAGAGAGATTGTATTTCTGTTGATTGCACCTTGAGGCTGAATGTTAGGAAAAGGGGGAAAGTAATCTTATATTTGTTGCATAGAGGTTTTTACCTGTGGTGAAAATGCAGGCAGAAATATTTATTGTCTGATAAGCTGAGTCAGATCAAATTCTGGAAAGTCCCGAGATTGTTGCTTTGGAAGGATTGAGATGTTGTAAAACGTTTTACTTAGTTTAAACAATATTTATTTCCAACTTTCAGAATATACATGAAACAGTATAATGATGTATATGGATTCGACAAAAAGCTGATAGCTTATACAAGGTCGTTTCCACTCGCATTGCAATTACACATAAATAGATACGAGATGACAGTCATACAGCTGTGACAATCCAAAATTTCGATTCAAACTTTTAACATATGTACACATTGTTGAGTTCAATAAATTATCAATAAACAGCTGAGTATAAGCATAAGTTGAAAACAGAATTATGTGAATGGAGCTCAAAATATAAGAGAAAGAAGAATGGGTAAACAGAGAAACTTATGGACTTAGCGAGCCCTCCGCATTACCCCAACCGGAAATCGGACCAACAACGGAGTCGTTTCTACGGCTAGTACTTTCAAAACATTTTCCAATCTTCCACCTTTTTCTGATTTATGTTTGTGCAGAGGGAGGTCGCTGGGCCGAATTTCCTGCTGAAGAAATGCGGCAGGCCCCAATTTCTAAAATGAGAGACCTTCACAGACAACATTATAAGTGTTGGTTCAGAACTGCCACAATTTGGCTGGAATGATCACAGTAATCTTGAGATGTAGATAGATAGATAAAGAGAGAGAGAGAGAGAGAGAGAGAGAGAGAGAGAGAGAGAGAGAGAGAGAGAGAGAGAGAGAGATAGAAAGAAAGAGAGAGAGAGAGAGAGAAAGAGGGAGAGAGAGAGGCTACGCTTACGGGACAAAAGAAGCATGTATAGTCATTCCAGAGTGCTGAGAAAGTCTCCCGTCATTCGGATTGAGTATAGGGTTAAAGATAAAACACTTGTTTTACACACGTTTTACTTGGGAGTTTGGTGATAATTCATGCCTGGTGCAAGGATATATCCGCCTATTCGGGAATTGGTTTAAGTGAAACCCACTGAATTAGTTGACGAGTTGAAACATGAAAGTAGCTGGACAGGAGTTGTACTTGATGGTTAGAGAAAGAAGATGGTGTACCCAAAAATTATTTAATGTACAGATTAGTTGTCTGTAGGAATAAATAATTGTTATTATAAATTGAGTGGTTTATTCATTAGGTTACGTTACTGCTTGTGATATTCTTAAGGGTAAGTTTTAGAAGGAAGTTAGCCCAGATTGTCTGTGCCCATGGTTGAGCCCGGATTAGTTGATCTATGTTGCTCGAGCATTGACACAGGAAGTTTGAGTAAGTTATAGGCATAAAAATTTGTAAATTGTATGTTTGCCCACACCAAAAAGTGGGCTTGTGTCGCTATCCTGACAAATAGAGGTGTTGATTTCCCACGGGATTGAGGTAATCATCCCCATCTATAGCGTGAAGGTGCCCCTCCCTCCTCTTTCGCGTTTTTTTTGTAGACAACTGGGTAGATGGCAGGTGTGTTGGGGAGATATGGATGCTTTCCCGTTACAGTATTATACGGAGACAGCCAGCGAAATTGTTTTGATGATCCAGGTAGGTGCATACAGTAGTACTCCCGTGGACTGGTCGTAGTCCACGCGTTTACCTGGTAAAAAAATCAACATTCGCAAAATTTTAATTAATGAAGCACCGGGTACAGTGCTTAGTAATTAAACTTTTGATGATTATTCCAATACTTAGTGTCTGTAATCTAAGATTATTATTGTATCCGCGGCCATATTGACCATTCGTGGAAAGTGACCATTCCATGGCGGCCGTACTGTAAAGTTGGTTTTGTTCTCACCAAACATATCAGATACTTCTACAGCCATTCACATCGAAGGTAATTCATCATATAGGCAATATACAAAATTGGTTCATCTACACGAGCTCTGAACTTGTATATTTGAAGATCTGTTTTGAAAATGGAAGAAATCTGTAAAACTTTAGAGTTCCCTGAATGGTTCTGGCCATGTCAGATATATCACGCATTTTGTTCTGATGCTTCAGATGGCTGATATTGAAGGACTTGATTCCAGGTTTGGATTCATTGCAACATTTAATCAAATTGTGGGACGTGAGAATCCATTGATGTTTATCCCACTCACCCGGCCACGAACAAAACACTTACCCTCAACACATCATCCTCATTCAGAGTTTAAAGTAATTGTCAAAAATATGAACTGTCAATATATACACATTTTTAAAAATGGATAGCTTATCCTAAAATTGCATAAATATAGAATATACCTTTAGTAGCATGGTGTACCAAATGTTCACCACGAGTGAACATTTGGTACACCAAGCTACTTTGGGTATATTCTATTTATACCATGATCGTCAGATTATTAAGATTAGCTATTATTTTTCTCGGTTTTACTGAGCACCATACGTGCATACGAACGAATCCGTTTTTGTTTACACGAGCATCGGTGGGCGGTACTTCCGCTGTCAATTTTATCGCCGAAACGAAATGAAAAAAGGAACTAAGCCTTTTTCGTTTTAATAACCTAATAACATACTATTTCAAGTTATGCATGCTTTATTAACATGAAACAATGCATGTTTGTTAATTTTTAGCATCTTATGAGGTAAACCCATTTAAAAACGTAATAAATAAATGCCACTTCCATTTTATTCTTCGCGAGTCGACGTGCGATAAATTTAGACAAGTTTGCATTCAGGTCGACGTCACCAAAGGTCAACGGGGATGTAGTTCTACTGTAGGTGTAAATGTTTACTATTGAAATCCCATTGCTGGCGTGTTCATCACGATTGGTGTGTAAAGCTAAAATTTATGTCATAGGCTTTTCATATATAGTAGAATAGGTAATCATGGTATAAAATGATGAGGCTGCTAAAATGTTATGGTCGCATGATCCATAAGGTAAAATTCAAGGTCAAAGTAAAGACCTAAAGGTCATTATATTTTATCTCAATGCAAGGTAACGAAAAAATCATTTGTGAAATCTTTTGAATAACGCCTTTCCCAGATCATCAAGATTAGTTCGGTATTTCCTGAGATATGGCAATTTGAAAATGACTATTTATATTTATTTATTTATTGGTGTATAAGGTCACACACTTCGTCGCCTGAGTGCTAGAATGTTCTATGTCCCATAGGGGACATAGAACATTCTAGCACTCAGGCGACGACTTGTGCACAATGGCTAATCATGGCCGTGACAGTTTTACGGGTGGAGGAAGCAGGAGTACCAGGAGAGAACCACCGAGCAACGACGAGCAGCTGACAGCTGCTGCCCAGCATCGTAACTCCGCACTGCAACACAGGCATGGTTAGATTGGTTGAAGACACACGCATCACCGAGGTGCAGTACGCCTTAGTACACGGCGTCCTCGTGCCCCTATTTGGACAATCGGGGTTATGTACCTTGCCCAAGGACACAACGCGGGAGTCCAAATCGATCGCTTTACGGTCACCCATCCAAGGACCAACCGGGCTCGACGTTGAAAATGACTGGTCTCGCTTTTTAGACAAAAATGTCAAATCTCGCCGGGTCTCCTCTCATGAACTGCTGGTCTAATTTCATTAGAAAATGATATTTTGTTATTCGCATTAGACCACTCATACACGTAGTTTCATCAAATCGGAGGAGGTGGGGTAAACAAACTTTTTTGTATTCGGTGAACTTACATGGAACTCCCCTTAGATCACCACGAGGGGGCGCGGTGGCTCAGTAGGTAGAGGTGCAGGCTGCAAGCCGAGAGGTCCTCGGTTCGAATCCCACCTGCGGCAACCGCGTTGTGTCCTTGGGCAAGACACTTACCCCCATTGCCCACGTGGGGGCACGGTGGCATTGTGTACTGAGGCGTACTGTACGTCGATGGTGCATCTGACTTCAACCAATGCTAACCCTGCTTGTGTGGAGTTGGTATGTTGGGGAGCTGACAGTTGCTCGCCGTTGCTCGGTGGTTCTCTCCGGGTACTCCGGCTTCCTCCACCCGTAAAACTGTCATGGTCATGATTAGCCATTGTGTAGACATATGTGACCTTAAACCCCATTAAATAAATATATTTATCTACTTTATACGTAAAAACAGTAACGTTTTATCTTTTATCGTTATCGAAAACTCGCCGTCAATAAAAAATCTTTTATCGTTACTGCAGTAAGAATAAAAGTCACGTGATATCGCAAGAATACAACGTTCACGCCCATCTCATTTGCATGACGTACTATTTCATTCAACACTTTGAATAACTAATTTTCGCTGCCGCGGATCGAAACAAATAAAACGGGGCGTATTTATCGAAATGTATTGAATAAAAAAGAAGGCCATTAATTAAACTTACTGAATTGTAAAAATAAAATTTGACGGAAAAGAGTAAAAATTGGTAACTTACACTTTTTCAAATGAGATTATTTCACCCTTCGAGACTTTAATTATCCTGACGTTCAAACGTCACTGGGAATTCAGTTTCTTCAACATTTTTCAAAATGTGACGTCAAACGTCGGAAAGTACAAATAACCAGATATTTTTCACATTAGTGATTATCTGGTTGAAGGCTAGATTATTTTTAGTGGTCTGCATTTGTTAATCAAAACTTGTTTTATTACGGGAGTGGGGGAGGTGGGGGTGTAGATAAAAGGGTTATATACACATGGTGTTTGTAAAAAATCTTTTATCGCGACTCGAGCGTTTTCGGGGGCTACATAGCTACTCGTCGCTGCGCGACTCGTAGCTATATATGCCCCCGAAAACGCTCTCGTCGCGATAAAAGATTTTTTACAAACACCATGTGTATATAACCCATATAGATCACCACGATAGTCGACCTAAAATGACGTATTACATTTATATGACTTCGAATCCCCATTTCAAAAACGACGGCGAGCAAGGATGGTCACTAAATATTTGGTCCTACATGTGAGCTGACTGTGACGGTTATTATAATATCTGTATTGGTCAGTTAAATTGCAACTACTAATAAATTGTAGTTACAATTTAGCTAAAATGTAGTTACAATTTAATAAATTGTAGTTACAATTTAGCTAAATTGTACTTACAAAAACTGTAGTTACAATTTAGCTAAATTGTACTTACAGTTTAATGAATTGTAACTAAAATTTAGCTAAATTGTGCCTGCAATTTAATAAACTGTAACTACACTTTAGCGCTTGTGCATTTATTGGTCAAGCTAAATTGTAGCTGCAATTTAACTGGCCAATCAATGGCATTCGCTCATACCATGTCTCAGTACTCAATTCCTGCATTTGCACTTGAAATAGTCGAAAATCATCAATCTGAGGGGCAAATATTAGGAGTTTAAAACACTATCAGTTGTGGAGTTTTTATAGAATTTTAGAGGATTGTAATGGGAATGAGAGGGTGGGTGTTAAATCTAAAAGCCTTTTTGACGGGCTAATTAAGAAAGAGGCGCCCGCTATTGAACGTTATCTTGGTGGTTCGCTTGGGGTCACTGTTGTTCAGGGTCAGATCGAAATCACTAGAACTGCGGGGGGGGGGGGGTGATAAAAAGAGGGTTAGATAGAAAGGGAATGTAATAAGCATAGCCTCGGAAACACGGAAGCCGTGGCATTTTGGGGCGATAGCTTAAAATTGGCTCACTATCATAACACTCAGACCGGCAGGATTTGGGTGTTATAGTACCGGTAGTGAGAAAAATGCGTCCCAAAGAGGGTAAGCGTTTTGAGGATATCTTCCCGACCCGGAAAAAAATCAGTCTTTGAAGGCACACCCAGTTCCAAAATGCTTGAACATTTGTAAAGGAAAACCAACATTCTCAATTGGAGTTAATTCTATGAGGATACTGTTATGATAAATTTAGGGGTAGTGGTGAATCACTGATAGACGGCTTGACGTTTGTGCTCGAGGTTCTGAGTTCAAGCTCGTTAAGCCATAAGAGCGACCCTCATTGTATCATGGACAATGCATTTCATCCCAGTGCACACATTGGGCACGATGACCTTGTGTATTGAGGTATATAAACCGCTATCGACTTACTTCTGTTGTCAATCGCTCCAAACCTGCGTATACTACAGGGTGGAGTTATGATGTTGGGTAGCTGGCAGGTGTTCATCGTTACTAGGTGGTTCTCTCTGGGTTCGCTTCTTCCACCCGTAAACCTGTCAACGACACAACACAACACTGGGCGTTGAAAGTGTCATGAAACCACAATAACTAATTAAGCTTAACAAAAATAACCTTCTCGTCACTTGTGGGGTTTGCAGTTTTTTTATGAATGTCCTGGTTGCTGAGAGAATAAAGCCAAGGTATTTCAAATCATGGTAGTAGATTTTGGCGCCGAGTGCTTTAGCTCGGATCGAATCCAGAAATCGGGGATGTATGTGACTAAGATGTGAAATCATGAACTCGCCGGGCGAAACCAAGCTATCTGCATTTGGTCAGCAGTCACGGGCGTGGCGCACGGGGGTAAACAAACAATTTATGCATTTTTTTTTAATCAATTTTCTTGAAGGCAGAACTTGTTGAAGTTTTTGTTTTAAAAGCAACCATTTTCAATTTTGTATAATTATGACTGTACCTCCCCGCCCACTGTGCACGCCCTTCTCCCTATATATGTTCTATATTATCACCAAAAGTCGTACCCAAAACCTTTCCACCAATTGTTGAGGAATGGCCAGGCTGGCAAACGCCCAGGGCTTCACTCATTTAGAGGGATCCCACATTTCACACGGAATTGTGCAAAACGATAACATTCTCTCAAATATGCAACAATGAATCGCGTGAAACGATGTTTTTGAGAGGGTCAAGTGCCAGGAAATGGCTCCTTTTCCTTTTGGATTAAACAAAATTTCTCCCGCGGGGCCACAACATGGTTGATCTTGTGCATTACTTGAACCTACAGGCCCACGCAGATCGGCGCTACCTAGAGCCCTCACTTTCTTACGACATGTGTTTTGCCCCAGTGATACACAATGACTCCCAAGTTGCCAATGTTACCCAATAATACTCAAATTATGCCCAATGATAACCAAATAATTATATTTATAATAAAATGATGATGATTTTATTTTCCCATTTCTGTTGTTAGATTTTGTTGCTGTGACTGACTCAACCTGCGGAATGTGTGAAACATCTCAAAGAAAGAGATTATTCAGGCCATTTTCAGCGAAACAAAACAACGAACCCGATTGGCCAGTTAAACTGCAGCTACAATTTATCTTGACTAATAAAAGTACAGGCGCCAAATTGTAGTTACAATTATTAAAGAACACAAGAAATAAATCTTTAGATCCACTCCCCGTTAGCCTCTTTCATAAAACATGGAACAGTATGGACAAACGTATAACTAATTTATCAAACAGAAGTGAATTTAAAAAAAACTATAATAAGACAAATGTTGGAAGAATATCCCAGTGAAGTAAACTGTAATGATACTAACTGCAAGGACTGTAATCGCCATTACTAAACCACATCCTACTTTGTGGAGCCCATTATATAGGTTCATTCCGTATACCTCGATGCTAATGCATTGTGTGTATGTGAGCACGGTTACATGTGTGTGTGTGCATATATACATAAATTAAATTCAAGCAGTTGCATCTTCACGGATCTTCCATTAATTGATATTCCTGTGTTTAATAGGTGAGACCATAGGCCATTACATATATACACTTGCCCACTTGTGCACACTCGTACATACGCAAAAATATATGTATATGTGTGTCTATGTATGCATTCATATACACTTTTGTGGTCGATGCTGGGTGGAAGGACGATATATATATATTATCTTTTCATCCATTATCGATAACACAAGTGTGAAACGTCCATTCTACCTCGCCACGCCCTCATCACCAACGTGCATATAAGTCGTTCATCAATACCAATTTCTTATATTTATTTGTATCCATTCATGAAATCCACAAACACACCAGAGGAAATGACAGGAAGACAGTCAATTTGGCTAGGCCATTCCCTGCAGAACATGTATGCTGAATATCTTCTTATAATTTATAAATACTTCATGAAATGATTAGTACATTCTTGTAGGACTTAGTCTTATGTAAATACATGTGCTGCAAATAAAGTATTCTCTCTCTCTCTCTCTCTCTCTCTCTCTCTCTCTCTCTCTCTCTCTCTCTCTCTCAATTTAGCTGAATTGTACTTACAATTTAATAAATTGTAGTTACAATTTAGCTAAATTGTAGTTACAATTTATTAAATTGTAAGTACAATTTAGCTGACTTGTAACTACAATTTATTAAATTGTAACTACAATTTAACTAAATTGTAGGTACAATTTATTAAATTGTAACTACAATTTAATAACTAAAAACGACGTGAAGCTAATAGGCTTCCGTATATTTGCGAGGAATGGTCGGCAGCTTCGATTGGAAACTCAGTGGACATCGCTGCGGTATTCAAATAATATCCACGGGAAATTTAGAACTTTTCGAAACACGAGAAGTACTCTGAATGAAACAGATGGATTTGAAAGCTCAAGGGAAAGGTGCAAAACTGAAGAAAGCTGACCAACTAACTGACGATGACGCTGACCTACTGTTTAGAAGTGATCAGCTCGGAAAAGCATCGACCTCCTCTATTTTGAAGACTACGTGGTTTCAAAACACTCCATTTTTGGCATCAGAAAGGGGCTCTGAAGAACATCGAAAGATTTGCTAGGGTGAGATTGTTTTGAAAATTGACAATGAGTCAAATTTAAGGTGTCTCGAATATCGCGAGAGAACAACTAAAACTGAACTGGCGATGATTTAGAAAAAAACGAGAATGCGTCCCGAGGATGTACAATACGCCTGAAAACAAGGCCCGGTATCCAATGGAAATGTATCTTTCTTATAAATCAAAGTGACTTTTGCGGGGATGGTGATCCATTCTATATAGTTGTGGTCACAAGTAATCAGCTTCCAACTGAACATGGTGGTTGGTTTCTCAAAGGGCCGGTGGGTGAAAATAGAATCGATGAGATAATGAGTAAGATGGCAAAACTGCTACCTTACCTGGCGTGGATAATAAACAGCGAAATATCGCAAATTCCATTGTTCGAAAGGCGAGTGTGCAGAAAGTGTCTGTTAACAATATTCCCAACTCTCTCCTGGTATACGCCACGGGACATAAAAATACGAACTCTCTGAACAATTACAGACAATTCAACAATACACAGAAATGAACCATTTCTGGCATACTTAACAGCAACAGGAATCAAAATCAAAACAAATCATTTTTAATGCCAACACTTCTTCAATTTCCAATGAATTACAATCCACATTCGAACCAAGTGGCATGTCAACAAGCAAACAGAAATTACGCAATCACTTCTTCAACTCAAGAACATTCTTAGAGGAGTCTGTCCTCAGGTGCCGAGTTGCACAAACAGCATCTACAATTGTGATCATTCTCGGCCCAAGAGGCGGCGCATTTTTCAAACCGGGTCGGACAGCGAGTGAATTTAATGAAGTTAAGGCAGTGCATCGGTCCTCCCCGTGAATAAAAAGACTTTGAAATGAAGAACTCTTACTGTTTTTATTGCAGAAAAAATACACGTTTTTGGAATCATCGTCTCATAATAATTCAATTTGATGTTCTTTCCCTTTCTCATGTTTTCCAGTCCAAACCATAAGAAACTGACCCAGTAACCATACAAGTTGTCGTTATAGCATACATGCTGACGTGGCGTATATGTACGATCACGCCGCACATTTCAGGGCACTTGCCCTCTTTTTAAAAGATGTCAACTTTTCCAACAGCGATAAACACATCAACTCTACGATTTCGGGGCATGGTTTTGGTGTTTATGGTATATGCTTATATAGCATATGCCGAAACATGACCCGTAAAAACGGATTAGCACATTATTTGTTAAATTAGAATGACGGTTTAGACGCTATAAAATTGTCGTATTCAGCCTTGCTTGATTGGAGGATGACAAAGGGCTATGGGAATGGGAGGAGAATGATCCATTATGACCTGGTGTGTGAGATGGACAAATCTAACCCGAAGGGGCAGACTTTTGGCCCGGACACGAGGCTTTCGGAGTGTTCGGCCCAAAAATCTGGCCCCATCTTATACATCAGGTCGTGATGAATTATTTACTATAATGAGAAACCTGGTTGATAAATTGGTTTATTACATACTCATCATCAAATAGGCTCATTACGGAAAATATCGTTCACAACACGTCTAATGCCGAAATGACGTTAGACACCAACGTCGACGTTGTATAGTTGTCAATGAGTTGGTTTCGGAAGTAGAGTTGAATTAATCTTCTCTTACTTTTCATTGAATGTCTAACTAATACAAATAGCAGGCGACATTAGCTGAAAAAATCGCGAATAAATCACTCTTTTCATTGTTTGTCTCGAAAACATAGCTTATGAGTCCACATTGGAACATGCTCGTCAAGCTCGTTCCAGTGAGTGGTCAAAAGCTATGTTTTTTAGGCAAATACTGGAAAAAATAAAATTTGAAATGCCATTTTTTGTGAACAGGGCTGGCCAGCTTTAGTCATTGATAAAAAGAATCTCAAATTCGTCACGATTTAGCATGACATTTCTGAACCCCCTTTCACTAAAATCGAGCTGAGCATCTGTGAACCGCGGCTCGGATCGATTTTAGTGAACTCGGTACAGAAATTTCACATGAAATCGCAACTCATCATAGATACTTATTTCTCAGTCTACTCACGCGATGTTCTGCACACAACTCACTTATCAGGTTCGACACTGACAGAACATTCGTATTCCAAAAAACATTTTATTTATTTATTGGTTGTTAACATTTTACCTAACGAATCGCCCGCATCCGCCCGCGTAATATGCAAATTAAGCAGTGGAAAAAATTAAATTTTTCAAAATATTTCAACAAAACCATATCATGTGACCCTTCATTGGAACGAGCTCATTGAGCTCGTTCCAATGAGGGGTCACATGATATGGTTTGGTTATCTTTTTTGAAAAATTAAAAAAAAATGATATTTAAAATAATAAATTGTGATATCGTCTGCTTTGGGTAAAGGTCACATATTTCTGCACAATGGCTAATGATGACCACGACAGTTTTACGAGTGGAGGAAGTCGGAGTACCCGGAGAGAACCACCGAGCAACTGTCAGCTCCCCAACATACTAACTCCACACAAGCAGGGTTAGAATTATTTGTTAAAGACAGGTGCACCATCGACGTGCAGTACGCCTTACGACACAGCGTCACCGTGCCTCCAAAGGGGCAATGGGGGTGGAGTGTCTTGCCCAAGGACACAATGCGGTTGCTGTAGGTGGGATTCGAACCGAGGATCTCTCGGCTTGCAGTCTGCACCTCCACCTACTGAGCCACCGCGTCCCCAAACAAATTTAATAACTCTAAAACAACATTGGTTGTGTTTGATTTCCAGTCTATAGCAGAAAGATAGTTACAAGAATTACTGTGTAATCCTTATTATTTTTAACTCCTTGCATGCTGCTGGTGGATATTCCTGCCCAGGCCATGATTTCTCTTGCCACTGAAATAAGGATAATTTGGGCACATGTAATCAAATTTTCCTCGTGTAAACTGATTGGATTTCTTCTCGCCGATGATCTCTTGAAATAAATTTAGATAAATGTTTCATCAAACCTACTCATGGCTACTGTGAAGCGGCCATTAGTAGATTTGATGAAAAATATTTCCAGAATACTCAGCAGGTTGAGTTAACCTTTCACCCAACGTAATGACCAAAACCGGTCAGCGCTATTCACAGAAAACTTGACTATTCAATTGTCATTATTTTTTCATTTTTGTGCCTCAAAAACATAGTTTATGACCCCTCACTGGAACGAGCTGACTGAGCTCGTTCCAAGGGGGTGTCAGTAGGTAATAAAGGCGGATTCCTGACCACTTGTACACGTACACGTACATGTACACGTACATGTACGTGTACCGCCATAGGGATTCAGTGTTAAATCGTGTACTGAGTGCAAAAAATGTCGTTTTTTCATGGTGGTCCAGAATCCGCCATTGGTTTTGAGGCTCACAGATTGCACTTTTAACGTTCAAATACCCATTGGCGAACGCATACATTCGACCCGTCGCTCAAAAGTGAAAAAAATGTACGAAATTTTAAGAAAATATAATTTAAAAATTTTTCTCTACGTTCCCATCGTGGATCAGACCTTCGATCTATCGTTGGTGAACGCGAGCAAAAAACATTTTGCGGCTTCCAGACCAGCATCAAAAAGTGGTTTGCGGATTCTGAACCACCTACGTTCACCAACGAATGTTCGAACGGTTAAAGTGCGATCCAATCGGGGAAACCCATTTGCGGATTCTAAACCAGGGAAAATCGACCTCAAAAACGTTTTTTCGACGTTCGCCAACGGTGAAAAGTGGTGTAAAGTTTAGTTACTCATCGAGGATTTTTGTTTTAAGACCGATTTGGGCCTCCAGTATATGGAAAAAAGGAGGTTTGTGGGTTCTAGACCACCACGTTCGCGATCACGTTTCGGGCGGTATAGGGTGCGATTTGATCGGTGAAAACGATTTGCCGATTCATCTCTTGAGTTTTGTGAGACGAATCGTGATAGAATCGGTTTTGAGGAGAGGAAATAAAAAAGTGATTGATATATAAATATAAATAAATAGTTATTTAAAAAAATAAAATATCAAATCGAATAGATAATAAAAAATACGTAAATCATGGACGCTTCCCAGATTATTAGAGCAAGGTTTCTTTTAAAAATGCTGATGAGAGCCTACGCATTCTGTGTGAACGAACAACTAGGTCGCCTTTTGTTAGAACGATGCGTCGGATGTCGGGATCACCTAGACTTCGATCATTCATGTCTGACAATGGAAAGGGAAGATATGGTCATCAAGTATTTCGAACCAGCGTTCGAACGCGTTCGATTCGACGAAGTGATGACGTTTTGGAAGAGATTACTCTTCTGTAAGAATCGAGACAAGCCCACAGTTTCGGAAGAACTGAATTTGGCGCGTAGAAGTCTGACTTTAGAAGACAAGGGATGCATCATGAAATTATTGCTGAATGAAGCATACGTCTAAGTTTTCTCGTTGATATAAATAAGGGAGAATAAAAAATAAAATAAATACACACATAAAATTTTTTATCTAATATTAGAAAGAAAAAAACATAAAAATAAGAACCAGAAATAAATTGTATCCGACGTTAGATGACGACGAGGATGAGAAGCCGAACGGCGCCGTCGCTAGAAGAGAAAGAAAGAGGAGAGAGGTATCACATCGATCAAATCAGTAGAATCCAATTGTATCTGACTCGAGAGAGAGATTCTCGCCGTTCTCTCAAGAAGAAGTATTCACGTTTCCTGAAATTCGTCAACGCGGTCGACACGACACTCATCACGATTTCCATGGGTTTACACGCGGCCGACATCGGATTGGTGTCGACCGCGGTCGGCATTCCGATCGAGGTGACCGTAGAAGGAGTGGCTCTCGCCGCCGGATTGTTTAGCACGCTCGGAAACTTTTTGAGTAGGAAATTATATCTGAAGGCAAGGAAACACAAAAAGATTCACGTCTTGTCCGACTCCAAGATCGACACGATATCCGAAATGATCTCGATGGTATTGAAAGATGGTAGGATATCGGACGGAGAATACTTCACGATATTGAGCGAGAAAACGACATACGATACCATGAAAGAAGCCGTGAGAATCAAGACTCGTCAGATCATGAAGGAAGAGATGAAGGATTCTCTCGTGGAAAAGGGGAGGGATGAGGCTAGGGAGGAATTCAGTAAGATGATAGAACTCAAGAGCAGTGATTGAAAAAAAACAATATATATATAATAAGAACAGAATTTTTAAAAAAGAAATATTAAATTTATATATAAAATAAAAACGAAATTAATTTGAATAACTCTCAAAAAATGTATTGCGTAAGGTGTAAGAGAGTTACCGAGACGAGTAGTTCTCGAGAAGTACGAACTAAAAACGACAGACAGATGCTTCGCGGAATTTGCGACGTGTGTGCTTCTATCAAGACTCGATTCCTCAAAAGAAAAGAACACGAGCAAAGGTAAAGGCATCGTGAATAAAATGATCAATAATCTACCTTTCGAAATGCATCTGCCTGGTCACAGTTTCATGGGACCTGGAACGAAATTGAACAAGAGACTCAACGCCGATCTGACACCTAAATCTTGGAGCAAACCTTTGAATAGGGTGGACGCGGCCGCGTATGATCACGATCTAGGCTACGCCGGACATCCCGACACCAAGACTCGCAACGATGTCTGCGATAAAAACATGTTGGCGAAATTGAGAGGTATATCGAATCCGACCAGGAGAGAGAAGATAGAACGTTCGCTGGTCGGCAATTTGATCGGTGCGAAACGTCGATTTGGATGGGGCGTTCAAAAAAAAGCGCATCTGAAAAGAAGAAGAAACGATTATTGACGAGCGAATTGGCTGAGGAGTTACACAAACCCATCGTGCATAAATTTCGAAAGAGAAGGGTGTTCATGAAGGGTTTGGATGATATTTGGTCTACCGACTTGGTCAACATGAGATCGTTTTCGAGGTGGAACGAGGGTGTCAAATATCTATTGACGGTCATCGACGTGTTTTCCAAATACGGTTGGATCAGAGCTTTGAAGAATAAATCGGGGCCTTGCGTCGCCGAGGCTCTGAAGAGCGTGTATTCGACTCGTCTTCTCGAAAACCGAATAAATTGTGGGTGGATAAGGGGAAGGAATTCCACAACAAGCACATTCATCGATTGGTCGACCTCTATTGGATCGAAAACGAAGAGAAAGCCAGCGTGGTGGAAAGTTGGAATCGAACGATGAAGGAAAAGATGCATAGATACTTCACGGCGAATTCGACCAAGAAATACATATATGCTCTGAACGGTCTGGTCAAAGATTACAACAACACATGACACAGATCGATCAAGATGACTCCCATGGAAGCTAGCGATCCTCGAAACGAAAAACGGGTCTAAGCGAATCTATATCCTGAGAGATCTAAGATCAGGAAAAAGTCTAGAACGCCGAAATTTGTGGTCGGTGATCGAGTGAGAATCTACACTTATAAGAAGCACTTCGAAAAGGGTTATACTCCTCGATGGACCTCGGAAATCTTCGTGATAATCAAAATATTTCACACCGATCCGGTGACTTACAAAATCGAAGCTTTGGATGGAGAAGAGATCATCGGAAAGTTTTACGAACAACAATTACAGAAGACAAAGTTTTGATAAAGAGAACAAATTTCTTTTATTTACACTTTTTAACATTTTCTTGTTTACACGCATATATATATAGGAGAGAAAAATATTTCACACCGATCCGGTGACTTACGAAATCGAAGCTTTGGATGGAGAAGAGATCATCGGAAAGTTATACGAACAACAATTACATAAGACAAAGTTTTAATAAAAAAAACAAAATTTTTTTTATTTACTCTCTTTAACATTTCTTGTTTACATATATATATGGGAGAGAAAAATAATAATAAAAAATAATTAAAACTATTTTTAGATAAAAAGCAAGCTAATTAATAAACAAAAAAACAAAAAAAACCTTCAAAAATGGCAAATATATACACAAAGCACAGTGAAAGATGAAAGTATTCAAGAATATGAGGTTCACGAATACGAACCGATAACTGGAATGAGTTTGAACAATGCGGGAGAGATAAGAATCAACGTTGAAATTCAAGATCTATTCGTTCATCCTAGCGAGAGTTACATAGTGGTGCAGGGACGTCTCACCAAGGAAGATGGAACCGACTACGCCGACGACGACACGGTTACTCTAGCCAATAATGGCATCGCGCATCTATTCAGTAATATAAAATACATGCTATCCGGACAAGAGATAGAATCTGTGTTTCATCCTGGTCAGGCCACCACGATGTTCGGACTCTTGACGTATCCGGATGATTTTTCGAAATCCAGAGGACTTAATCAGTTGTGGTTGAAAGACACCGTCGGCCCTGCTAGCGCCGGCGGCACCGCGATATTCGACTTCGTCGTCAAGACGTCCCGACCTAAAGGAACGTTTTCGTTCAGGATACCTTTGAAACACATCTTTGGATTCGCGGACGATTACAACAAGATCATGTACGGATTCAAACACAATCTGACGTTGATTCGAAAAGGAAACGACGACGCAATAGTGAGACTCACTGCGACCGATGCGGGTAAGATAACTCTACACAAGATATCGTGGTTCGTTCCGCACGTGGAGCCTTCGGTCGAGGAAAAAATGCGTCTCTACAAGATCATAGATTCCAAGAGTAAATTATCCATGGAATTTAGAATGAGACTGTGCGACACGGCTAGATTCCACTCTCCACGAATCACTTCGATTGGAGATTGACAGTGAAATCCCCTTCTGAGAGACCGTGTTTCATCATGGTTGCATTTCACACCGATAGGGACGGGTCTCAGGAAAAGAATGCATCGCTGTTTGATCACTGCAGTTTGAGAAACATGCAAGTGTTTCTGAACGCCACGAGATATGCAGCAATCAATTACAACGCATCGTTCGGCAAGAATGATTTCTGCAGACTGTACAGCGACGCCGCTGATTTTAGAAAGAAGTATCACGGTCTAGACGAATTGATGAGCAACCCTAACATATTTCCTGGCGAATACAAGTCGATGTATCCCATGTTCGTATTCGACGTCAGTAAACAGAGTGAATGACTCAAGAGTAGCGTCTTAGACATTCAGATCAAGATGCAATTCGATAGGAACGTGCCGAGAAAAACCGAAGCCTTCGCCCTGGTCCTGTCAGATAGAGAATTACAATTCGAATCGGATGGAAATAAGATGCCATTCATTCGATGAGAGACGTGTGTGAAAAAAATTTAAAAAAATAAAAAAGTAATGAGAAATTAATAAAAAACAAAAAAAAACAAACAAAAAAAATAAAAGTAATGAGATCTAGAGAGATTGAACATCTTTCTAAATTTCATTACTTTTTTTTTTGTTTTTAATAATCACACATTATTTTTTTAAATTATTTTCACGCATTCACTGTTTGTTCAAAGGATCTAGTTCGATCAGTAGGCTCACCACGGAAGTGGCGGCTTCGGGATTATTGGTTTTCGTAACGAAATTAATCCTGTCTCCGGCGTTCACTTTGAGAGGCGTGCCAAACATGCTAACATTCGCCTGTAGATTCTCAGTCTTTTCGACACTGTATCTCTTATCGCTCTCTACTCCATTCACCATGAGATTGACGACCGCTCTGTTATTCAAATCCGAGGAAGCCAGACTCATTCGAATGATTTCACCTCCCAACGGCATGGGATATCCCACCTGACCATGTTGTGATCCACTACCTCCATTTCCGAAAGACCACTCAGCTTTTCCCTCCTCTAATGTGCCGCTCTCCTCGGTCCACACGGTGATCAATTGTCTAGATATTTGACTTGCTCCACCACCGAAATCAGGATGCAGGCGTCCGTCATGTTCACGGGATCCGGTAGATTTGTGAGTGGGTGTCCGCCCATGTCTAGTTTACCTTCCATGATGTCGCCCTTTCTCCAGACTGAGTTGTCATCCACGTACTTTCTGCTGACTGCACTGGAATCGAATTCGGGATCGTGATCGAGACCGAATAAATTGTGACCATTCATGTTGATGCCACCCTCCATGGTTCCGCCAGATTGTTTGTTCAGGTAGAGATCGTCCACTTGCAATTCTACGTATTCTTGTGATCGTATCATGGCAGAATCTACTTAGCCCTTGTTGACTGTGGTTGAGTCCGCATCTGCGTCGTCGACCTTCGACAGATTCAACATCTTGTTGAATCCCGCATTCAGATCCCATTTCATTTTCTCGTCTGTCAGACTTTCTCTGTTCCAGATCTACGTAGTGTTTGGTCACCACGTCCTTGGGATTCGTGGGAGTGGCCACGTTCGTTATCTTGTTAGAATTGGCGTTCAATTCCGAGTGCATCGTTTTCTGAACGTATCTACTTCTCAGATGTTCGCTGAATCACACGTGAGAGTCGTCCGCGTATTTCTTGGTCGTGGCATCAGTGGGATCTATGGGATTTGCGACATTCACCAAACGTTTGGATTTCAGATCAAGATCATCGATCATGGCTTTATCCATGTAATTATTTAGCATGATTCATTCAAAATCCGCGTTCCCCCTGTCGACGTATTTTTTAGTCGCAGCATCTGCGAGATCTATCGGTTCAGGAAGATTGTAGAGCTTCTTATCGTTCATGTTCAAAGGTTCCTCTCGAGGTTCGTATCTCCGAACGTAACGTTCGTCCAAGTTGGCAACGTTGTAACCATCACCGACTTCGAGCGTCTTCCTCTTCTTTTTGGGTTGACTTTCGTCGTCACTGCTACCAAATTTATTGACTGGCATGTTGTTCGGAGATTTTTGTTTTAAAATATATTTCAAATGCAGCTTATTAAAAATGAATTATTTCACTTATTTTTATTTTTCGTTTTTATTCGATTAAATTTTTTTAAATAATTTTTTACCTTTATATATACTATAAAAAAATCTCTCTCTAATGTAAATCATTGAGAATGTCTTGAAACCGATCTCCTTCAGACCATCTCTTGAGAATGTAGAGACATAGGTGACCGCAAAACACTTGATCTGGCGATTGCACTCGTTCCGTGTTGTAACGATCCATCGATTTGTTGAAATAGTTCCTTATTTCTTTTGGCGGTGAGATTCCGTAGCTGTCGAAATAATAATTCTTCTTCCCGTTCTTGAACCACGCCACCCAGTGAGTGCCTTCACTCGATAAATCGTCTAGATTTAAAATTCTGCATTCCGATTGTCGAGGTCTTCTCTTCGGCAAGGCATCTCTGGAAAACACACCTAGAAAATCTTTGATTTTCAAATCCTTCGCCGCATTCAACAGATCGATGTTGGATAGGGGTTTGTTAGGTAAGACAACACCTTCTATGGATATCTCTATTTTCTTATTCATAAATGCGTATATTCTTTTTAAAATTATTTATTTTATTATAATTCACTAAAATGACGTTATTTTTTTATTTTTTTCATTTTTATTTTTAAACTAACTCTCTCGATGTCTCTATCGACTTCCATAATCTTGAATCTGTCTAATTCCTCTTGATTTTCTGGAATCCTATCATCCTTAATCATATCTGGAATCCTATCATCCTCAATCATATCTGAAATCCTATCATCTAAAATTAGATCCAAAGTCCAATGTCCGAGTGCTAAAGTGCTTATTTTATCGTCTAACACGAATCTCTTATCATCATCAGCCGTCAGTGAAATCTTGTTGACTATTTCGGTATACAAGTCGTGATTTTTGCTTCGAATCGATTTCATAGTCTTATACACTGGACCACTTCCTAACAGACAATCTGTATACTCTCGGAAAGAGATGTTTTTCTTCACCATGCATGCTTTAACCCCTTTGCACTTCTTGATCTCTCCATCTTCTAGACGATAAACATACAGTTTGGGTCTCAAGCCCACGAATTCGACGATTTGTTTACTACCGCTCTCATCCTTAAATTTACCTAACACCTTCTTGTTGTCATTCGATTGAATGTTGGACGGGTGATCGACGAGATAATTGCTCGTGTCGAACCACGTGGCCACGTCCGAAGATATATCTTGGTAGACATCTTTCGTCTCTATCTCATAAACTAAACTGTCCATGTCGGTGAACAGTAGTTTGTCTTTATCACCAAATATTCGTTCGATGTAATCGTAGTGAAACTCGTACATCAATCGCTTGCTGATATCTAAGATGATCGGTCCGAGATAATATGGTTTGTCGAACTTCAGGTGCATCTTTTGCATGTGAACGGCCACTAGATTTTCGTTGAATATGGTTCGGTGTTTGTAATTGGGTTTCGCCACTAATTTTTTAGCTCTTTTCTCAGACGTGACGAGTCGAACGTCGGTTCTCTTCCTGATGTTTTCCATTGATTTACCGTACACGCAGTTGTTCATGAGTTTGAAGAAATCTTTTTCGAAATCATTCTTGGCTCGAATTCTGAGATTCGTGTTGAGATCGATGTATTTTTTCATCCAAGGCACTTCGTTGAATCGAATGACGCAATGTATGTTGACTAATTTCATCCCGTAATCAACGTATTGTTTCAAATTCTCACTGTAGATGACGTAGTTACGTTTGTTAAATAAATTGGGAATGAGTTTTTCCTCGTCTCCTTCGATCGGTTCCATTCGTTCAGGTGCCAGCAGATAATCGTTGTGTAGATCATGTAATTCTTCTGGATAGTTCAAATCGACTTCTAAAATGCAAGGATAGTCTCTCCATTTTTGCATCTCTTCCGGTTCCGTTACCCATTCGAAATTTCCAATTGGTAAAGGATGACTCATAGCCCAACCGTACAGATTATTAGCATCCCAATACTGTATGTATTTATTCGACCATTTCAAATCGAAACCTTCGTTCATGTAGTGATTGTTAGCTTCAGAATATCTGTGGGAGATCATCGAGATGCCACCTCTCGCAGCCCTTTCGAACATGAGCAACATGTCCACATCGGATAATAATTCCAATTGGACTTCAGTGGTCTTCAACAGAGTGTCCCACGCCAGATCGGGTGCGGTGAAATACCAAGCGGGATCCAGATCGTAATTGCGACAACAGACGTCTCGAAAATTTTCGAACACATCTGCCAAGAGCAGAGCATCAGTCTTCAGATAGAGATCGTGATAATCTCTTATGGTTTTCATATTGAATGATTTCCACATGTTTTTGGCGTGTTCATAATTCTCGTCGGAAATGTCGGATTCGTATAATTTTGAATAAAAATCTTCTTTTGAAGGTAGTGCGGTGTCGTCGAATCTCTTTAGATCGTTCATGTAATCATAAGGATAGACTCCTTTCCTCAACATAATGTCTACTCGTTCTCCAAAATGTTCGCTCATGATTTTAAATTTATCCTTGCTCATGTTATTGACTAATTTTTCCAGAGCGGTCGACATGAATTTAAAACTGTCGATGAAACATATGCTTCTACGAATTAATTTCGTTTTTTCTTCCAACGTCTCTCCGTCGATTATTCTTTTCTTCTCCATGAGCTTCCATTTCATGAAGGAAATGTATCTTTCTTCGCTGTTCGTGATGCAGTTTAATTCTTTGTGGGAGGTGCCGAGATTTTTCATGAACAGATGACTGTCATAACCCAAGAGATTGTGAAATATCACCAGATAGAAAATGGCGTCTCGATATTTTAAATTACACTTGCTGTGAGCCGGACCGCAATACAGACCCGTGTAATGATCGTGGTCTCTGACCTTCTTATTTTCCTCTGAATTCTCATCGAACGATTGTCTGCATATGTGACATTCGGTGGCTCTGTTATTTTCGTCCTGCTGCTCTCGCGTGATGATCATTTTTGCCGGAGTTTTGAATTTATCGTATAACATTTGAATTTTCGATTCTAACTCTTCCACGAACCTTTGAGCCACGTCGTCGTCTTCGCACTGTTTCATGTAGGTGAAGGGACCCATGTCGTGTTGTGAGTCAAAAGTGCATTTCACATAAATGCAATAGCCCGAAGGCATGTGTTTTTGATATCTTTCGACATAACTTTGAAGAGCGTCGGGTTGGCAGGAACTCATTTTCATGGTGAAGCATTCGAAATTGGCGTACACGATGAATGGTACTTTTAACCTTCTATTGTGATTTTCAAACTTCACGATGGTGTTGGGTTTGGGCATTTCAATGGCGACACCTTGATTTTTGTTGCAATATTTCTGATGTTTCGCTAACGATTTTTCACTCTGAAACATGTTCATGTAGTTGCACCATAAACATATCTTTCCTTTATGTTTATTATTTTGTCTCGACAGTAATCGGCTCGGATTTTTAACCCAACAATAATGACGATTGTCACCATTCGAAATCAATAATAAAATAATCATCTTTTCTCTTTCGAAATACGAAGTCTGTCTGAGAGGATAGATCGTTCGTTTTTCATCATCGTATCCCAAGACGTGGAATTTAGAGCCTCGAAACGTTCGATGTGTTTTAACTCCGTTGGAAAAGTCACTCCGGTCCAATCAAGATTTTTAGAAGTCTCCTTGTAACGAGAAACTCTATCGGAGTGCATTTTGACAGGGTATAAAGCGGAGGTGACTGCACATTTAAAACACGGATCATCTTTATTTCTCACGTTGATCACAGCATTTTTTTAGTCAAGAAATACGGTAATTCCACATAGGAAGACCCTTTCAACGATTCGTTTTCAGTTCTATGAATTTCGAGTTTCAACACCTCATCGAACGTCCAATTACTACCTTCATGTTGATAATTCGCGAGAGACATCAACATCTTGTCTTTCATCTTTTCAAAAACGTCCGATAAATCTGAACCTTGAAATATGGGTTCGACATTAGATCTGAAATATGCATTTTTCATGATGATCTTGCCAGACTTCACATCGATTTTATTCATCATGCAATGGAGTATCATCTTAATTTTTTGTCCCACGTTCATGTGTTCGTAAAACAAAGCCAATACTTTTTTCTTCACCCGTTCCATGAACAATTTCAGATCGATTTTCTTGAACGAGGGAACCACATTGAAAGTTTTAAAAACGCCTTTGATTGCACTCTCCCATTCTACAGGCTTTGATTGGAATATTTCCGCGACGAGTCATGCTATATATTCTTCTCCTTTCCCTTTGTCGATTGCTCATTGAATTTTGTTCGATATATCTTGTTTGTCTAGAATCTGAAGTACATTACTCGTTTTCGTTTTAGTTTTTTTTTTTCTTTTCTTTTGAAACTTTAAGTTCTTCAATGGCTTTTCGATTAGTCATCTTCTTTTCACAACCGAAACGTTTTTTTTTTTTTTCGACGTCGGCATTTCGATTCCTTTTACTATCTTTTTCTTCTTCTCATTTTTCACAACCGATGCATTTTTTGACATCGTTGCTATCAACATTTCGTTTGCCTTTCCATCATTTTGCAAACGATATTCCTGTATGACTTCAATTTTTTTGGATTTGGTTCTATGATTTCTGAAATGTGGAATTTTTAATTTTTTACAAATCTTGTTTAACTGAGGTACGGTTTTCTCATTTAAATTTTCCATTTTTTTATTTGTTTGCTTCACTTGTAAGAATATTTTTTTCGAATTTTGTATTTAAATAGTAATTGTTAAAAAGTTTTAAAATTGTTTTCATATATATATGTTTTAATTCCTTCAAAAAAAAAAATTTAATGAAATTAATCAATTTTTTATGTTCCTTAACGTGAAAAAAATTGAATTAATACGAGAAAAAAAGGACGTTAAATTTAAACTTTTTATTTATATATATAAAGAGAAAAAAACTTTTACAAAAAAATTTTTTTACATTGAAGAAAATTAAAAATTAAAAAAACCTTTTTTATATATATATAAAGAGTAAAAAAAAAAAAAACTTTTTTAACAAATTATTAAATACAAAATTTAAAATATACATTATTTGCAATAATTCATAAAACCAAATAATCGATCATGACAACAACACCTAAAAGATGCGAATTGAAATTGAAACGAGTCGAAACATGTAAAACATTTGGTTTTAAAATCTATAGATTACAACGACACGATTCCATCAAATTGAACGAGGTCGAGACGAAGGGCTTAGAGCGCAAATACGACAAATATAACATGCCTTTGAAATTGGACGAAGCTATGCTCGATTTGTTTTATGAGTACCAAAGCGATCTACAGAAAATGGTCATCGCCAAAGATAGAGAATTCGACAAGGATGATTTGTCGTTGTCCTATGGAAGTTACATATATCCAAAAATCTCACTCAAACTCGTGGACAAATCGGGTGGTGAGAGCACGTTCACCGATGTAAAAAAACTCACTCAAAAAAGTAAAGATAAACATTCAACACATTTTCGAAAAAGGAGAAGACACGAGTGTCAACATGCTAATAACGGACTTGGAAATATAAACAATAGAGAGATTGATTTTTAGAAGAAGAAGGGGAAAAAAGTAATGAGATCTAGAGAGGTTGATCATCTCTAGATCTCATTACTTTTTTTTTTCTTTTTTTTGTTTTCCTTCTTCACTATCGCACATATATATTATAAGAACATTTCCTTTTTTCTCAAATTTGGCGTCGATTCTTCTTTTCTTTTTTTTTTGTGATATATTACGTTTTTATAAGAACACATTTGTTTATCCGAATCATAATTATGAACGAATGTTGTGCATCTCTTGGTAACACTCGTATCATTACCATTCTCTTCAGAAGGTAGTGGTGACGGTGGAAAACGTCTCATTCTTTTAAATTTCAACTATCTATCCCAATCTTTATTTAACTCTTTTATCAGTTCTTTCCTAAGATATCCATCATTAGCATCTAATCGTTTTTCCACATCTTTTTCGCACTCTATCTCGCGATATTCATCATTATCGTCTAATTGTTTTTCCACCTTTTTATCCATTTTATATTATTTTATACTTTCTATGATCTATATTTTATATAATTATATAATTTTTGCATTATAATAACATACTCAAAATCAGTATATTCTTAAATGGCGAATTCTCACCAAACAACAAACCCTTGCCGAGTCGCTCAACGTTCCGTCCACTCTTCAGATAGAGACCGTTTCCACTCAAAGAGTTGTCACCTCTAACAGGTTCTAGATACAATCCTTCACCGCTGTCGTCTACGTGGACACGACACACGGCTCCTCCCTTCTTCAAAAACAGTCCGCTGCCACCCATTAATTTCTCAACTGCCAAACTCGCGAGTCCCGAGAGAGCTCCCACGCCGAGAGTCTTTCCGAGAAAGGGTAATGCTTTTGCGGCAAAGGGTAATGCTTTTGCGGCGATTCCTGCCAATAGCGATAGGAAACTGCCTTTCATTCTCAAATTGTATATCAATTGAGTGGGACTCAATCTCACTGTCAACCCTCTTCCATCACGAATCACTTTCTCCATCCTTTTGATTTGACTTCTGGTCCAGGCGATCGAATCCTGACCGCCACTCGTCAGATCTTCGTGAGTGAATTTGAATTTCACCACCTCGCCTCGAGTTGTTATCGCTCTCTTAAGTTTCTTCCTCTGTCCTGTGGATATGTTCACGTTTTTAACCACGTATTGTGTCATAATTCTTTTTTTAAAATATATTTTCTTCAATTCTTTTTTTTGTTTTAATGATAGTTATATATATTAAATAATTTTTGTAAATTAATATTGCGTTTATTTTATTTTGTTATTTATATATACACAATATTTTTTTCTTTTGCTTTTATATTTCTCTTATGTGAAATCGTATCGTCACCCTCTCTCCGTGAAGATCTAACAGTTCACCATTTTGATCCGTCAACGTCGTTTTGAGACTATACAACGTGTCTAAAATCACTGGTAGATAAACTAAATTTCGAGGTCGTTCCACGATCTTATAACCCGATGACATGTTTGGAAAGAAGGAATAGATCGTCGGTTGAGCGCTACCATTCATGTAGCTTCCAGCAATCACGTCCACGTTCACCAGAATGTTATTGACTGCGAGAATGTCGACCGTATTTTCAGATGCCGTGTGGCTTCGATACATCTTTCGATCGAATCCCAGCATCTTGCCTATAGAATCGTCCGTGTTGAAATCCACTCGAAAATTATCTTCCAAATCCAACATCGTCTGTAAGGTATTAGGGTTGGGAGCGAGTCTGATCTTGTTGCTTCCCTTTCCATCCGTCTTCATTTGCGTCTGAATGTAATTGTTCAAATCGTCTATGTCGTAACTTCCTTTGGGAATTCGAATCGCCAACCAATCCACTCCGTCGGAATACTTGAACGAGTTATTCTTTTCGGTGATGTTGGGAAAGGAATAATAAGTCTGCAGATTCACCAACGCCATCTCGTATCTTTTCTCTCTATTCAATTCGATGGAAGGTTCGAATTTCATCGCGAATCGAGTTGAATCGCCACTCACCACAATTTGAATGGATTGTTTTGCAGCTGCATTCTCGGCTACCCGTTTTAACAATTCTTCTTGTTCGAACATTATATTTTAATATTTTTTTTTATTTTTTCAAAACTCAATTATTTGATGATTTATTATTTTCTAATTTTATTTTCGCTCTCTGTCTTATTATCATCAGAAACATAAAACTTGTCGAATCCGCACCAATATTTTCCGCGATTAAATTCGCTAGTCAAATCGATCACGACGAAATTGTAAAGTCCTCCATCCCAAACCCTCTTGCAGAATCTCCTGAATTCCACCGCGCTCATGTCGTTTGTGATGTGATCGCCGTAGATGTGATTGAGATTCTTGAGATCCTGGTGAAAGAGACAGTAAATTAGTGTTCTCCCTTATCGTCTGTCTGGGCAATCGAAAATAATTCTGTGACAGGTAGAAAAAGTCCACGTTGCTGTGACGACTCCTAACGTAATACGATTCGCATCGGTTCTGTCTCTCCAAAAGCAGATCGTCGAAAATCATGAAATTCTTATCTTCCGATTTCAATTCTCTAGGATCCGGAACGTCGGTAGCATTCTCATAAAATCGACACTCGACGTTCGAAGATACATTTCTCTTCATCAATTCCATCGCCGCACCGTACAAAATGGTTGAAAGAGAAGCTTCACTCTTGTCGAATTCCTCCTTACTGTCAAAGATTCTGGCTATGACGTCCTTAGGCAATCTACGATCCATGCACTTTTGAAGCAATCTGTATTCGGGTTGAAACAAGCTCTTGCCAAACACAAACAATCTATCGTAATCCAACCAGTCGGGTCGCGACAACAGATTCATCAACAGATTGGTCTTTCCACAATTCGATTTTCCCACTATCAAGCCTCTTATGCTTTTTGGAAAGAACTCGTTATTCGACCTCTTAGTTGTAGCGTCGTTCCAAGACATATCTTTAATGTTCATCTTTGTTTATTTTGTTGTTATTTTAGATTTTTTCAAACACAATTTTTATGTTATTTTCAAACTCAGTTTTATAAATATTATTATTTATTTATATTACACCGTCACGAGTTCTCTTCAATCCAGATCCACTCGTCATTTTGGCCAAATCTTGTATGGGTACCACAGCATCCTTAAAATCTTTTCAACTTTTCGGCGATCGCTCTAACGTAGCTCGCTTCGCCGGCGGACTGATCAACTTGTCGATCAATGCGTCGGCTGCCCTCTTGCCAGCCACAGAAGCTATCCTACCACTGGCTTCGGAAGCGGCTTTCTTACTACCATCCAAAGCCGTCTTCTTACTGACTTCAAACGCGGTCGATGCGAGTTTTCTACCTGCATCACTCGTGAACGCTCGCATTATAGAAACGACGATGCCAGAACCGCCTTGAACGTAAGTTCTGACGTATCCCCTGTTCTTTATCACCAACATATTTTATAATATTTATTTTGTTTTTTCACTGGTAAATCGTTTGTTGTTTTATTATTTTGTAGTGTAAAATTTACTCTTTTTAATTTTATATATTTTGTTTGTTTCTCTCTACTTATTATACATGTATATCAATCCTTCAATTCGTTCATCAGTCTTTTGTAATCACGCTGATTCAAAACCTGCTGCCTCAACAATTCATTGCATATGCTGACTATCTCATTATCTAATCCAGTGTTACCAGCGCGTCTACTTGCCATCAACAAACTCAATCTCTGAGACAGAGCGTCAGAATCGCTCGGAAGAAAAGGGGTTTTCACCCCTTTGCCAGTCACCGACTCGACGAACTTCTTATTCATATCCCATATGGGTTTCACCACTTTTGTCCACTTGTAACCTCTGTTGGCTTTGGGTCTCGTCTCTCTGGCATCGTTATTTCTCTTCATGGCGTGGGTCTGAACCAGAATGTCGCCGTAATTGTTGAAATCCTGTTCCGTGTAATCTCCAGGCTTGTCAAAAATGAGCTATTTGCGCAGTCCAGGAGTTAATTCGTACCTATTCGAACCGACGATTAAATTATCATCATCCTCTCGCACTTCTGTGTCGCCCACAAAAGTTCTACCGTCAGAATCCTTATAAATTTCATACAACAGATCTCTCTTACCACCATCCTCGGACGACGCGACGCTATCAGTGGTGATAGTCGAAGCTGTATCGTCGCTCTCGCTCACGTCGGTTTCGATTCTCATGGGAACGTAATCCGGTGTAGATTGAAAGGAATACTGTTTTGTAAAACTACCGGGCAACGAACCCATTCTCAAAGAACTCTCTTTTATGGGTCTCAATTCTTCAACTATCTCCTTCCTGCTTCGTTCCTGAACATCCGTTATGGGTTTTGATATTTTTTTGGCTTCGCGCATCAATTCCACTTCTCCAAGCCGCCTGCTTCTATCAGCTGATTGAATACTCTTCTTAAGACGTATATATTCGTTTAAAAGTTGATCTCTACGTTTGGCATCTGTGATATTAAAAAACATTTTTTCGTTTTTAAATTATTAATATTTCCTTTGAGTATGCTAATGTGAGTTATTTATTATTTTCAAAATTAAATGTATAATTATTTTTATGTTTTATGTTTAAAGTAAATAAAAATCTTCTGTCTTTAATATAATAACTAAAAACCACTTGAGGAAAAAACATTTTACATGATAAAACCTCTATAAATGCGTTTTGTTTCCGAACGCGTTAAAAATCGCATCACAGATTATTCACTCAGTGACGAACTGGAGAACTTTGAAAAGTTTGAAAGTTTTAGCACGTAAGAAACTGGTTTCTGATTTAACACGTTTGAGAATAATTACATCCGTTAAAAGGGTTCATTCATATCTCCGAACATTATCACGAATATGTTAAAAATTAAATTACCTCTTAAACCTGATTGAGTGGAAACGCGCTTTTATTGTCTATTATTAAAACGATTCATTGAACGAAAACCTTTCATTCACACCAGAACAAAACATGAGTGTCTATTATAATAGTTTTATCTCTTAAAAATTCATCTAAGTGAAAAAGGTTTTATAATAGAATTTTTATTTGAATGAAACAATTCTACGAACTATTTTTATTTGAATGAAACAATTCTACAAAGTGTTTTATTAAGATTTATTTCACAAAATTCGCAGTGACAAAAAATAAACAAACGCTTTTCCATCGATTCTAATTTTCCAAAACTCAATTTTCAATGTCATCCGTTGAACGAAAACCTTTCATTCACACCGAAACAAAACATGAATGCCTATTATGACACAATTTATCGAATTCAATCTTATAGTCGACTCTATTAAACGAAACAAGCTATTTATTTAAACTGAGTACAAAATTGAAAAAACTTCTCAAAACCGATTCTATCACGATTCGTCTCACAAAACTCAAGAGATGAATCGGCAAATCGTTTTCACCGATCAAATCGCACCCTATACCGCCCGAAACGTGATCGCAAAACGTGGTGGCCTAGAACCCACAAACTCCTTTTTCCATATGCCGGAGGCCCAAATCGGTCTTAAAACAAAAATCTTTGATGCGTAACTACACTTTACACCACTTTTCACCGTTGGCGAACGTCGAAAAAACGTTTTTGAGGTCGATTTTCCCTGGTCTAGAATCCGCAAATGGGTTTCCCCGATTGGATCGCACTTTAACCGTTCGAACATTCGTTGGTGAACGTAGGTGGTTCAGAATCCGCAAACCACTTTTTGATGCTGGTCTGGAAGCCGCAAAATGTTTTTTGCTCGCGTTCACCAATGATAGATCGAAGGTCTGATCCGCGATGGGAACGTAGAAAAAAAAAATTTTAAATTATATTTTCTTAAAATTTCGTACATTTTTTTCACTTTTGAGCGACGTGTCGAATGTATGCGTTCGCCAACGGGTATTTGAACGTTAAAAGTGCGATCTGTGAGCCTCAAAACAAATGGCGGATTCTGGACCACCATGAAGAAACGACATTTTTTGCACTCTGTACACGATTTAACACTGAATCCCTATGGCGGTACACGTACGTACATGTACGTGTACATGTACGTGTACGTGTACAAGTGGTCAGGAATCCGCCTTCAGAACCGACTGGTGTCATAAGCTATGTTTTTGAGGCACAAAAATGAATACAAAATAGTTATTCAATAATTCTGTGAGTTTAAACATATTTTATTGTCATTAGATTGAAAACTGACAAAAGGATTGGAACACAAGTTATCAAACTTAAAGAAGTTCCTCTCCTAAAACATTCAATAGCAGCTAACAAAAATATACAAAAGCAAACAAAAAAAAAACAAACACAAAAAATCAATTTATATCTACAAAACAATACACATGTTTCAAATAAGGTAACAGGAAAACAATTCATAATAGCTAAAGAGAAGGGAAAGACACGACATGTAGGTATAGGATCAAATGGTATAAAGCAAAATTAAACAGAGGAGAGTGGAGTGTTGAGTCCTAATCGTACGGATGCGGCCATTGCAAGTCATCGTAAGTCATCACCAAGCCTTATCTTGATGTTAGAGAGAAGGCACACCAAAAAGGGGAGGGGTAAGAGTTAACTGAAGCGATTGCTACCTGAAATAAAGGACTGTACTAACATGAAGATCAGATTGTTTTCATTTTGTGATAAATTAGGTTTCCGAAAGGAACATCGTCCGTGGAGGTATTTTTAAGATGAGAAAGTCGTATAAAGAGGATTTCACGCTGGACTACGTAGTGAGGACATTCGAAGAAGTAATGAAAACTGTTTTCAAGTACGTGTCCACAACTACACCTGGACGCATCAGATATATAATTTGCATACTTATCACCGTTCAGTTCGCTACAACCATTCCTTAACCTACAATGTAGAATGTTCAGTTTCCTTGATCCGGAAGAGCAATAGAGCGGAGGTTTCAAGACAGGATTTAATTTTAATAGCTTAATTTTAATGTTAAACTCATTTATAGTTTCGGCTGATGACTCATATTGAGGTAAATTGTTCCAAGCCACTACCATGGCTGGTAAGAAGGATCTTTTATCATGTTCAATTCAGGACTGATACATGGTAAAATGATCTGCGTTGCGTAGGTTGTAGGCCTCTCGGTCCCCAACACGCGGAGGTAATAAGTTAAATAAATAATCAGAGACTTTTTGATTTACTATTTTGTACATTGTGCAGTGTTTGTGTATTCCACGAAGCTGTGCTAGACTACACCAGCCTAACTCCAAAAGAATATTCTCTGTAAAGGTTGATCTTGTCAGACCTGTGACAGTGCGTCCTGCTTCCACATGTAACCTATCGAGTCGTTTGAGAAGTTAATTAGACGCACAGTCCCAAACAACATTCCCATAGTTCTTAAGAGGTAATATGTTTGATAGGTACAACTTTTCCAAGGTTTTACGAGAAAGTTTTAATTTAAGTTTCCTTAACTGTGATAATCTGGGTGCAACTTTTTTACAAATTTCGTTAATTTGAACATCCCATTTTAAATTGATTTGGATAGATATTCCTAAATGTTTGTGGGAGTCATATGGCCGAATACTAGTATTATTAAAAGTGATATATGGAAGGTCAGGATTTGGTGTATATGAGAAGAATATTACCTTCGTTTTATGTGGGTTAAATGAAACTAGCCATTGTTTGGCCCATATATTTATTTTCTCCATGTCGTGGTTCATAGTATTTACCAGAGTTTTTATTACGTTTCTACATGAGGTCAGTTATATGTCATCAGCATGCTTCCGCGCTAATGTATGGAGGGCATTGGCCATGTCACTGATGTAGACTAAGAAGAGAAAGAGACCAATCACTGATCCTTGTGGGATACCAGCCAGCTATTACTGTTTTGTATTGAGAGAAAGCATTCTTAATCAACTCTCTTTGTTGACGACCTTGTAGGTAGTTTTCAGTCCACAAGACCGTTTTTTCGACCACCCCATATTCTTTAAGTTTAAAAATCAATCCCTTATGCCAAACTCTTTCAAATGCTTTCGAAATATCGCAAAATATAGAACAGGTCTGAAGTCTGTTATCCAGAGAATCGCACAGAGATTGATAAAGAAGTACTACTAGATGATATGTTGTGCTATGGCCATGACTGAATCCAGACTGATATTGATAGAGGAGATTATTTTCTTGGAAGTAAGAAAAGATATATTTTAGGGCAATTTTTTCCAGTACTTTACCAAGTCATGGCAAGAGTGAACTCGGCTTATAGTTAGATTTATCTGCTGGCCATCCTTCTTATACACTGGTATACCAGTTGCTTTCTTCTATCATAGAACTTGCAGGAACCGAATGAAAGATGGAATAGTAAATACAGGGGTGGAGATACTTAGCACAGTACATTTTAACATTCTCATGCTGATGTTATCGTGGCCATGTAATTCGTTTGCTTTCAAAGAGTTAATAGCCGAGATAATGTCTTCGCCGTCGAAGGCAATTTCATTCAATTTAAGACTACATTGAGCAGCGAAAGTAGTAGGAGAGCGATGAAACGGGCCCTATTGGCCGGCCCCCAGCCCGGACCCCGGAAGTGACGTCTTGTCACATGACCAAGTGGCGCCATGTTGTTTTGTCATGGTAACCCGCGTGGGCGGCCATATTGTGACGTCATCTCCAGTGATACGTGGTGTGAGTGCGCATGCGCAGCGCGTGTTGTTAGGGTGATACGTGTTTCCGTCGTCCATTTTGTATACTGGAGACCACCATCTTGGTTTCTAGCACGTGGTTGCTATGTGGCGCAATGGCTTCTAACAAGGCTGGGGTATGTTCGGAGGGTATGTTCCTTGTAGAAGAGAAATTTCCCGATTTGTAGAATTACCACAAACAACCCGACAATCTCTCCAAATCACCAAAAACGACATTATTTCCCCAATTTATCGGTGTAGCACGTAGTGCTATAGTACCAAAGGGTACCGGGGTGCGTTCGATTGAATAGGGGTAATTTTCTGGCTTAGAATTTCCCGATTCGTAGAATTACCCAAATAAACCCGACAAGTTTTACTATTTCAAATTTTTTCAGAATTCTCTGCTTCTATCTATATATGCAATAGTTTTCGTCTATCTAGCCATGTTCCTTTGCTCTAGAGTATACTCTAGTAGCGTAGAAGAGCCTATTAGTTAGAACAGCTTTGCTTATTATTACTATATTTAGCTATATTTAGCTATTCTGGTCTATTCTTGTTAGTTTGACCTTATTCCAAGTAATCTTGTTGTTTCATTTATCTAGATAATTTATATAAATTATAACTAACAAAAAAGATTGCTTGATTTCCCATAACTTGTACTTAATCGTGCAGAGTTATCTCCCCTTATTACAGTGAAGTTGTATCCGATTCTCATCACCTCTATATCCAATAGCAATATCCCCGGGCACCCCAATTTCGGCACCCCTATTTTTAAAAAAACATAATACCTTCGACACCCTTTTTTGTCATATGTGCTTATGTGAAAATGTGACACAATGTGCCCTAGCACATAGGCACGTGCTTTATGTACCGATATGTGCTTATGTGAAAAGGCACAATGTGACACAATGTGCCCTAGCACATAGGCACATCCGGGTATTTGAGGATACCTATGGCCTGGTATTGTATTATTTGAGGATACCTATGTAGGATACCTTCTGGAGAATCTCTTTTTGTCATACGTGCTTATGTGAAAAGGCACAATGTGACACAATGTGCCCGAGCACATAAGCTCATGCTTTATGTGTCGATATGTGCTTATGTGAAAAGGCACAATGTGACACAATGTGCCCTAGCACATAGGCACATATGACCAAAAAGGGATTCCATAGCCACAGGTGTTTTCCAAAAGGGATTCTTAAAAAGGGATTCCGTAAAACAGAAATACAAGCAAAGTTTTAACCAATAAACCTTCAGGTTTAACCCAGAGGTCCATTGGCCGAAACTTTGCTTATGCAAATTCCGCTTTGCAAGTTGCAACAAATTAGCATTTATTGCTGGAGAGAAATCATTAGTCATCATTCCACAGGTGATCCATTAATAATACACTCTCCATGTACTGTACATGTACATGTAAATGCAATTATTTTTTTTATTTTATTTTAGATTTGCTAGTACCAGACTGAGAGGATTTAAAGAAAAGCTCTCTAAGATCTTTTCAAGAAACTATGCCAGAGCTGTTGCTAATAATAACGGGCAAAATATGAATGATTATTGTGATAACAATTTTTTTCTGTGGGGTGGGGGCCTGGGGGCTAGACTGAACAGAGGGGGTATAATGCAGATCAGAATTATTTTGATGTGATAATGTTGATTTGATCTACAACAGTAATGTGATTACTGTAAACTCAATTGCTTAGAATTGTGCTGTGCACAGAGAAATCATTTGTGCATTCGTATTTCATTTGTGATGAGTTTTCGATATGCCATAGGAAATCTTGAGGTTTGTTTTGTTGCATAATTGAACATGCATAACAGTGCAATTACAGTACAGCCGCCATGGACTGGTCACTTTCCACGGGTGGGCAATATTTCCATGAACACAATAATATTAGATTCCAAACACAAATTATACATGTAATACAGTATTATAGGAATAATCATTAAAAGTTTAATTAATGAAGCACTGGGTACAAATTTCGAGTTATGCAAATTTTCAATTTTTAAAGGCCTGCTGTTACAGTACGTACCAGGGGTTTTATCACAAAAACGCGCACGCGGCGACATTTGCCCGGCGACTTTCAGGATTTTTGAGTGAACAGCAAACCGATGTCCACTGCAACCCCCTGCGACTTAGAGCGACGGGGATTAAACTTCTTGCACTACGAGCTACTGTAATTAATATACATCGAATTTGCGCCATCAATTGGACAGATCACAGAACGTTACCCCGAAAAAACGTATTATTTCTGTAATCTTGTTTAGTGAAAGAAATTGTCCTCATACGGAAAAACCTTTTTTATTGTATCTTTTTTTATTTATCCGTTTCAAATTAGTCGAAAATCGGACATTTGCCGAAACTGAAACAACAGTCGCTCATCATTCATGTTAGCCTTTTATCAGAAAATAAAATAACGTACCGGTATTCAATAAAATATACCACTATCACTGGCTTCAAACACTGCAAAAGTGAATGTTCCAGTCCTGATGGTATTAACTTTTTGCGAATGTTATTTTCTGACACGGCGAGCCAACCAGGGACTGTTTTTTTGTTTTTTTTTTAGGAGGGGGGGGGGGGAGGGCACCTCGTTATCAATGACCTTAACAGCAGTTACCTTATATTTTCCACAGAATTTTCAACTGGGGGGGGGGGGGGGGGGGGGGAGCACATACCCACTCCTGCCCCCACACGATTAGTTCTTGCGGCGAGCGTCTGTGACTGGAACGCAATGTACGTCAGTCCCAAACACGTGTCCACGTTAAAAATATTACACTTGCAGACCAGACAATTGGAAAGCAACCACACTACCTGATCATTATTTTATCGGAACGAATAATTTTACTTCACTGGTCAGTTTTGGTGTTCGCATAGGCCTATAATAGAACCGAACAAAAACGATGGTTCCAATGTATTTTGTATTTCTTTCAACTTCGCGAGAACAGCGCCATTCAAAATGGAAAATCAGGAAACACATGTATCCCCCCCCCCCCTCAAAAAAAAAAAAATACGGATCGTTGTGTTATGGTGACGTAGCTTGTGACTAATTATTGTGGAATGAAATTTATGCATGCCTATAACAAGTTTCCGGCTGGTCAAAACATTTAGCCCACTACTAGTAAGAGTGCATCCGGTGAATATATAAAGGCTATGCCCAGGATGCTGAATCTCGATTTAAAACAAAATCACTAATTTTCCGAGACTTCTAAATAGTGTTATGGCTGGGGCGTCAAAATATAGGCCTTGGCCTGTTATCTGAAAAATGAGGTCTCCCCCCCACGCCCCCCTCCCACCCCCAACCCCCACCCACCAACACACACATCCGTTTCATTCCGTACTGAGTTGGTCGGTATTCGGTAGGCCAATAACTCAATTTCAGGGCAAGTCAACAAGACTTTTTCAACAGCCCATATTCATGCCTGGGCCTACATTTGCCACTGGTTACCAGTAGTTATTATAGGCCTAAGGCCAGGCTGTACCAACCGCTCCTCTCTCTTACAATAATATGTCTGAAGTTTCTTGATGGCCCATGTCCTAATCCGTTGTACGCCTTCAAGATCATGGTTCACAATCCATAAAACTCTCGATTAAAAACCTGGCACATTTTTCTTCAAAAGGTATGCATGAAAACTCTCAACGAATCTGTGTGAATGTTTGATGTCGACTATTCGGAAAAGAGAATTGAAAAATTGTCTGCATTGTGACGCTGGAAATCGTTCACTTTCTTGTCAAAGTGTGTCTTGTGGAGCGAATTGTCATCAGGGGGGTTGTTTTGTGTAAATTTATTTAACCCCGAAGCCGTGTATTTCTGGATTAAATGGACAAGGGACGACATGTTCAAAGGAATGGGAACAATTCAAAGTGTATTTCATCTATTTATTTAGCAAACACATTCGAAAGGCCGCGTAAGAAACCTTAGTTTTCCATCAAAATGCAAACGTTTTTCAGAAACGTCCCTGCAGAATAACACGTGCAATGAGAAGTTTCAGTTACAGCCTCCCAAGGCAGTTTCGTTCCAAGCATTTTCAACCCATCGCTCAGGTGCAATTCAACATTCTCTGACACCACAGACGGCCGTGGTTTTCATTACGGTTGTCCTCTAACGAGTTTAAAATCCAAATACGGTACACAGAGAGTGCATTGGTATAGAAACACAAGCCGAGTGGAATTTCCACACTGATACCAGATCGTGCTATAGCCTATGAAAGAAACATTTTCAACCTGGCCTTCATGGCCTTCGGACGAATTCCTAGTTTACGACTCTCCACCGAAAGCTGCTGTGTTCCTTGCACTCTTTTGTCGAAATATGATTCATTCGGGCAGCTCAGCGGCACCGCCAGGATTTCAAAATAAGGGACCTGTAAATATTAGGTGTGGGGGGGGGGGGGGAGGCTGGACTCATGATCCGAGGCGCAAAGCGGAGAGATGGGGAAGAGCTCGAGAGGGCGTATCCCCCTCTCATGAGCGAGAAATTTTTAGCTGAACTTTGGTGAAGCCAAATTTGAGGTATTGTCATGGCCCGTCGTCCGTCTGTCGCGCCGTACACACGGCTCGGGCTAGAGGCCGTATTTATGAACCGATCTTTACGAAACTTCTTGGGAAACTTTGTTATCACCGTGGGACGAGAACGAGTGTGTTGGGGTCCGGTCTGAAATTCAAGATGGCCGCTGGCAGCCATTTTGTACAAAATTAGGTGCAATTAGATTTTTGCGCAGAACTTCCATATGAAAGCGCTAATTTGAATAATTTTATGTGTGAATGTTTAGTATCATGGGATACATCACATATAATACGGGTTTTTTTCTCGTGCATAAATTATGCCAATTAGACTAACTTTGATCTATTCAATGTTACTTTCAGCCCTGTAACTGCAAATGCCAATACCGCTCGGGCTAGAGGCTGTATTTATGAACCGATCTTTACGAAACTTCTTGGGTACCTTTGTTATCACCGTGGGAAGAGAACGAGTGGTTTTGGGTGCGGTCCGAAATTCAAGATGGCCACAAGCAGCCATTTTGTACTTTATTTAGTGCAATCAGGGTTTTTTGTACAGAACTTCTGTATGAAAGTTCTGATTTGAATAAATTTTTGTATGAATGTTTAGTAACATGGAATACATCACATATAATACGGATTTTTTTCTCGTGCAAAAATTATGCAAATTAGATGAACTTTGATTTATTCAGTGCTACTTATACACAGTAAGTACACGTCAATACGGCTGGGACTAGAGTCTGTATTTATGAACCGATCTTCACGAAACTTCTTGGGTACCTTTCATTTTGTTATCACCTTGGGACGAGAACGAGTGTTTCTGGGTGCAATCCAAAATTCGAGATGGCTGCCAGTGGCCATTTTGTACTGAAATTAGGTCCGATCAGTTTTTAGCTCACCTGAGCGAAGCTCAGTGGAGGCTTTACTGATCACATTCTGTCCGTCGTCCGTCGTCGTCCGGCGTTAACTTTACATTATCGACTTCTCCTTCAAAACCACTAGCCCAATTTTATTCAAATGTTGGCTAAATGTTTATTACCGAATGCCAATTCAGATTTGTTCAAATGAAGTTGCCCCTCCTCCTGGGTGGTGCCATGTCTCCAAGAGGCACCAAAATCTTTGAAAATCTTCTTCTCATGAACCAGCAGTAGCAGAGACTTGATGTATGTTATGCAGCTTCCTTTTTAGGTGTAGACTCAGATTTGTTCAAGAGAAGTTTGATGGGCTATATTTGGCGTCGTTATGTGGGGCAAAATGTTTGGCTCCGCCCGAAATTTCTATGTTCCGAACCGAGAGGTTGATTTGAAACAAATTTTATGTGAGGGCTTATTGGATCATAAGTACCTAATTTATGCCGATTTTCCCCCCGAAGCCCCGTGGGAACCGCAGGAGCTAAAAATAGAAAAAATTAAAACGCCCATATCTCCAAAACTGCACGGCACTGAGAAATTGTATTTGGTGTGAAGCTTCCTTAGGACCAACAGAAAGGATTGGTCAAAAACAAATTGCCATCGGTTTTATCATAGGGTACAGTTTCGGCACTTTGAAAAAGTGCTGAGTCAGCACTTTTTAACACTGTAGGCAATGGAAAAACATTAAAAAATCTTCTTCTCCAGATCCAGCAGACAGAATCTTTTGATATTTGGTATGTAACATTGTGAGGTGGATCTGATTCAAGTTTGTTCAAATCGGCCCCCTGGATTCATATTTGGGCTCACTATAGAAGCTCGAATTCAAACTTAGTGCATTTCAGGCGACTTTCTTTAAAAATCTTCTTCTCCAGATCCAGCAGGCAGAACCTTTTGATATTAGGTATGCAACATTGTGGGGTGGATCTGATTCAAGTTTGTTCAAATCGACCCCTGGATTCATATTTGGGCTCAGTATAGAAACCCAAATTTGAACTTAGTGCATTTCAGGCACATTTCTTTGAAAATCTTCGTCTCAGGATCCAGCTGGCAGAATCTTTTGATATTGGGTATGCAGCATGCTTGGGGGGGGGGGGGGGAGAGATTCAAGTTTGTTCAAACCAAGTACCTGGGTTCATATTTGGGCTCACTGTGGTTGCCCGAATTATAACTTGGTTCAAAATGAGGAATTTTCTTTAAAAATCTTCTTCTTCCGATCCAGCAGTCGGAATGTTTTGATATTTGGTATGCAGCATCCTTAGGGGGTGAGATTTAGGTTTGTTCAAGCCATGTCCCTAGGTCCATATCTGGGCCCACTGTGAGAGCCCGAATGATAACTTAGTTCAAAATGAGGAATTTTCTTTAAAAATCTTCTTCTTCAGATCCAGCAGTCGGAATGTTTTGATATTTGGTATGCGGCATCCTTATGGGGGTGAGATTCCAGTTTGTTCAAGCCATATTCCTAGGTCCATATGGGCTCACTGTGGGAGCTTGAAGTGTAACTTACATGCAGTTCGAAATGAGGAATTTTCTTTAAAAATCTTCTTCTTCAGATCCAGCAGTCGGAATGTTTTGATATTTAGTGTGCAGCATCCTTGGGAGGGGGGGGGGGGGTCAAGTTTGTTAAAGCCAAGTCCCTGTGGGAGCCCAAATTATAACTTAGTTCAATATGAGGAATATTCTTTAAAAATCTTTTTTTTTAGATCCACTGGTCAGAATCTTTGGATATTTGGTATAAGCTTTTCTAAGGAGGAGCAGATGCAACTTGTTGAAATCAATTCTCTGGGTCGATATTTAGTCTACCATGTCAGGTGAGCGCCTCAGGTCTCCTGGGGCCTCTTGTTTCTCTTCATTTCAAAATGTGTTTTGAAGGGGGTTGAGTCATTTTACTCAAAAAAAAAAAAATTCGCGCAACAGATCTTTCTCCCCCACTCCCCTAGCTAAATTAGATTAAGTATATTTACATATAGATGCTGAATGTGAACTTAAATACTTCTTTAAACACTTTCATCAGGTGAGCAATTAACTGGTTGATTGCTAGAAGCCACTATTGTGGCTCTCCTGAAAAGTGCTGAAAGGCCTTTAGTGGCATTACACTGTGAGCCCTGCCAAACAAGGTATAATTGGTTTCATTCTGAATTGGAACTGAATTACCCTTCATACATAATTTAAATAGATGTATGGCTGTATCAAATCATATTTCACCACATGCTGTTAATACTGATGAGCTGTATAGTCACTTTCTTCACACTTTCCCACTTGCCAGGACCAGAAATCACAATAATCATTAATTTTAGGCTTCCTAGTTATGTACATGATATCCAGCATGCATGATGTTATGATCACTGAACTTCATTGATAATTTTGGCATCAGACATTTTGAATGATGATTTTAAACCTCTGTCAGACATTGGCCTCTTTGTACCTGACATTGTCCTTGTCTGACCACTTACTTTCTGGTATGACTATAATCAATAGCTTGTTAGCTCAACAGTAGAAAAATGTTTTTATATCAATCATTTTATTGCTATTTATTGGAGAGTGCCAATAGGCGCCCTCCAATAAATGATAATAAAACAATTATTTATGAATAATATTTTGTTCCCCTTGCTGGTAGCATGGTAACTTTGAAAAAAAAAACACTCATAAATCAGATTTGAAAAATAAAAATAATTTAGCACTGTACCAGTTACCACGTTACCTAACGAATCGCCCGCATCTGCCCGCGTAATATGCAAATTGAGCAGTTGACAAAATTACATTTTTCAAAATATTTCAACAGTAGGTTAAAAAGGCGGATTCGGGAGCACTTGTACACGATTTCGTACATGTACACGTACATCGATGTACACCTCCATAGGATTTGGTGTACACAGGCACGGTACACGATTTGTCGTTTTTTATGGTGCTACAGAATCCGCAAGCGGATTCTGAAACTTTCAGATCACACATTTAACGCTGAAATACCCGTTGGCGAACGTGTACATTCTACACGTCGCTCAAGAGTGAAAAAAATGTATGAAATTTTAAGAAAAATAAGGTGTACTGTCTGATACAGAATCTGCAAATGGGTTTCCCCCATAGGATTCAGTGTTAAATCGCAAGCAAAAAAAACGTGTTGCGGATTCTGTAGCAGCGTCGAAAAGTGGTTTGCGGATTCTGTAGCATCCGTATCTGTACACGATTTTAACACTCAATCCCTATGGAGGCGTACACGGAAACCATTTGCGGATTCCACATCAGAAAATCGACTTATGTACGGTACATGGAAAAGAGATGCTACCGAACCCCCAAACCCACTGCCACGTTTCCCGAGGAAATAAAAAAGTGATTGATATATATAGGAGAGAAAAAAAATATAAATAAAATAGTTAATTAAAAAATAAATATATCAAATCGAATAGATAATAAAAAAATACGTAAATCATGTGCGCTTCCCAGACTATTAGAGCGAGGTTTCTTTTAAACATGCTGATGAGAGCATACGCAATCTGCGTGAACGAAGAACTACGTCCCATCTTGTTAGAACGATGCGTTGGATGTCGGGATCACCTAGACTTCGATCACGAGAATCATTCGTGTCTGACGATGGAAAGCGAAGATATGGTCGTCAAGTATTTCGAACCGGCGTTCGAACGCGTTAGATTCGATGATGTGATCACGCTTTGGAAGAGATTAGTCTTCTGTAAGGATCGAGACAAGCTCACTGTTTCGGAAGAACTGAAATTGGCGCGTAGAAGTCTGTCTTTAGAAGACAAGGGATGCATCATGAAATTATTGCTGAAAGAAGCATACGTCTAAGTTTTCTCGTTGATATAAAATAAGGGAGAATAGAAAATAAAAATATATACACACATAAATTTTTTATCTAATATTAGAAAGAAAAAAAACCACAAAAATGAGAACCAGAAATAAATTGTATCCAACGTTAGATGACGACGAGGACGAGAAGCTGAATGGCGTTTTGCCGACGGCACCGTCGCTAGAAGAAAAAGAAAGAGGAGAGAGGTATCGCATCGATCAAACCAGTAGAATCCAAACGTATCTAACTCGAGAGAGAGATTCTCGTCATTCTCTCAAGAAGAAGTATTCGCGTTTCGTGAAATTCGTCAACGCGATCGACACACACTCATCACGATTTCCATAGGTTTACACGCGGCCGGCATCGGATTGTTGTCGACCGCGGTCGGCATTCTGATCGTGTTGACCGTAGAAGGAGTGGCTCTCGCCGCCGGATTGTTTAGCACGCTCAGAAACTTTTTGAGTAGGAAATTATATCTGAGGGCGAGGAAACACGACAAGATTCGCGTCTTGGCCGACTCCAAGATCGACACGATATCCAAAATGATCTCGATGGCGTTGAAAGACGGTAGGATATCGGACGGAGAATACTTCACGATATTGAGTGAGAAAACGAAATACGAAGCCATGAAAGAAGCCGTGAGAATCAAGACTCGTCAGATCATCAAAGAAGAGATGAAGGATTCTCTCGTGGAAAAGGGGAGGAAAGAGGCCAGGGAGGAATTCAGTAAGATGATAGAACTCAAGAGCAGCGATTGAAAAAAAATATATATATAATAAGAACAGAATTTAAAAAAAAAAAAAATTAAAAATATTAAATTTATATATAAAATAAAAACGAAATTAATTTAAATAACTCTTGAAAATGTATTGCGTAAAGTGTAAGAGAGTTACCGAGACGAGTAATTCTCGAGAAGTACGAACTAAAAACAACAGACAGATGCTTCGCGGAATTTGCGACGTGTGTGGTTCTGTCAAGACTCGATTCATCAAAAAATAGAACGCGAGCAAAGGTAAAGGCATCGTGAATAAAATGATCAATAATCTACCTTTCGAAATGCATCTGCCTGGTCACAGTTTCACGGGACCCGGAACGAAATTGAACAAGAGACTCAACACCGATCTGACTCCTAAATCTTGGAGCAAACCTGTGAATAGGGTGGACGCGACCGCGTATGATCACGATCTGTGCTACGCCGGACATCCCGACACCAAGACTCGCAACAACGTCTGCGATAAAAACATGTTGGGGAAATTGAGAGGCATATCGAATCCGACCAGGAGAGAGAAGATAGAACGTTTGCTGGTCGGCAATCTGATCGGTGCGAAACGTCGATTCGGATGGGGCGTTAAAAAAAAAGCGCATCTGAAAAGAAGAAGAAACGATTATTGACGAGCGAATTGGCCGAGGAGTTACACAAGCCCATCGTGCGTAAATTTCGAAAGAGAAGGGTGTTAGTGAAGGGTTTGGATGATATTTGGTCTGACGACTTGGTCGACATGAGATCATTTTCAAGGTGGAACGAGGGTGTCAAATATCTATTGACGGTCACCGACGTGTTTTCCAAATATGGTTGGATCAGAGCTTTGAAGAATAAATAGGGACCTTGCGTCGCCGAGGCTCTGAAGAGCATGTTCGACTCGTCTTCTCGAAAACCGAGTAAATTGTGGGTGGATAAGGGAAAGGAATTCTACAACAAGCACGTTCATCGATTGGTCGACCTCTACTCGATCGAAACTGAAGAGAAAGCCTGCATGGTGGAACGTTGGAATCGAACGATGAAGGATAAGATGCACAGATAATTCACGGCGAATTCGACCAAGAAATACAAATATGCTCTGAACGGTCTGGTTAAAGATTACAACAATATGCGACACAGATCGATCAAGATGACTCCCGTGGAAGCTAGTGATCCTCGAAATAAAAAACGGGTCTACGCGAATCTATATCCTGAAAGATCTAAGATTAGGAAGAAGTCTAGAACGCCGAAATTTGCGGTCGGTGATCGAATGTGAATCTACGCTTATAAGAAGCACTTCGAAAAGGGTTATACTCCTCGATGGACCTCAGAAATCTTCGTGATAATCAAAATATTTCACACCGATCCGGTAACTTACGAAATCGAAGCTTTGGATGGAGAAGAGATCATCGGAAAGTTTTACGAACCACAATTACAGAAGACAAAGTTTTGATAAAGAAAACAAATTTCTTTTATTTAAACTTTTTAACATTTTCTTGTTTACACGCATATATATATAGGAGAGAAAAATAATAATAAAAATAATCAAAACTATTTTTAGATAAAAAGAAAGCAAGCTAATTAATAAACAAAAAAACAAAAATCCTTTAAAAATTACAAATATACTAGATATAGCACAAAGCATAGTGAAAGATGAAAGTATTCAAGAATATGAGGTTCATGAATACGAACCGGTAACCGGAACGAGTTTGAACAATGCGGGAGAGATAAGAATCAACGTCGAAACTCAAGATCTATTCATACATCCTAGCGAGGGTTACATAGTGGTGCAAGGACGTCTCACCAAGGAAGATGGGAACGACTACGCCGACGACGACACGGTTACTCTAGCCAATAATGGCATCATGCATCTATTCAGTAATATAAAATACATGCTATGCGGACAAGAGATAGATTCTGTGTTTCATCCCGGTCAGGCCACCACGATGTTCGGACTCTTGACGTATCCTGATGATTTTTCGAAATCCAGAGGACTTAATCAGTTGTGGGTGAAAGACACCATCGGCCCTGCTAGCGCCGGCGCCGCCGCGATATTCGACTACGTCGTCAAGACGTCCAGACCTAAAGGAACGTTTTCGTTCAGGATACTTTGAAACACATCTTCGGATTTGCGGACGATTACAACAAGATCATGTACGGATTCAAACACAATCTGACGTTGATTCGAAAAGGAAACGATGACGCAATAGTGAGACTCACTGCGACTGATGCAGGTAAGATAACTCTAGACAAGATATCGTGGTTCGTTCTGCGCGTGGAGCCTTCGATCGTGGAAAAAGCGCGTCTCTACAAGATCATAGAATTCAAGAGTAAATTACCCGTGGGATTTAGAATGAGACAGTGCGACACGGCTAGCATTCCTCTCTCCATGAATCACTTCGATTGGAGATTGACGGTGAAATCCGCTTCCGAGAGACCGCGTTTCACCGTGGTTGCGTTTCAGACCGATAGGGACAGGTCTCAGGAAAAGAATGCGTCGCTGTTCGATCACTGCCATTTGAGAAACATGCAAGTGTTTCTGAACGCCACGAGATATCCAGCAATCGATTACAATGCGTCGTTCGACAAGAACGATTTCTCCAGACTGTATGGCGATGCCGCTGATTTTAGAAAGAAGTATCATGGTCTAGACGAATTGATGAGCAACCCTAACATATCTCCCGGCGAATACAATTCGATGTATCCCATGTTCGTATTCGACGTCAGTAAACAGAGTGAACGACTCAAGAGTAGCGTCTTAGACATTCAGATCAAGATGCAATTCGATAGGAACGTGCCGAGAAAAACCGAAGCCTTTGCCCTGGTCCTGTCGGACAGAGAATTACAATTCGAATCAGATGGAAATAAGATGTCGATCATTCGATGAGAGACGTGTGTGAAAAAATTAATAAACGTTAAAAATGTGGATGTAAGATTAATTAAAAACCAAAATCTCGAAAACAAAATGGATGTTTTTGACACGAAAACAACAAATCATCTGTTCACTTCAGATTACTATGACGTTAAAATAAAATGCCTGGAAAAATGGATTCAAATTGAATATGAAGAACGTAAAACAAAAAAAGGATGGAATAGCTGTGATTTTAACGAATATTATTTAAAAGAAAAAGAAGAGTTTGATCTCATAAGATCTAACGAAGAAATTATAAAAAATGCAATTTTAAAATGTCGCAAATGTAAGAAACGTCAAATAAAAATCGAATCTCAACAAACTAGATCTGGTGATGAACCAACAACCGTATTCGCAAACTGTATAAATTGTAATCATAAATGGATAGAAAATTAAAAAATGGATGCAATTTTAATCATCGTCATAAGTGACAAAATTCTTTTACTAAAGAAAAAAACATTTCAGATATCGTATAATAATATATAATAATAAAAAGTTATCAAAAAAAACAAAAAAAAAGTAATGAGATCTAGAGAGATTGAACATCTTTCTAAATCTCATTACTTTTTTTGGTTTTTAATAATCACACATTATTTTTTTTTTAATTAATTATTTTCCATGCATTCACTGTTTGTTCAAAGGAACTAGTTCGATCAATAGACTCACCACGGAAGTGGCGGCTTCGGGATTATTGGTTTTTGTAACGAAATTAATCCTGTCTCTGGCGCTCACTTTGAGAGGCGTGCCGAACGTGCTAACATTCACGTGTTGATTCTCAGTCTTTTCGATGCTGTATCTCTTATCGCTCTCTACTCCATTCACCATGAGATTGACAACCGCTCTGTTATTCAAATCTGAGGAAGCCAGACTCATTCGAAGGATTTCACCTCCCAACGGCATGGGATATCCCACCTGACCATGTTTCGATCCGCTACCTCCATTTCCGAAAGACCACTCAGCTTTTCCCTCATTTAAGGTGTCGGCCTCCTCGGCCCACACGGTGATCAATTGTCTAGCATATTTGACTTTCTCCACCACCGAAATCAGGGTGCAGGCATCCGTCATGTTCACTGGATCCGGTAGATTCGTGAGCGCGTGTCCACCCATGTCTAGTTTACCTTCCATGATGTCACCCTTTCTCCAGACCGAGTTGTCGTCCACGTACTTCCTGCTGACTGCACTGGAATCGAATTCGGGATCGTGACTGAGTCCGAATAAATTCTCACCGTTCATGTTGATACCACTCTCCATGGTTCTGCCAGATTCTTTGTTCAGATAGAGTTTGTCCACTTGTGATTCTAGGTATTCTTGTGATCGTATCACGGCAGAATCTACGTAGCCCTTGTTGACTGCGGTTGAGTCCGCATCCGTGTCATCGACCTTCGACAGATTCAATATCTTGTTGAATCCCACATTCAGATCCGATTTCATTTCTCGTCTGTCAGACTTTCTCTGTTCCAGATCTATGTAGTGTTTGGTCGCCACGTCATTGGGATTCGTGGGAGTGGCCACGTTCGTTATCTTGTTAGAATTGGCATTCAATTCCGAGTGCATCATTTTCTGAACGCATCTATTTCTCAGGTGTTCGCTGAATCTCACGTGAGAGTCGTCCGTGTATTTCTTGGTAGCAGCATCTTTGGGATCTATTGGATTTGCAACGTTCACCAAACGTTTAGATTTCAGATCAAGATCGTTGGTCATGGTTTTATCCACGTAATTATCTAGCATGATTCGTTCGAAATCGGCGTTCCCCCTGTCGACATATTTTTTAGTCGCAGCATCTGCGAGATCTATCAGCTTGGGAAGATTGTAGAGCTTCTTATCGTTCATGTTCAAAGGTTCCTCTCGAGGTTCGTATCTCCAAACGTAACATTCGTCCAAGTTGGCAACGTCATAACCATCGTCGACTTCGAACGTCTTCCTCTTCTTTCTTAGGTTGACTTTTTCGTTGTCACTTCTACCAAATTTATCGACTGGCATGTTGTTTTGAGATTTTTTGTTTTTAAAAAAATATATTTCAAAACGCAGTTTATTAGAAAATGAATTATTTTATTTTTATTCGATTAAAATTTTTTTAAATAATTTTTTATCTTTATATACTATAAAAAAAAATCTCTCTCGAATGTAAATCATTGAGAATGTCTTGAAACCAATCTCCTTCAGACCATCTCTTGAGAACGTAGAGACACAGGTGACCGCAAAACACTTGATCTCGTGATTGCGCTCATTCCGTGTTGTAACAAACCATCGATTTGTTGAAATAGTTCTTTATTTCTTTCGGCGGCGAGATTCTGTAGCTGTCGAAATAATAATTCTTCTTCCCGTTCTTGAACCACGACACCCAGTGAGTGCCTTCACCCGATAAATCATCTAGATTTAAAATTCCGCATTCCGATTGTCGAGGTCTTCTCTTCGGCAAGGCATCTCTAGAAAACACGCCTAGAAAATCTTTGATTTTCAAATCCTTCGCCGCATTCGACAGATCGATGTTGGATAGGGGTTCGTTAGGTAAGACGACACCTTCTATGGATATCTCTATTTTCTTATTCATAAATGCGTATATATTTTTTTTTATTTATTTATTTTATTATAATTCACTAAAATGACGTTATTTTTTTTATTATTTTTTTCTTTTTCTTTTTAAACTAACTCTCTCGATGTATCTATCGATTTCCATAATCTTGAATCCATCTAATTCCTCTTGATTTTCTGGAATCCTATCATCCTTACTCATATCTGGAATCCTATCATCCTTACTCATATCTGGAATCCAATCATCCACAATCATATCATCTGAAATTAGATCCAAAGTAAAATGTCCGAGTACCAAAGTGCTTATTTTATCGTCTAAAGGAATCTCTTATCGTCGACGGCCGTCAGCGAAATCTTGTTGACTATTTTGGTATACAAGTCGTGATTTTCGCTTCAAATCGATTTCATAGTCTTATACACCGGACCACTTCCTAACAGACAATCTTTATACTCTTGGAAAGAGATGTTTTTCTTCACCATGCATGCTTTAACCCCTTTGCACTTCTTGATCTCTTCATCTTCTAGATGATAAGCATACAGTTTGGGTCTCAAGCCCACAAATTCGACGATTTGTTTACTGCCACTCTCGTCCTTAAATTTACCCAACACCTTCTTGTTGTCGTTCGATTGAATGTTGGACAGGTGATCGACAGGATAATTGCTCGTGTCGAACCACGCGGCCACGTCCGGAGATATATCTCGGTAGACATCTTTTGTCTCTATCTCGTAAACTAAACTGTCCGTGTCAGTGAACAGTAGTTTGGCTTTATCACCAAATTTTCGTTTGACGTAATCGTAGTGAAACTCATACATCAATTGCTTGCTGATATCTAAGATGATCGGTCCGAGATAATACGGTTTGTCGAACTTCAGGTGCGTCTTTTGCATGTGAACGGCCACTAGATTTTCATCGAATATGCTTCGGTGTTTGTAACTGGGTTTCGCCACTAATTTTTTAGCTGTTTTCTCAGACGTGACGAGTCGAACGTCGGTTCTCTTCCTGATGTTTTCCATTGATTTACCGTACACGCAGTTGTTCATGGGTCTGAAGAAATCTTTTTCGAAATCGTTCTCAGCTCGAATTCTGAGATTTGTGTTGAGAGCAATGTATTTTTTCATCCAAGGCTCTTCGTCGAATTGAATGATGCGATGTATGTCGACTAATTTCATCCAGTAATCGACGTATTGTTTCAAATTCTCACTGTAGATGATGTAGTTACTTTGTTAAATAAATTGGGAATGAGTTTTTCATCGTCTCCTTCGTTCGGTTCCATTCGTTCGGGAGCCAGCGGATAATCATTGTGTAGATTGTGAAATTCTTCCGGATAGTTCAAATTGACTTCTAAAATGCAAGGATAGTCTCTCCATTTTTGCATCTCTTCCGGTACCGTCACCCATTCGAAATTTCCAATCGGTAAAAGATGACTCATAGCCCAACCATACAAATTATTAGCATCCCATTACTGTATGTATTTATTCGACCATTTCGAATCGAAACCTTCTTTCATGTAGGGATTGTTAGCTTCAGAATATCTATGGGAGATCATCGAGACGCCACCTCTCGCAGCCCTTTCGAACATGAGAAACATGTTCACGTTGGATAATAATTCCAACTGGACTTCGGTGGTCTTCTACAGAGCGTCCCACGCCAGACCGGGTGCGGTGAAATACCAAGCCGGATCCAGATCGTATGTTCGATGACAGACGTCTCGAAAATTTTCGAACACGTCTGCCAAGAGCAGAACGTCGGTCATTAGATAGAGATCGTGATAATCTCTCATGGTTTTCATATCAAATGATTTCCACACGTTTTTGGCGTGTTCGTAATTCTCATCGGAAATGTCAGATTATATAATTTCGAATAAAAATCTTCTTTTGAAGGTAGTGCGATGTCGTCGAATCTCTTTAGATCGTTCATGTAATCATAAGGATAGACTCCTTTCCTCAACATGACATCTACTCTTTCTCCAAAATGTTCGCTCGTGATTTTAAATTTATCCTTGCTCATGTTATCGACTAATTTTTCCAGAGCGGTCGACATGAATTTAAAACTGTCGATGAAACGTATGGCTCTACGAATGAATTTTGTTTTTTCTTTCAACGTCTCTCCGTTGATTACTCTTTTCTTCTCCATGAGCTTCCATTTCGTGAAGGAAATGTATCTTTCTTCGCTGTTCGCGATGCAATTTAATTTTTCGTGGGAAGTGCTGAGATTTTTCACGAACAGATGACGGTCATAACCCGAGAGATTGTGAAATATCACCGGATAGAAAACGCCGTCTTGATATTTTAAATTACACTTGCTGTGAGCCGGACCACGATACAGACCGTTGTAATGATCGTGGTCTCTGACCTTCTTATTTTCCTCCGAATTCTCATCGAACGATTGTCTGCATATGTGACATTCGGTGGCTCTGTTATTTTTGTCCTGCTGCTCTCGCGTGATGATTATTTTTGCCGAAGTTTTGAATTTGTCGTATAACATTTGAATTTTCGATTCTAACTCTTCCACGAACCTTTGGGCCACGTCGTCGTCTTCACACTGTTTCGTGTAGGTGAAGGGACCCATGTCGTGTTGCAAGTCGAAAGCGCATTTCACGTAAATGTAATAGCCTGAAGGTATGTGTTTTTGATATCTTTCGACGTAACTTTGAAGAGCGTTGGGTTGACAGGATCTCATTTTCGTGGTGAAACATTCAAAATCGGCGTACACGATGAATGGTATTTTTAACCTTCTATTGTGATTTTCAAACTTCACGATGGTGTTGGGTTTGGGCATTTTGACGGCGACACCTTGATTTTTGTTGCAATATTCCTGATGTTTCGCTACCGATTTTTCGCTCTTAAACATGTTCATGGAGTTGCAACATAAACATATCTTTCCTTTATGTTTGTTATTTTGTCTCGACAGTAATCGGCTCGGATTTTTAACCCAACAATAATGACAATTGTCACCATTCGAAATCAATAATAAAATAATCATCTTTTCTCTTTCGAGATACGAAGTCTGTCTGAGAGGATAGATCATTCGTTTTTCATCGCCATATCCCAAGACGTTCACCGCTACGGTGGGATTTTGTTTAACTCTGTTGGAAAAGTCACTCCAGTCCAATCGAGATTTTTAGAAGTCTCCTCGTAACAAGAAACTCTTTTGGAGCTCATTTTGACAGGGTATAAAGCGGAGGTGACTGCCCATTTAAAACACTGATCATCTTTATTTCTCATGTTGGTCACAGCATTCTTTTTAGCTAGGAAATACGGTAATTTCACGTAGGAAGATCCTTTCAATGTATCGTTTTCAGTTATATGAATTTCGAGTTTCAACACCTCATCGAACGTCCAATTACTACCTTCATGTTGATAATTCGCGAGAGACGTCAACATCTTGTCTTTCATCTTTTCGAAAACGTCTGATAAATCTGAACCTCGAAATACGGGTTCGAAGTTAGATCTGAAATATGCATTTTTTACAATGCTCTCGCCAGACTTCACGTCGATTTTATTCATCATGCAATGGAGTATCATCTCAATTTTTGTCCCACATTCATGTGTTCGCGAAACAAATCCAATACTTTTTTCTTCACCCATTCCATGAACAATTTCGGATCGATTTTCTTGAACGAGGGAACCACGTCGAAAGTTTTAAAAATGCCTTTGATCGCACTCTCCCATTCTACGGGCTTTGATTGGAATAGTTCCATGAGGAGTCGTGCTACATATTCTTCTCCTTTCCCTTCGTTCATTGCTCGTAGAATTTCACTCGATATATCTCGTTTGTCTAGAATCTGAAGTGCATCACTCGTTTTCGTTTTAGGTTTTTTCTTTTCTTTTGAAACTTGAAGTTCTTCAACGGCTTTTCATTTAGTCATCTTCTTATTTTTCACAATCGAAACGTTTTTGTTTTTTTTCGATGTTGGCATTTCGATTCCTTTTACTATCTTTTTCTTCTTCTCATTTTTCACAACCGATGCATTTTTTGACGTCTTTGCTATCGACATTTCGTTTGCCTTTCTAGCATTTCACAAATATTCCTGTATGACTTCAATTTTTTTTTATTTAGTTCTATGATTTCTGAAATGTGGAATTTTTAATAGTTTACAAATCTCGTTTAACTGAGGTACGGTTTTCTCATTTAAATTTTCCATTTTTTTATTTGTTTGCTCCATTTGTAAGAATATTTTTTTTTCGAATTTTGTATTAAAATAATTTGTTAAAAAGTTTTGTTTTTACTCTTTATATATATAAAAAAGATTTTTTTTTAATTTAATTTTTTCTTTAATGTTTTTTATTCAAAACAATTTACGATCGCTTTTATTTCTTGTTCACAAAACGAACACGTTTCTCGTCTCTAGAATAACATTCCTTACAATAACACAAATGTGCACATGGTAGAAACAAAACATTTGCAGAGTTGTTTTCACAAAGCAGACATGCGTTCACATCACTCGACTCCTTCTCAATAGATAATAACCCGTTTGTTTCTTTCATGAATCGAATCAAATCTTCTAAAGTCGAGAATTGAGATAACATCTTGTTTGCGTAATTCAATGTATTATACAATTGTTCCTTCATGTATCCGGATTGTAAAATACCCCTTAATAATCTCTCGTTTTTATTTCTTTCCCATTCTTCGTCTTCAAATTTTAATCAATCCTAATGTCTGGATCTTCTTCAAATAATCGCAACGACCTTCGGTATTATTTATGTGTACTACCAAAGGTTTGTCATTAGGTTCCCAATTCATTAAATGTATGTTGCAACAAAAACATTTAACTTTGTCACTTTTACCCATATAAATGAAACCTGCAGCAGCTAAATCTTCAGGTTTTTGAGCAAGATGCGAAGGCCAATTTTTAAATGTTTGAAGTCTTGCACGTTCTAAACTATAATTTGGATATTCAGATTTAATCATTGTTTTTTACCTCAAAATTGGGTAAAAATATTTTTTTCAAATTTTGTATTTAAATGATGATTTGTTAAAAAGTTTTAAAATTGTTTATATATATATGTTTTAACTTTTTATTTATATATAAAGAGAAAAAAACTTTTACAAAAAAACATTTTTTCACATTAAAGAAAATTAAAATTAAAAAACTTTTTTTTATATATATATATATAAAGAGTAAAAAAAACCAAAACTTTTTAAACAAATTATTAAAATACAAAATTTAAAATATACATTATTTGCAAGAATTCATAAAACAAAAAACAAAATAATCGATCATGACAACAACACCTAAAAAAATGCGAATTGAAATTGAAATGAGTCGAAACGTGAAAGAAATTCGGTTATAAAATCTATAGATTACAATGACACGATTCCATCGAATTGAACGAGGTTGAGACGAAGGGCTTAGAGCACAAACATGACAAATATCACATGCCTTTGAAATTGGACGAAGCCATGCTCGATTTGTTTTACGAGTACCAAAGCAATCTACAGAAAATTGTCATCGCCAAAGATCGAGAATTCGACAAGGATGATTTGACGTTGTTCAATGGAAGTTACATATATCCAAATATCTCTCTCGAACTCGTGAACAAATCGGGTGGTGAGAGCGAGTTCACCAATGTAAAAGAAATCAAAAAAGTAAAGATAAACATTCAACACATTTTCGAAAAAGGAGAAGAAACGAGTGTCAAAATGCTAATAACGGACCTGGAAATATAAACAATAGAGAGATTGATTTTTAGCAAAGAAGAAGGAAAAAAAAAAGTAATGAGATCATCTTTAGATCTCATTACTTTTTTTTTTTGTTTTTTTTGTTTTCCTTCTTCACTATTACCCATATATTATAATAACGTTTCTTTTTTTCTTAAATTTCAGCGTTGATTCTTCTTTTCTTTTTTTTTTTTTTTTCTAATATGCTACGTTTTTATAACAACACATTTGTTTATCCGAATCATAATTATGAATGAATGGTGTGCATCTCTTGGTAACACTCGCATCATTACCATTCTCTTTAGAAGATAGTGGTGACGGTGAAAAACGTCTGATTCTTTTAAATTTCAACTGCCTATCCCGATCTTTATTTAACTCTTTTATTATTCCTTTCCTAAGATATCCATCATTAGCGTCTAATCGTTTTTCCACATCTTTTTCGCACTCTATCTCACGATATTCATCATTATCGTCTAATTGTTTTTCCACCTTTTTATCCATTTTATATATTATTTTATACTTTCTATGATTTATATTTATATAATTTTTTTACATTATAATAACATATTCAAAATTGGTATATTCTTAAACGGCGAATTCTCACCAGACAACAAACCCTTGCCGAGTCGCTCAACGTTCCATCCACTCTTCAGATAGAGACCGTTTCCACTCAAAGAGTTGTCACCTCTAATGGGTTCTAGATACAATCCTTTACCGCTGTCGTCTATGTGGACGCAACACACGGCTCCTCCCTTCTTCAAAAACAGTCCGCTGCCACCCATTAATTTCTCAACTCCCGAACTCGCGAGTCCCGTGAGAGCTCCCACGCTGAGAGTCTTTCCGAGAAAGGGTAATACCTTTGCGGCGAAGGGTAATGCTTTTGCAGCGATTCCTGCCAATATCGGTAGGAAACAACCTTTCATTCTCAAATTGTATCTCAATTGAGCGGGACTCAATCTCACCGTCAACCCTCTTCCATCACGAATCGCTTTCTCCATCCTTTTGATTTGACTTCTGGTCCAGGCGATCGAATCCTGACTGCCACTCGTCAGATCTTCGTGAGTGAATTTGAATCTCACCACCTCGCCTCAAGTTGTTAACGCTCTCTTAAGTTTCTTCCTCTGTCCTACAGATATGTTCACGTTTTTAACCACGTATTGTGTCATAATTCTTTTTTTTTAAATATATCTTCTTCAATTGTTTTTTGTTTTAATGATAATTATATATATTAAATAATGTTTGTAAAATTAATATTGCATTTATTTTATTTTTGTTATTTATATATACACAATATTTTTTTTTTTTGCTTTTATATTTTGCTTATGTGAAATCGTATCGTCACCCTCTCTCCGCGAAGATCTAACAGTTCACCATTTTGATCCGTCAACGTGGTTTTGAGACTATACAACGTGTCTAAAATCACTGGTAGATAAACTAAATTTCGAGGTCGCTCCACGATCTTATAACCCGGCGACACGTTTGGAAAGAAGGAATAGATCGTCGGTTGAGCGCTACCATTCACGTAGCTTCCAGCAATCACATCCACGTTCACCAGAATGCTATTGACTGCGAGAATGTCGACCGTATTTTCAGATGCCGCGTGGTCTCGATACATCTTTCGATCGAATCCCAACATCTTGCCTCAGAATCATCCGTGTTGAAATCCACTCGAAAATTATCTTCCAAATCCAACATCGTCTGTAAGGTATTGGAATTGGGAGCGAGTCTGATCTTGTTGCTTCCCTTTCCATCCGTCTTCATTCGCGTCTGAATGTAATTGTTCAAATCGTCTATGTCGTAACTTCCTTTGGGAATTCGAATCTCCAACCAATCCACTCCGTCGGAATACTTGAACGAGCTATTCTTTTCGGTGACGTTGGGAAAGGAATAATAAGTCTCCAGATTCACCAACGCCATCTCGTATCTTTTCTCTCTATTCAATTCGATGGAAGGTTCGAATTTCGTATCGAATCGAGTCCAATCGCCACTCACCACGATTTGAATGGATTGTTTTGCAGCCGTATTCTCAGCTATCCGTTCTAACAACTCTCCGTGTTCGAACATTATATTTTAATTTTATTTTTATTTTTTCAAAACTAATTATTTGAAGATTTATTATTTTCTATTTTTTTTTATTTTCACGCTCTATCTTATTATCATCAGAAACATAAAACTTGTCGAATCCGCACAGATATTTTCCGCGATTAAATTCGCTAGTCAAATCGATCACGACGAAATTGTAAAGTCCTCCATCCCAAACCCTCTTGCAGAATCTCCTGAATTCCGCCACGCTCATGTCGTTTGCGACGTGATCGCCGTAGATGTGATTGAGATTCTTGAGATCTTGGCGAAAGAGACATAGAAAATTAGCGTTCTCCCTTATCGTCTGTCCGGGCAATCGAAAATAATTCTGCGACAGGTAGAAACAGTCCACGTTGCTGTGTCGACCCCTAACGTAATACGATTCGCATCGGTTCTGTCTCTCCAAAAGCAGATCGTCGAAAATCATGAGATTCTTATCTTCCGATTTCAATTCTCTAGGATCCGGAACGTCACTAGCGTTCTCATAAAATTGACACTCGACATTCGAAGATGCATTTCTCTTCATCAATTCCATCACCGCACCGTCCAAAATAGTCGAAAGAGGAGCTTCACTTTTGTCGAATTCCTCCCTACTGTCAAAGATTCTGGCTATGACGTCCTTGGGCAATCTACGATCCATGCACTCTCGAAGCAATCTGTATTCGGGTTGAAACAAGCTTTTGCCAAACACAAACAATCTGTCATAATCCAACCAGTTTGGTCGGAACAACAGATTCATCAACAGATTGGTCTTTCCTCAATTCGATTTTTTCACTATCAAGCCTCTTATGCTTTTGGGAAAGAACTCGTTATTCGACCTCTTGGTCGCGGCGTCGTTCCAAGACATATCTTTAATGTTCATCTTTGTTTTTTATTTTTTTGTTTGTTATTTTAGATTTTTTTCAAACACAATTTTTTATGTTTTTTTCAAACTCAGTTTTAATATTATTATTTATATTACACCGTCGCGAGTTCTCTTCAATCCGGATCCACTCGTCATTTTGGCTAAATCTTGTATGGGTACCACAGCATCCTTAAAATTTTTCCAACTTTTCGGCGTTCGCTCTAACGCAGCTCGCTTCGCCGGTGGACTGATCAACTTGTCGATCAATGCGTCGGCTGCCCTCTTGCCAGCCACAGAAGCTACCCTACCACTGGCTTCGGAAGCGGCTTTTTTACCAGCATCCAAAGCCGTCTTCTTACCGACATCAAACTCGGTCGATGCGAGTTTTCTACCTGCATTCCTCATGAATGCTCGCATTATAGAATCGACGATGCCAGAACCGCCTTGAACGTAAGTTCTGACGTATCCCCTGTTCTTTATCACCAACATATTTTAATTTTATAATATATTTTGTTTTTCACTGGTAAATCGTTTTTTGTTTAAATACTTTTATTATTCTAGTGTAAAAATTTACTGTTTTTATTTTATATATTTTTGTTTGTTTGTTTGTTTCTCTCTACTTATTATATACATCAATCCTTCAATTCGTTCATCAGCCTTTTATAATGTTTTTTGTTCAAAACCTTCTGTCTTAACAATTCGTCACATATGCTAACTATCTCATTATGTAATCCTGTTTTACCAGCGCGACTACTCGCCATCAACAACCTCAATCTCTGAGACAGAGCGTCAGAATCGCTCGGAAGAAAACTGGTTTTCACCCCTTTACCAGTCACCGATTCGACGAACTTCTTATTCATATCCCATATGGGTTTCACCACTTTTGGGTCTCGTCTCTCTGGCATCGTTATTTCTCAGCATGGCGTGGGTCTGAACCAGAATGTCGCCGTAATTGTCAAAATCCTGTTCCGTGTAATCTCCAGGCTTGTCGAAAAGGAGCAATTTGCGCAGTCCATCAGTTATTTTATACTTATTCGAACCAACAATTAAATCTTCATCATCCATTTCCACTTCTGTGTCGCCTACAAAAGTTCTACCGTCAGAATCCTTATAAATTCCATACAACAGATCTCTCTTACCGCCATCCTTGGACGTGGTGATAGTCGAAGCTGTATCCCAACCAGAGAAGTTTTATTGGTATTTTATATGTTCCAGGGAAATATAGATTGATTCAGTATGATAAAAAATGATGACCTGGTCAGAGGGTAACATTGCAGATTGTCTCCCCTTGGAACCATTGTCTCCCTTGGCTTTGCCACGGGAGACAATGGTTCCTCGGGGAGACAATCTGCAATGTTACCCTCTGATCAGGTCGTCATTTTCTTTCACCATTTCAGAGGGTAATATTGCAGATTGTCTCACCTTGGAACCATTGTCTCCCCTTGGCTTTGCCACGGGAGACAATGGTTCCTCGGGGAGGCAATCTGCAGTGTTACCCTCTGACCAGGTCATCATTTTTTTTCACCATTTCAGAGGGTAACATTGCATATTCTCTCCCCTTGGAATCATTGTCTCCCCTTGGCTTTGCCACGGGAGACAATGGTTCCTCGGGGAGATAACCTGCAATGTTACCCTCTGACCAGGTCATCAATTTTAGCTCAACTTTGGCGAAGCCAAATTTGAGGTATTGTCATGGCCCGTCGTCCGTCGTGTCGCGCCGTACACACGGCTCGGGCTAGAGGCCGTATTTATGAACCGATCCTTACGAAACTTCTTGGGTACCTTTGTTATCACCGTGGAATGAGAACGAGTGTTTTGCGGTTCGGTCTGAAATTCAAGATGGCCGCTGGCAGCCATTTTGTACAAAATTAGGTGCAGTCAGATTTTTGCGCAGAACTTCCATATGAAAACGCTGATTTGAATAGTTTTTTGTGTGAATGTTTAGTACCATGGGATACATCACATATAATACGGGTTTGTTTCTCGTACATAAATTATGCCAATTAGACTAACTTTGATTTATTTAATGTTACTTTCAGCACTGTAACTGCAAATGCCAATACGGCCCGGGCGAGAGGCTGTATTTATGAACCGATCTTTACGAAACTTCTTGAGAACCTTTGTTATCACCTTGGGACTAGAACGAGTGGTTTTGGGTGAGGTCCGATATTCAAGATGTCCACCAGCAGCCATTTTGTACTTGAGTTAGTGCAATCAGTTTTTTGTACAGAACTTCTGTATGAAAGTTCTGATTTGAATAAATTTTTGTATGAATGTTTAGTAACATGGAATACATCACATATAATACGGATTTTTTTCTCGTGCCAAAATTATGCAAATTAGATGAACTTTGATTTATTCAGTGCTATTTATACACAGTAAGTGCACGTGTCAATACGGCTCGGGCTAGAGGCTGTATTTATGAACCGATCTTCTCAAAACTTCTTGGGTACCCTTGTTATCACCTTGGGATGAGAACAATTGTTTCTGGGTGCGGTCCAAAATTCAAGATGGCTGCCAGTGGCCATTTTGTATCGAAATTAGGTCCAATCAGTTTCTTGTACACAACTTCTATACGGCTCAGGCTAGAGGCTGTATTTATGAACCGATCTTTACGAAACTTCTTGGGTACCTTTGTTATCAACGTGGGACGAGAACGAGTGTTTTGGGGTGCGGTCCAAAATTCAAGATGGCCGCCAGCAGCCATTTTGTACCAAAATTAGTGCAATCAGTTTTTTGTACAGAACTTCTGTATGAATGTTCTGATTTGAATAAATTTTTGTAGGAATGTTTTGTAACATGGAATACATCACATATAATACAGGATTTTTCTCGTGCAGAAATTATGCAAATTAGATGACCTTTGATTTGTTCAGTGCTACTTATACCCAGTAAGTGCATATGTCAATACGGCTCCGGCTAGAGTCTGTATTTATAATCCGATCTTCACGAAACTTCTTGGGGTACCTTTGTTATCACCTTGTGACAAGAACAAGTGTATTTGGGTGCCTTTGTTATCAGTGTGCTATGAGAACAAATATTTTTGGGTTCAGTCAGACCCACTCTGGGACTCAAAGATTTCTTTTCTAGTTTAGCATCCAACTGTCGCCCACCTTTACAATACTTTACCTATACATTTGTTACAGGCTACGGTCAGCATTTATGTACAGACCGTTACAATACTTTGCATGTACCTTTATTATCAGGTCATTACCTAGATGTTTGTCATTGCTGTGTCATATACTATACATGTACATGTCTTAAACAAGTTGAGCTACAGTGTTATTGACACTTTCATTATAATATATAGACCCTTAAAATGGTCTCCAATATAGGGCCACACACAAACTATAAATGTCTCAGATTTGGTCGTAGAGTGCTGAATTTTGCAAAATTTTCTTGAGGGTGGGAGGCTAGTCCTAATTTGGACCCTCATTTTGTTATGGGGTAATGACTGGAGTATCCTAGTTAAAACAAGGGTAGGTCACCAAACCCCCAAAGCAGTCTATCAATTGTCATGTTCGTCCCCACCCCAAGACTCACTAGCATCCTGGCAACACACCTGCATGTAACTTGAATGTAACGTTTGTATGTAACTAATGTAACTCCCTTAAGTAGGATCCTGTAAATTGAATATTCAATTTATTATGTGGTTTCTTATAAGATACTGGGAAATGTCTTAACCCTTTACCTAACATGAAAAGCAGACGACACTTGCAAACAAAGTTTTTGAATAACTAATTTTTTCACTTTTTGTCTCAAAAACATAGGTTATGACCCCTCATTGGAACGAGCTTGACGAGCTCGTTCCACAGATAGGTCATAACCTATGTTTTTGAGACAAAAATGAAATTATAATGAAAATTAATTTGCGTTTATTGAGAATAGCGATGGCTGCTTTTTTCCATTACACTGATTAAAGGGTTAACACATAATTTTCGATGACTGTTGTCATGTATAAATTCTCAAGAGCAACTTATATTACCTTTTGGTCACTTTCTTTTATCTATTCAAAAACAGTGGGTACCCCAGGCCAGAATATTTCACAATAACGATCGTTCCGTTTCGTGTTGTTACCATCAGAGTAAAAACATGGTACCAATTAACCCTTTAGTCTCATACAGCCATAAACTGCCCTTTTATATTAATTTGTTAATGTTGTCGCAAGTGTATCGTTCCTTGAAAACTCAACTGGTAGGCAGCATTTATCTTGGAAGTGTTTTTACATTATTGTTTGCTGCTCTTGGTCTTCTGCAGTGGGCAGGTATTTAATTTTTTGCATACTGCTGATGGATATTCCTGCCCAGGACAGGAAATCCCGTGCCAGTAAAATAAATAAAATATGAGCACATTCAAACAAATTTTCTCAATGGTGCACATGTCTTCAACCGCTTTAACCCTGCTTCAGCCGAGCTTGAACAGAGTTAGAATGTTAAGGAGCTGACAGTTGCTCGTCGATGCTCGGCAGTTCTCTCCGGGTACTCCGGCTTTCTCCACCCATAAAACTGTCACGGTCATGATTAGCCATTGTGCATAAGTATGTGACCTTAAACACCAATAAATAAATAAATAAATAAACAAATTTTCTCTCAAATATTGTATTGACTTTTTGACCAGCAATTTCTTGGATCAAAGTTTTAATGAATTTTTCATCAAATTCAGTTTGAAGCAGCCATAACTAAATTTGATGAAAAATATTTTTTAAAACTACTAAGAGTTTGTTAAAAGTTAAGGTAACAATTATAGTAAAATTAATGTGATTCGTGAAGGATTAATGAACAATATTCAGCCTGCTAAAAGTTGTTCAATCCCTTTAACTCTGGCGATCAGTTGACAATTTATAAACCATTTTATTACACCCTTAACGTCTAATTATAATAGGAATCGGTAAAAAATAAATTGCGTTCTCCCCTCACTAGTGAGATCAAACACCTCGGTGATTAACATTTGGTATGAACTTGAAATTTACAAATGAATTTTCACAAGCGCAAAACAAAAGTTGTTCTCGCTCCACTAGTGAGTATAACAAGACGTCATAATTACGTCATTTCGCCAACAATCCCGAAAACTATTTTGTGTCGATGTACACAACATCCAATGTGATCTGTATCAGCGGAAACAGCGATCAGGTTCCGCTCCACAGTTTTCCAGGCATTTCCAAATATGACATGCCATACACTCTCTTCAAATGCAAATATTCTGTAGCTTAGTTATCTAACTCATAACATGTATTACATTTCCCAAATCCACAAAAAACATATAACACTATCTGACTAAGTAGAAATAAACAATCTGAATGTGGGTGGAATAATTTATTGTCAAAGGCCAGACTTCAACCTGAAAAATTGCATGAAAAAATGCCGAAACCAGTCATTTTCAGCCACCTAGCAGCCTCAAAAGCAGAATTTTCCCACCAACCTCACCTACCCACCCCTGGAACAAAGCATCCCCTGTTTTTAAAATGCAAAAAAAAAATTATATGTTTCCGTCTCCTTTTTCAGTTACCTGTCTGGTAACAAACCCGTGTAAAAATTACATTTTAAAAAATAGCCAATTTTTCGAAGCCACTGTTTCCCATAATTCATCTGGTAATTTTCCCCTATGTATCAGACTCCAACTTTGGGACCAAAACTTCAAATTCTCTTGTCCAACAAAAAACCTAATGTAATCATATATCTGATACTAAAAATATATCTCTATTTTACATGGCCTTAGTTTCAACATATGCCCTATGTTTAGAATTTCACCCCTGTGCAATAGTGCGAAACTGTGGAGCGGAACCTCAGCTGATTGTGTGAACAGATTTCTTGCGTTGTATGGCCGCCGGTTTGGATCTTTTCAGCTGAAGCTTCAAATGAAAAGGGTACATGTATAATAAAAAGAAAATCTTAACGTTTTCTTGTGAATACCGTGATTAATCTCATTCGAGAGTGAGAGAATTTGTATTTTCACGAGCAGCAAGCTGCTCGTGAAAATACGAATTCTCTCACTCACTCATGAGATAAATCCCGGTATTCACAAGAAAACACTAGATATCCTCTATATATATTGTGTTTTGATGGACAGAGCTTTTACATCTTGTTTGGAAACATACTCCAAAAAGCTCTGAAAATAGATACTGTAGAACTCAGTTCCTTGAACACTAACTGTGATGTAAAAAATATTCAATTAACCCTCTGCACTCTGATGTCAAAATGATAAAGTATTCAATTGCAAATATGTCCCATAATGCCGTTTCATAAAGTATTCAGCAGCAAATATTTTCCATAATGCCGTTTCATAGTTAACCCTTTACCAAACAGGAAAAGAAGACGACACTTGCAAAAAAAAAAATCGTGAATAACTAATTTTTTCTTTGTCTCAAAAACATAGGTTATGACCCCCTCATTGGAACGTGCTCGAGGAGCTCGTTCCAATGAGTGTTCATAACCAATGTTTTTGAGACAAAAAATAATAAAATTTAACCGGCGATTTTTGAGAATAGCTCTTGCCGATTTTGGCCGTAACATTGGGTAAAAGGTTAACCAAATAAACCTTGTTTGACAGAGCTCTGTCAAACAGGAGAAAAACAGTAATTGGAGAAAATTCTGTTTCACTTCTAGGGTTAATGCAAAAGTCATTATTTTTTGTGTGAACGTCTGTGAACTTGAGTGTTTACTGTACCATGATCACAAAAGTGGTCTTTTTTCAGGATCCGTTCACAACCTGCTTTTACCAATAGTAAAATCAGTCAACAAAAAAACCCAATTAAAATAGCATCTCAGTTTCAATGTTCTTGCATTTTGGTTTCGAGAGGTGAGATTCTATAATGCAGTACATGTCAATATGGCTCGGGCTAGAGTCTGTATTTATGAACCGATCTTCACGAAACTTATTGGGTACCTGTGCTATCACCTTGGGATGAGAATGAGTGTTTCTGGGTGCGGTCCAAAGTTCAAGATGGCTGCCAGTGGCCATTTTGTACCGACGTAAGGTCCAATCAGTTTTTTGTACACAACTTCTATACGGCTCAGGCTAGAGGCCGTATTTATGAACTGATCTTTACAAAACTTCTTGGGTACCTTTGTTATCAACGTGGGACGAGAACGAGTGTTTTTGGGTGCGGTCCAAAAATCAATATGGCCGCCAGCAACCTTTTTGTACCAAAATTAGTGCAATCAGTTTTTTGTACAGAACTTCTGTATGAAAGTTCTGATTTGAATAATTTTTTGTAGGAATGTTTAGTAATATGGAATACATCACATATAATACAGGTTTTTTTCTCGTGCAGAAATTATACAAATTAGGTGAACTTTGATTTGTTCAGTGCTACTTATACACAGTAAGTGCACATGTCAATACGGCTCGGGATAGAGTCTGTATTTATGAACTGATCTTCACGAAATTTCTTGGGGTACCTTTGTTATCACCTTGTAACAGGAACGAGTGTTTTGGGATGCCTTTGTTATCACTGTGCTATGAGAACAAATATTTTTGGGTTCAGTCAGACCCACTCTGGGACTCAAAGATGTCTTTTCTAGTTTAGCATCTACCTGTCGACCACCTTTACAATACTTTACCTACACATTTGTTACAGGCTACGGTCAGCATTTATGTACATGTACAGACCGTTACAATACTTTACATGTACCTTTGTTATCAGGTCATTACCTAGATTTTGTCATTGCTGTGTCACATACTATACATGTACATGTCTTAAACAAGTTGAGCTAAAGTGTCATTGACACTTTCATTTATCAAATAATTTCAACAAAACCATATCATGTGACCCCTCGTTGGAACGAGCTCGTTCCAATGAGGGGTCACATGATATGGTTTTGTTGAAACGTGCTAATGTGCTCAGGTAACATCTCTAGATGTGCATAAAGGCTTCGGAATTTTGATTTTGCCTCAGGTGGTTCCAGTGGAACTACTTTTATCGTTGGAAAATCAGTTTTCATCAAAAGGCTCCTAGGGTATTTAACTCAAAACGTTTAAACTATGCTAATATGTTCAAGTAACATCTCTAGATGTGCATTAAGGTTTTGGAATTTTGCTTTGGCCCCAGGTGGTTCCAGTGGAACCACTTTTATTGTTAGAAAATCAGTTTTCATCAAAAGGCTCCTAGGGTATTTAATTCGAAACATTAAAACTATGCTAAGGTGTTCAGGTAACACCTCTAGATCTGCATAAAGGTTTCGGAATTTTGATTTGGCCCAGGTGGTTCCAGTGGAACCACTTTTATCATTAGAAAATCCTTTTCATCGAAAGGCTCGTAGGGTATCTAATTCGAAATGTTAAAACTATGCTAAGGTGTTCAGGTAACATCTCTAGATGTGCGTAAAGGTTTCGGAATTTTGATTTGGCCCCAAGTGGTTCCGATGGAACCACTTTTATTATCGGAAAATCAGTTTTCATCGAAAGGCTCTTAGGGTATTTAATTCGAAACGTTTACACTTTGCTAATGTGTTCTGGTAACATCTCTAGATGTGCATGAAGATTTTGGAATTTTTATTTGGCCCCAGGTGGTGCCGGTGGAACCACTTTTATCGTTAGAAAATCAGTTTTCATCGAAAGGATCCTATGGTATTTAATTCGAAACGTTAAAACTATGCTAAGGTGTTCAGGTAACATCTCTAGATTTGCATAAAGGTTTCGGAATTTTGATTTGGCCCCAGGTGGTTCCAGTGGAACCATTTTTATCGTTGGAAAATCAGTTTTCATCACAAGGCTCCTAGGGTATTTAATTCGAAACGTTTAAACTATGCTAATGTGTTCAGGTAACACCTCCATTAGAAAATCAGTTTTCATCGAAAGGCTCCTAGGGTATTTAATTTGAAACGTTTAAACTATGCTAATGTGTTTCAGCAGAAATGGGGGGATACACTATTGTGTGCTTTGTGTGCTTTGCACACAAATAACTCTATCTGGTTAGCTCACCTGACTGAAAGTCAGGGTGAGCTATTCTGATCACTTTTTGTCCGTCGTCCGTCGTCCATCGTCTGTCGTCCGTTGTCTGTCGTCCGTCTTACGTCGTGAATGTGGTGTTTGGGTCATTTTCTCTCAATTCACTGGCTGCAGTTCAATGAAAATTCACGGTTATATAAGGGCATTTGGGTTTTTCTTAAAATTGGGTTTCTGCTCACATTGTGGAGAGGAGTGGGGCCAAAATGCACAAAATTTTTTAAAATCTTCTCATGAACCAGCCGTAGCAGATACTTGATATTTGGTATGCAGCTTCCATTTGAGGTGTAGAGTCAAGTTTGTTCAAGAGAAGTTTGACGGGCAATATTTGCCTTTGTTCTGAGAGGGGCAAGAATGTTTGCCCCGCCCAGAATTTCTATTTTCTGAACCGAGAGGCCAATTTGAACCAAATTTAGTATGAGGTATTATTGGGTTATAAGTACTTGATTTATGCCAAAAAAATTTTTCCTGCAGCCCCGTGGGAACCTCAGGAGCCAAAAATAGAAAAAAAAACGAAAACATCCATATCTCCAAAACTGATATTTGGCTGAGTCAGCATTTTGTAACACTGTGGGCAATGGGAAAAAAATAAAGAATCGTTTGCTTCCAAACCACTCCTCCAAAAGCTTTCATATTTTACATATAACATCATTGGAACATTGATTCACATATTTGTTGAAATCAAATCCCTCGATCCATATTTGGGTTCTTTATGGGGGCCCAAATATTCAAATTAGTGCAGTATGAGGAATATTCTTTAAAAATCTTCTTCTTCAGATCAACCAAGAAGAATCGTTTGATATTTGGTATGCAGCATGCTTAGTGGGGTGAGATTCAGGTTTGTTCAAGCCAGGTCCCTGGGTTCATATTTAGTCTGAAAATTTGGGGTCCTGGTCCGGACTTAGAAATTTTGGACCCAAATCCGGAAATGAGTTTTTTGTTTTTTATGCGTTTCGATCAATTTCAAGACAAAAAAAAAATTTTTTTTACACCGAAAATTTGGGGTCCGGGTGGGACCAAAATCCGAAAATTTTCTTTTGGTTTTTTATGCGTTTTGGTCAATTTTAAGACAAATTTTTGTTTTACACTGAAAATTTGGGGTCCGGGTGAGACAATCGCTTCATCTAGTTGGTATATGCTTTTCTTAGGAGGGGCGTATGCAGCTTATTCAAGTCAAGTCCCTGGTTTGATATTTAGACTACCATGTCAGGTGAGCGCCCTCAGGCCCCCTGGGGCCTCTTGTTTCATTTGTTCTCGGTGACAAACAAAGGCAAACAAGTCCCCATAAAATCGGGAATACAAAGCCTAACCCATTGTTTTATTTGTGAGGACATAATGAAAACAAAGGAAATTCTTGTAGGGATGGAAAATTGTTGGAAATATCATTGTCTACAGTACAGCCGCCGTGGAAAGGTCGTAATCCACGTGGGCAGCAATGTTCACGCATGCATTTACCAGGTTATAAAAATCATCAACATCAAAATTTTAATTAATGAAGCACCAGGTTGATGACTATTCCTATAATTAGTGTTTGGAATCTAATATTATTGCATCCGTGGAAATATGGCCCACCTGTGGAAAGCGATGTGTCCACAACGACTGTACTGTAGGTAGTCCTTCACAGTAATTTGATATTTGTACCGAAAGTCCGAAACTTGATATTTTTAAATACTGATTGCATACCGAGAAAATTTAAAAATTTAAAATTTCAATATTCTCGATTAACATTTGATTAAAATCCCAAAATAATTCAGAAAGTGAGCATTTTTCTTTTGATTTGTGTTCAAATATCACTTAAACCTTCAACGAAGTTGCGAAATTCGACACATGTAGCGCAGCAAGCCAATTCGTAGATTGAAATGACACATGTACAGCCAGTCAATTATACTCTCCCAAAAAGAAAGTGTGCATGCTAAAAAATAACACTAAAAAAAGATATATATCATGTTCATTCATGGAAATTTTATTCAATCACAGATGAATCAATTTGTGATCAACACGAGAAATTTCATTACGCTACGACGAATACTCTTGGTGCCATGGAGAGTCAAAGACACTAAAGGTCAAACACAAAAGTCACACACTCAATATCTGGTATGACTCCCGTCTGCATCGACTACTGCTGTGCATCTACGCCTCATGGAAGCGAACAAGTTAGCATGGAAGTGAGTAGGTATAAAAGGAGAGTTTACTATCACTTGTACATGTACGTGTACAACATACGTTCACGATGCGTTCACCAACGTGGAATTCAGTGTTAAATCACACGCTTGTTCACAAAACTGTACATGATCTTGAATCTCCCCATGTACAGTTGTGACTCCTAGATCGCGCTTTTAACGTTCAAATACTCGTGGTGAACGCGCGTTTTTAAAAAAAGGGTGAAATCGTACATCTTCGCTTGTATCTTGTACGTAATTTTTCGTCGACGTTTCCATCGCAGATCAGACCATCGATCCGTCGTTGGCGAACGCGATCAAAAGCAAAAAATTCTGAGTCATCATCAAAAAACAGTTTTGGGGACTCTAGATCAGCGATTCAGAACCCGCAATTGTGTTGAGACAGATAGTCCAGAACTCTCCCTTGTTTTTGAGGCGGTGGGTTTTTTCCCCATTTATGACATTATTAGGGGAATTCCCCCACTATGAGAAATTCTCCAAAACTCAGCTGATCGAGCGATCGGATCGCTCGATTCTCGTAAACTCAATCTGAACGAAGAGTGTCGTCGTCGGTGTGGTTGGAAATTCGCGAGCCCGCTGTCACGTTTCTGATTGATATATATATATATAGGGAAGAAAAAAAAATATATAAATAATAGTTATTTAGAAAATTAAATATATCAAATCGAATAGATAATAAAATAAAAAAAAAATACGTAAATCATGAGCGATTCTCAGACTATTAGAGCGAGGTTTCTTTTAAACATGCTGATGAGAGCATACGCAATCTGCGTGAACGAAGAACTACGTCCCATCTTGTTAGAACGATGCGTCGGATGTCGGGATCATCTAGACTTCGATCACGAGAATCATTCGTGTCTGACGATGGAAAGGGAAGATATGGTCGTTAAGTATTTCGAACCGGCGTTCGAACGCGTTAAATTCAACGATGTGATCACGTTTTGGAAGAGATTAGTCTTCTGTAAGAATCGAGACAGGCCCACAGATTCGGAAGAACTGAAATTAGCGCGTAGAAGTTTGACTTTAGAAGACAAGGGATGCATCAAGAAATTATTGCTGAACGAAGCATACGTCTAAGTTTTTTTTCGTTGATATAAAATAAGGGAGAGTAGAAAATAAAAAAAAATAAATACACACATAAATTTTTTTATCTAATATTAGAAAGAAAGAAAAAAAACACAAAATGAGAACCAGAAATAAATTGTATCCGACGTTAGTGGACGACGAGGACGAGAAGCCGAACGGCGTTTTGCCGACGGCGCCGTCGCTAGAAGAAAGAGAAAGAGGAGAGAGGTATCGCATCGATCAAATCAGTAGAATCCAATTGTATCTGACTCGAGAGAGAGATTCTCGTCGTTCCCTCAAGAAGAAGTATTCGCGTTTCGTAAAATTCGTCAACGCGATCGACACGACACTCATCACGATTTCCATGGGTTTACACGCGGCCGGCATCGGATTGTTGTCGACCGCGGTCGGCATTCCGATCGTGTTGACCGTAAAAGGAGTGGCTCTCGCCGCCGGATTGTTTAGCACGCTCGGAAACTTTTTGAGTAGGAAATTATATCTGAAGGCGAGGAAACACGACAAGATTCGCGTCTTGGCCGACTCCAAGATCGACACGATATCCGAAATGATCTCTATGGCGTTGAAAGACGGTAGGATATCGGACGGAGAATACTTCGCGATATTGAGCGAGAAAACGAAATACGATGCCATGAAAGAAGCCGTGAGAATCAAGACTCGTCAGATCATCAAGGAAGAGATGAAGGATTCTCTCGTGGAAAAGGGGAGGAAAGAGGCCAGGGAGGAATTCAGTAAGATGATAGAACTCAAGAGCAGCGATTGAAAAAAAAAATATATATATATATAATAAGAACAGAATTTTAAAAAAAAAAAAAAAATATTAAATTTATATATAAAATAAAAAAACGAAATTAATTTAAATAACTCTTAAAAAAATGTATTGCGTAAAGTGTAAGAGAGTTACCGAGACGAGTAATTCTAGAGAAGTGCGAACTAAAAACGACAGACAGATGCTTCGTGGAATTTGCGACGTGTGTGGTTCTATCAAGACGCGATTCATCAAACAAAAGAATGCGAGCAAAGGTAAAGGCATCGTGAATAAAATGATCAACAATCTACCGTTCGAAATGCATCTGCCCGGTCACAGTTTCACGGGACACGGAACGAAATTGAACAAGAGACTGAACGCCGATCTGACTCCCAAATCTTGGAGCAAACCCGTGAATAGGGTGGACGCTGCCGCGTACGATCACGATCTGTGCTACGCTGGACATCCCGACACCAAGACTCGCAACGACGTCTGCGACAAAAACATGTTGGGGAGATTGAGAGGCATATCGAATCCGACCAGGAGAGAGAAGATGGAACGTTCGCTGGTCGGCAATCTGATCGGTGCGAAACGTCGATTCGGATGGGGCGTTCAAAAAAAAAGCGCATCTGAAAAGAAGAAACGATTATTGACGAGCGAATTGGCTGAGGAGTTACACAAACCCATAGCGCATAAATTTCGAAAGAGAAGGGTGTTCGTGAAGGGTCTGGATAACATTTGGTCTGCCGACTTGGTCGACATGAGATCGTTTTCGAGGTGGAACGAGGGCGTCAAATATCTATTGACGGTCATCGACGTGTTTTCCAAATACGGTTGGATCAGAGCTTTGAAGGATAAATCGGGACCTTGCGTCGCCGAGGCTCTGAAGAGCGTGTTCGACTCGTCTTCTCGAAAACCGAGTAAATTGTGGGTGGATAAGGGAAAGGAATTCTACAACAAGGACGTTCGTCGATTGGTAGACGTCTACTCGATCGAAAACGAAGAGAAAGCCAGCGTGGTGGAATGTTGGAATCGAACGATGAAGGAGAAGATGTACAGATACTTCACGGCGAATTCGACAAAGAAATACATATACGCTCTGAACGGTCTGGTCAAAGATTACAACAACACGCGACACAGATCGATCAAGATGACTCCCGCAGAAGCTAGCGATCCTCGAAACGAAAAACGGGTCTACGCGAATCTATATCCCGAGAGATCTAAGATCAGGAAGAAGTCTAGAACGCCGAAATTTGCGGTCGGCGATCGAGTGAGAATCTACGCTTATAAGAAGCACTTCGAAAAGGGTTATACTCCTCGATGGACCTCGGAAATTTTCGTGATCATCAAAATATTTCACACCGATCCGGTGACTTACGAAATCGAAGCTTTGGATGGAGAAGAGATCATCGGAAAGTTTTACGAACAACAATTACAGAAGATGAAGTTTTGATGAAGAACACAAAATTTTTTTTTATTTACTCTCTTTGACATTTTCTTGTTTACACACATATATATATATAAGAGAGAAAAAAAATAATAATAAAAAATAATTAAAAACTATTTTTTAGATAAAGAAAGCAAGTTAATTAATAAACAAAAAAAAACAAACTAAAAATCCTTTAAAATGACAAATATACTAGATATAACACAAACATAGTGAAAGATGAAAGTATTCAAGAATATGAGGTCCACGAATACGAACCGGTAACCGGAACGAGTTTGAACAATGCGGGAGAGATAAGAATCAACGTCGAAACTCAAGATCTATTCGTACATCCTAGCGAGAGTTACATAGTGGTGCAGGGACGTCTCACCAAGGAAGATGGGAGCGACTACGCCGACGACGACACGGTTACTCTAGCCAATGATGGCATCATGCATCTATTCAGTAACATAAAATACATGCTATCTGGACAAGAGATAGAATCTGTTTTTCATTCCGGTCAGGCCACCACGATGTTCGGACTCTTGACGTATCCTGATGATTTTTCGAAATCCAGAGGACTTAATCAGTTGTGGGTGAAAGACACCGTAGGCCCTGCTAGTGCAGGCGCCGCCATGATATTCGACTACGTCGTCAAGACGTCCAGACCTAAAGGAACGTTTTCGTTCAGGATACCTTTGAAACACATCTTCGGATTTGCGGACGATTACAACAAGATCATGTACAGATTCAAACGCAATCTGATGTTGATTCGAAAAGGAAACGACGACGCAATAGTGAGACTCACCGCGACCGATGCGGGTAAGATAACTCTACACAAGATATCGTGGTTCGTTCCACACGTGGAGCCTTCGATCGTGGAGAAAGCGCGTCTCTACAAGATCATAGAATCCAAGAGTAAATTACCTGTGGGATTTAGAATGAGACAGTGCGACACGGCTAGCATTCCTCTCTCCACGAATCACTTTGATTGGAGATTGACAGTGAAATCCGCTTCCGAGAGACCGCGTTTCATCGTGGTTGTGTTTCAGACCGATAGGGACGGGTCTCAGGAAAAGAATGCGTCGCTGTTCGCAGTTTGAGAAACATGCAAGTGTTTCTGAACGCCACGAGATATCCAGCAATCGATTACAACGCGTCGTTCGACAAGAACGATTTCTGCAGACTGTACGGCGACGCCGCTGATTTTAGAAAGAAGTATCACGGTCTAGACGAATTGATGAGCAATCCTAACATATCTCCCAGCGAATACAAGTCGATGTATCCCATGTTCGTGTTCGGCGTCAGTAAACAGAGTGAACGACTCAAGAGTAGCGTGTTAGACATTCAGATCAAGATGCAATTCGATAGGAACGTGCCGAGAAAAACCGAAGCCTTCACCCTGGTCCTGTCGGACAGAGAATTACAATTCGAATCGGATGGAAATAAGATGTCGATCATTCGATGAGAGACAAGTGTGTGAAAAAAATAAAAAACAAAAAAAAAAAAAAAATAAAAAGTAATGAGTCATTATTAAAAACAAAAAAACAAAAAAAAATAAATGAAGTAATGTGATCTAGAGAGATTGAACATCTTTCTAAATCTCATTACTTTTTTTTGTTTTTTTTTTGTTTTTAATAATCACACATTATTTTTTTATTTAATTCATTATTTTCCACGCGTTCACTGTTTGTTCAAAGGATCTAGTTCGATCAGTAGACTCACCACGGAAGTGGCGGCTTCGGGATTATTGGTTTTCGTGACGAAATTAATCCTGTCTCCGGCATTCACTTTGAGAGGCGTGCCGAACGTGCTAACATTCGCGTGTTGATTCTCAGTCTTTTCGACGCTGTATCTCTTATCACTCTCCACACCATTCACCATGAGATTGATGACCGCTCTGTTATTCAAATCTGAGGAAGCCAGACTCATTCGAAGGATTTCACCTCCCAACGGCATGGGATATCCCACCTGATCGTGTTTCGATCCGCTACTTCCATTTCCGAAAGACCACTCAGCTTTTCCTTCATCTAAGGTGCCGGCCTCTTCGGCCCACACGGTGATCAATTGTCTAGCATATTTGATATTCTCCACCACCGAAATCAGGGTGCAGGCATCCGTCATGTGCACGGGTTCCGGTAGATTCGTGAGCGCGTGTCCACCCATGTCTAGTTTACCTTTCATGATGTCGCCCTTTCTCCAGACCGAGTTGTCATCCACGTACTTTCTGCTTACCATGCTGGAATCGAATTCGGGATCGTGATCGAGACCGAATAAATTGTGACCGTTCATGTTGATGCCACCCTCCATGGTTCCGCCAGATTGTTTGTTCAGGTAGAGATCGTCCACTTGCGATTCTAGGTATTCTTGCGATTGTATCACGGCAGAATCTACGTAGCCCTTGTTGACCGTGGTTGAGTCTGCATCCGTGTCGTCGATCTTCAACAGATTCAATATCTTGTGGAATCCCGCATTCAGATCCGATTTCATTTCTCGTCTGTCAGACTTTCTCTGTTCCAGATCTACGTAGTGTTTGGTCGCCACGTCCTTGGGATTCGTGGGAGTGGCCACGTTCGTTATCTTGTTAGAATTGGCGTTCAATTCCGAGTTCATCGTTTTCAGAACATATCTATTTCTCAGGTGTTCACTGAATCTTGCGTGAGAGTCGTCCGCGTATTTCTTGGTCGCGGCATCGGTGGGATCTACGGGATTCGCGACGTTCACCAAACGTTTGGATTTCAGATCGAGATCGCCGGTCATGGTTTTATCCACGAAATTATCCAGCAGGATTCGTTCGAAATCGGCGTTCCCCCTGTCGACATATTTTTTAGTCGAAGCATCTGCGAGATCTATCGGCTCGGGAAGATTGTAGAGCTTCTTATCATTCATGTTCGAAGGCTCCTCTCGAGGTTCGTATCTGGGAACGTAACGTTCATCCAAGTTGGCAACGTCGTAACCATCGTCGACTTCGAACGTCTTCCTCTTCTTTCTCGGGTTGACTTTTTCATCGTCACTTCTACCAAATTTATCGACTGGCATGTTGTTGTAAGGATTTTTTTGTTTTTAGAAAAAAATATATTCAAAACGCAGTTTAATAAAAAATGAACTATGTTATTTTATTTTTCGTTTTTATTCGATTAAAATTATTTTAAAATAATTTTTGATCTTTATATATACTATAAAAAAGAAAATCTCTCTCTAATGTAAATCATTGAGAATGTCTTGAAATCGATCTCCTTCAGACCATCTCTTGAGAATGTAGAGACACAGGTGACCGCAAAACTCTTGATCTGGTGATTGCACTTGTTCCGTGTTGTAACGAACCATCGATTTGTTGAAATAGTTCTTTATTTCTTTTGGCGGCGAGATTCCGTAGCTGTCGAAATAATAATTTTTCTTCTTCCCGTTCTTCATCCACGCCACCCAGTGAGTGCCTTCACCCGATGAATCGTCTAGATTTAAAATTCCGCCTTCCGATTGTCGAGGTCTTCTCTTCGGCAAGGCATCTCTGGAAAACACTCCTAGAAAATCTTCGATTTTCAAATCTTTTGCCGCATTCAACAGATCGATGTTGGATAGGGGTTCGTTGGGTAAGACGACACCTTCTACGGATATCTTTATTTTCTTATTCATAAATAAGTATATATTTTTTTTATTTATTTTATTATAATTCACTAAAAATGACGTTATTTTTTTTTTCTATTTTTTTCTTTTTCTTTTTAAACTAACTTTCTCAATGTCACTATCGATTTCCATAATTTTGTGTTCATCTAATTCTTCTTGATTTTCTGGAATCCTATCATCCACAATCGTATCTGGAATCTTATCATCCACAATCGCATCTAGAATCCAATCATCTCCATTCATCCAAAGTCCAATGTTCGAGTGCCAAAGTGCTTATTTTATCATCTAACACGAATCTCTTGTCGTCGTCGGCTGTCAGCGAAATTTTGTTTACTATTTCGGTATACAAGTCGTGATTTTTGCTTAGAATCGATTTCATAGTCTTATATACCAGACCACTTCCTAACAGACAATCTTTATACTCTTGGAAAGAGATGTTTTTCTTCACCATGCACACTTTAACTCCTTTGCACTTCTTGATCTCTTCATCAACTTCTAGACGATAAGCATACAGTTTGGGTCTCAAGCCCACGAATTCGATGATCTGTTTACCGCCGCTCTCGTCCTTAAATTTACCCAACACCTTTTTGTTGTTGTTCGATTGAATGTTGGACGGGTGATCGACGGGATAATTGCTCGTGTCGAACCAATCGGCCACGTCCGGAGATATATCTCGGTAGACGTCTTTCGTCTCTATCTCGTAAACTAAACTGTCCATGTCGGTGAACAGTAGTTTGGCTTTGTCACCAAATTTTCGTTTGACATAATCGTAGTGAAACTCATACATCAATCGCTTGCTGATATCTAAGATGATCGGTCCGAGATAATACGGTTTGTCGAACTTCAGATGCGTCTTTTGCATGTGAATGGCCACTAGATTTTCGTCGAATATGGTTCGGTGTTTGTAATTGGGTGTCGCCACTAATTTTTTAGCTCTTTTCTCAGACGTGACGAGTCGAACGTCGGTTCTCTTCCTGATGTTTTCCATCGATTTGCCGTACACGCAGTTGTTCATGAGTTTGAAGAAATCTTTTTCGAAATCGTTCACGGCTCGAGTTCTGAGATTCGTGTTGAGATCGATGTATTTTTTCATCCAAGGCTCTTCGTCGAATCGAATGATGCGATATATGTCGACTAATTTCATCCAGTAATTGACGTACTGTTTCAAATTTTTGCTGTAGACGACGTAGTTACATTTGTTAAATAAATTGGGAATGAGTTTTTCCTCATCTCCTTCATTCGGTTCCATTCGTTCGGGAGCCAGCGGATAATCATTGTGTGGATTGTGTAATTCTTCCGGATAGTTCAAATCGACTTCTAAAATGCAAGGATAGTCTCTCCATTTTTGCATCTCTTCCGGTTCCTTCACCCATTCGAAATTTCCAATCGGTAAAGGATGACTCATAGCCCAACCATACAGATTATTGGCGTCCCAATACTGTACGTATTTAGTCGACCGTTTCAAATCGGAACCTTCTTTCATGTAGGGATTGTTAGCCTCAGAATATCTGTGGGAGATCATCGAGACGCCACCTCTCGCAGCCTTTTCTAACATGAGCAACATGTCCACATCGGATAATAATTCCAATTGGACTTCGGTGGTCTTCAACAGAGCGTCCCACGCCAGACCGGGTGTGGTGAAATACCAAGCAGGATCCAGATCGTAATTTCGACGACAGACGTCTCGAAAATTTTCGAACACGTCTGCCAAGAGCAGAACGTCAGTTTTCAGATAGAGATCATGATAATCTCTCATGGTTTTCATATTGAATGATTTCCACACGTTTTTGGCGTGTTCGTAATTCTCGGCGGAAATGTCGGATTCGTATAATTTCGAATAAAAATCATCTTTCGAAGGTAGTGTGGTGTCTTCGAATCTCTTTAGATCATTCATGTAATCGTAAGGATACACTCCTTTCCTCAACATGACGTCTACTCGTTCTCCGAAATGTTCGCTCGTGATTTTAAATTTATCCTTGCTCATGTTATCGACTAATTTTTCCAGAGCGGTCGACATGAATTTAAAACTGTCGATGAAACCTATGCATCTACGAATGGATTTCGTTTTTTCTTTCAACGTATTTCCGTCGATTACTCTTTTCTTCTCCATGAGCTTCCATTTCGTGAAGGAAATGTATCTTTCTTCGCTGTTCGCGATGCAATTTAATTCTTCATGTGAGGTGCCGAGATTTTTCACGAACAGATGACTGTCGTAACCCGAGAGATTGTGAAACATCACTGGATAGAAAGCGGCGTCTCGATATTTTACATTACACTTGCTGTGAGCCGGACCGCGATACAGACCCGTGTAATGATCGTGGTCTCTGACCTTCTTATTTTCCTCCGAATTCTCGTCGAACGATTGTCTGCATATGTGACATTCGGTGGCTCTGTTATTTTCGTCCTGCTGCTCTCACGTGATGATCATTTTCGCCGGAGTTTTGAATTTGTCGTATAACATTTGAAGTTTCGATTCTAACTTTTCTACGAACCTTTGAGCCACGTCGTCGTCTTCACACTGTTTCGTGTAGGTGAAGGGACCCATGTCATGTTGCGAGTCAAAAGCGCATTTCACATAAATGCAATAGCCCGAAGGTATGTATGTGTTTTTGATATCTTTCAACGTAACTTTGAAGAGCGTTGGGTTGACAGGAACTCATTTTCATGGTGAAACATTCGAAATCTGCATACACGACGAATGGTACTTTTAACCTTCTATTGTGATTTTCAAACTTCAGGATGGTGTTGGGTTTGGGCATTTCGACGGCGACACCTTGATTTTCGTTGCAATATTCCTGATGTTTCGCTAATGATTTTTCGGTCTTAAATATGTTCATGCAATTGTAACATAAAGATATCTTTCTGTTATGATTATTATTTTGTTTCGACAGTAATCGGGTTGGATGTTTAACCCAACAATAATGACGATTGTCACCATTCGAAATCAATAATAAAATAATCGTCTTTTCTCTTCTGAGATACGAAGTCTGTCTGAGAGGATGGATCGTTCGTTTTTCGTCGTCGTATCCAAGGACGTTCACCGCTATGGTGGGATTTTGAGCCTCGAAATGTGCGATGTGTTTTAACTCTGTTGGAAAAGTCACTCCGGTCCAATCGAGATTTTTAGAAGTTTCCTCGTAACGAGAAACTCTATCAGAGTTTATTTCGACAGGGTATAAAGCGGAGGTGACTGCCCATTTAAAACACTGATCATCTTTATTTGTTTCTTAGTCAAGAAATATGGTAATTCCAAGTAGGAAGATCCTTTCAACGGTTCGTTTTTATTTATGTGAATTTCGAGTTTCAACACCTCACCGAACGTCCAATTACTACCTTCATGTTGATAATTCGCGAGAGACGTCAACATCTTGTCTTTCATCTTTTCGAAAACGTCCAATAGATCTGAACCTCGAAATACGGGTTCGACGTAAGATCTGAAATATGCATTTTTCACGATGCTCTCGCCGGACTTCACGTCGATTTTATTCGTTATGCAATGGAGTATCATCTTAATTTTTAATCCCACGTTCATGTATTCACGAAACAAATCCAATACTTCTTTCTTCACCCGTTCCATGAACAATTTCGGATCGACTTTCTTCAACGAGGGAATCAAAAAAAAACTTTTACTAAAAAAATTTTACATTAAAGAAAATTAAAAATTAAAAAAACAACTTTTTTATATATATAAAGAGCAAAAACAAAACTTTTTAAACAAATTATTATTTAAATACTAAATAATCGATCATGAAGACAACAACACCTAAAAGATGCGAATTGAAATTGAAACGAGTCGAAACGTATAAGAAATTCGGTCATAAAATCTATAGATTACAACGACATGATCCCATCGAATTGAACGAGGTTGAGACGAAGGGCTTAGAGCACAAATACGAGAAATATAAGATGCCTTTGAAATTGGACGAAGCCGCACCCGATTTGATTTACGAGTACCAAAGCGATCTGCAGAACATCGTCATCGCCGAAGATAGAGAATTCAACAAGGATGATTTGTCGTTGCCCTATGGAAATTACATATTTCCAAACATCTCATTCGAACTCGTGAAGAAATTGGGTGGTGAGAGCGAGTTGACCGATGTAAAAAAACTCAAAAGAGTAAAGATAAACATTCAACACGTTTTCGAAAAAGGAGAAGACACGAGTGTCAACATGCTAATAACGGACTTGGAAATATAAACAATAGAGTGATTGATTTTTAGCGAAGAAAAATGAAAAAAAAAAAGTAATAAGATCATCTTTAGATCTCATTTACTTTTTTTTTTGTTTTTTTTTGTTTTCCTTCTTCTTCACTATCATCATAATATATTATAATAATGTTTCCTTTTCTCTCAAATTTCAGTGTTGATTCTTCTTTTTCTTTTTTTCTTTTTCTTTGTGATGTGATACGTTTATGGCAACATTTTTGTTTATCCGAATCATAATTATGAACGAATGTTGTGCATCTCTTGGTAACACTCGCATCATTACCATTCTCTTCAGAAGGTAGTGGTGACCGTGGAAAGCATTGTCTCATTCTCAACCGTCTATCCCGTGCTTTATCTATCTCTTTCATTAGTTCTTTTCTTAGATATCCATCATTAGCGTCTAACCACTTTTTTATTTTTGCGCTCTCTGGCTCGCGATGTTCGTCATTATCGTCAAATTGTTTCTCCACCTTTTCATCCAGGTGATAAATTTGTTTCTCCACCTTTTTATCCATTTTAAATATATTATTTTATACTTTCTATGAATTTATATCTTATATAATTTTATATTTATAATAACATATTCAAAATCGGTATGTTCTTAAATGGCGAATTCTCACTGAGCAACAAACCCTTGCCGAGTCGCTCGACGTTCCGTCCACTCTTCAGATAGAGACCGTTTCCTCTCAGAGAGTTGCCACCTCTAACGGGTTCTAGATACAATCCTTTACCGCTGCCGTCTACGTGAACGCGACACACGGCTCCTCCCTTCTTCAAAAACAGTCCGCTGCCACCCATTAATTTCTCAACTGCCGAATTAGCGAGTCCCGTGAGAGCTCCCACGCCGAGAGTCTTTCCGAGAAAGGGTAGCGCCTTTGCGGCAAAGGGTAATGCTTTTGCGGCTATTCCTGCCAATAGCGGTAGGAAATCACCTTTCATTCTCAAATTGTATCTCAATTGAGCGGGACTCATTCTCACCGTCAACCCTCTTCCATCGCGAATCACTTTCTCCATCCTTTTCATTTGACTTCTGGTCCAGGCGATCGAATCCTGACCGCCTCTCGTCAGATCTTCGTGAGTGAATTTGAATCTCACCGCCTCGCCTCGAGTTGTTAATGCTCTCTTAAGTTTCTTCCTCTGTCCGGCGGATATGTTCACGTTTTTAACCACGTATTCTGTCATAATTCTGTTTTTTTTTTAAAATATATTTACTTCAATTGTTTCTTGTTTAATAATTATATTAAAATAATTTTGTAAAATTAATATTGCGTTTATTTTATTTTTTGTTATCTATATATATAATATTTTTATTTTTTTTTTTTGCTTTTATATTTCTCTTATGTGAAATCGTATCGTCACTCTCTCTCCGTGAAGATCTAACAGTTCACCATTTTGATCCGTCAACGTGGTATTGAGACTATACAACGTGTCTAAAATCACTGGTAGATAAACTAAATTTCGAGGTCGCTCCACGATCTTATAACCCGGCGACACGTTTGGAAAGAAGGAATAGATCATCGGTTGAGTGCTACCATTCACGTAGCTTCCAGCAATCACGTCCACGTTCACCAGAATGCTATTGACAGCGAGAATGTCGACCGTATTTTCAGATTCCGCGTGGCCTCGATACATCTTTCGATCGAATCCCAACATCTTGCCTATAGAATCGTCCGTGTTGAAATCCACACGAAAATTATCTTCTAAATCCAACATCGTCTGTAAGGTATTAGGATTGGGAGCGAGTCTGATCTTGTTGCTTCCCTTTCCATCCGTCTTCATTCGAGTCTGAATGTAATGGTTCAAATCGTCTATGTCGTAACTCCCTTTGGGAATTCGAATCTCCAACCAATCCGTTCCGTCGGAATACTTGAACGAGTTATTCTTTTCGGTGACGTTGGGAAAGGAATAATAAGTCTCCAGATTCACCAAAGCCATCTCATAACTTTTCTGTCTATTCAATTCGATGGAAGGTTCGAATTTCGTAGCGAATCGGGTCGAATCGCCACTCACCACGATTTGAATGGATTGTTTCACAGCCGTATTCTCGGCTATCCGTTCTAGCAATTCTCCATGTTCGAACATTATATTTTAATTTTATTTATATTTTTATTCAAAACTAATTATTTGAAGATTTATTATTTTCTAAATTTTATTTTCACGCTCTATCTTATTATTATTATCATCGGAAACATAAAACTTGTCGAATCCGCACCGATATTTTCCGCGATTAAATTCGCTTGTCAAATCGATCACGACGAAATTGTAAAGTCCACCATCCCAAACCCTCTTGCAGAATCTCCTGAATTCCGCAGCGCTCGTGTCGTTTGCGACGTGATCGCCGTAGATGTGATTGAGATTCTTGAGATCTTGGCGAAAGAGGCATAGAAAATTAGCGTTCTCCCTTGTCGTCTGTCTGGGCAATCGAAAATAATTCTGCGACAGGTAGAAACAGTCCACGTTGCTGTGTCGACCCCTAACGTAATACGATTCGCATCGGTTCTGTTTCTCCAAAAGCAGATCGTCGAAAATCATGAGATTCTTATCTTCCGATTTCAGTTCTCTAGGATCCGGAACATCGCTAGCGTTCTCATAAAATCGACACTCGACGTTCGAAGATGCATTTCTCTTCATCAGCTCCGTCGCCGCGCCGTCCAAAATGGTCGAGAGTGGAGCTCCACTCTGGTCGAATTCCTCCCTACTGTCAAAGATTCTGGCTATGACGTCCTTGGGCAACCTGCGATCCATGCACTCTCGAAGCAATCTGTATCCGGGTTGAAACAAGCTCTTGCCAAACACAAACAATCTGTCGTAATCCAACCAGTCGGGTCGGGACAACAGATTCATCAACAGATTGGTCTTTCCACAATTCGATTTTCCCACTATCAAACCTCTTATGCTCTTGGGAAAGAACTCGTTATTCGACCTCTTGGTCGCGGCGTCGTTCCAAGACATATCTTTAATGTTCATCTTTGTTTTTATTTTGTTTGTTATTTTAGATTCTTTTCAAACACAAATTTTTTTTTTATGTTTTTCAAACTCTGTTTTTAATGTTATTATTATTTATTTATATCGCACCGTCGCGAGTTCTCTTCAATCCGGATCCACTCGTCATTTTGGCTAAATCTTGTATGGGCACCACGGCATCCTTAAAATCTTTCCAACTTTTCGGCGTTCGCTCTAACGCAGCTCGCTTCGCCGGCGCACTGATCAACTTGTCGATCAACGCGTCGGCTGCCCTCTTGCCAGCCACAGAAGCTATCCTACCACTGGCTTCGGAAGCGGCTTTCTTGCCAGCATCCAAAGCCGTCTTCTTACCGACCTCAAACGCGGTCGATGCGAATTTTCTACCCGCATTGCTCGTGAACGCTCGCATTATAGAATCGACGATGCCAGAACCGCCTTGAACGTAAGTTCTGACGTATCCCCTGTTCTTTATCACCAACATAGTTTATTTTTATGATATATATTTTTTTTTTTTTTCACTGGTAAATCGTTTTTGCCGTTTAAATACCTTTATTATTCTAGTGTAAAAATTTACTGTTTTATTTTTGTTTGTTTGTTTGTTTGTTTCTCTCTACTTATTATATACACATCAATCCTTCAATTCGTTCATCAGCCTTTTATACTGGTTTTTATTCAAAACCTTCTGTCTTAACAATTCGTCAGATATAGCAACTATCTGATTATCTAATCCCGTGTTACCAGCCCGTCTGCTCGCCATCAACAAACTCAATCTCTGAGACAGAGCGTCGGAATCGCTCGGAAGAAAAGTGGTTTTCACCCCTTTGCCGGTCACCGATTCGACGAACTTCTTGTTCATATCCCATATGGGTTTCACCACTTTCGTCCACTTGTAACCTCTGTTGGCTTTGGGTCTCGTCTCTCTGGCATCGTTATTTCTCTTCATGGCGTGGGTCTGGACCAGAATGCCTCCGTAATTGTCGAAATCCTGTTCCGTGTAATCGCCGGGCTTGTCGTAAAGGAGCAATCTGCGCAGACCATCAGTTACTTTATATTTATTCGAACCCACGATCAATTCATCATCATCCATTTCCACTTCCGTATCACCTACAATAGTTCTACCCTTAGAATTCTTATAAATTCCATACGACTGATCTCTCTTACCGCCATCATCATCGGACGATGCGACGCTACTAGTGGTGATAGTCGAAGCCGTATCGTCACTCTCGCTCAAATCTGTTTGAATTCCCGTGGGAACGTAATCCATGTAGATTGAACGGAATACCGATTTCCAAAACTAGGAGGCAACGAACCCATTCTCAAAGAACTCTCCTTTATGGGTCTCAATTCTTCAACTATCTCCTTCCTGCTTCGCTCTTGACCCTCCGTCACGGGTTTAAATATTTTTGTGGCTTCGCGTCTGAGTTCCATCTCACCGAGACGTCTGCTTCTGTCAGCAGACTGAATGCTCTTCTTAGCACGTTCATACTCGCCTAAAATTAAATCTCGGCGTCTAGGATCCATCTGTAAAAACATCTTTCGTTTTAATTGTTTTTATTATTTTCAAAATTAAATGTTTAATTATATTTTTTTTTATGTTTTAAATAATAAAAAAACTCTTTCCGTCTTAATATATAATAATCTGAAAATATTCACATCTCAACTGACTGTGTTAATTGAAGTTTAAAAAATACGTTTAAACAGTACATGACAAACCGGTTTCTGATTTAACGCATTTTGACAGTAGTTTTTACATTTGTCAAAAGATTTTTCATTCACACATCAATTCACTGAGTGTCGAATTAAGAGAGAATCCTTTTGATGACTGCGATTGCTATCATGAATATATTAAAAATTTTACCACTCAAAACCTAATTGAGCGGAAAATGCATTTTAATTTTCTCATAGTGGGGGAATTCCCCTAATAATGTCATAAATGGGAAAAAAACCCACCGCCTCAAAAACAAGGGAGAGTTCTGGACCATCTGTCTCAACACAATTGCGGGTTCTGAATCGCTGATCTAGAGTCCCCAAAACTGTTTTTTGATGATGACTCAGAATTTTTTGCTTTTGATCGCATTCGCCAACGATGGATCGATGGTCTGATCTGCGATGGGAACGTCGACGAAAAATTACGTACAAGATACAAGCGAAGATGTACGATTTCACCCTTTTTTTAAAAAAAACGCGCGTTCACCACGAGTATTTGAACGTTAAAAGCGCGATCTAGGAGTCACAACTGTACATGGGGGGGGGGGGGGGGGGGGGATTCAAGATCATGTACAGTTTTGTGAACAAGCGTGTGATTTAACACTGAATTCCACGTTGGTGAACGCATCGTGAACGTATGTTGTACACGTACATGTACAAGTGATAGTAAACTCTCCTTTTATACCTACTGAAGTGTTGTGTGATGTTGTTCCATATTTTGATAAGCTGTCTTTGGAGTTCCACAAGCCGGTGTAGCTGACGTTTCATTTCGTCCCATACGTGCTCAATGGGTGAGATATCGGGCGAATTTGAGGGCCAGGGAAGAACATCCACTTGTTATTGCTGCAGATACTGTTGAACAACACGAACTGCGTTGGGTCGGGCGTTGCCCTGCTGTAGAATGACGCCGGGGCCGTGACGTTGCAGAAATGGGACAACAACAGGTGTAAGCACTTCATCACGATATCTGGCTGCATTGAGATTGCCATCAATAATGACCAGCTCAGTTCTGTTACGGGCAGTGATGCCACCCCACACCATGAGAGACCCTCCCCTATAACGGTTTCGCTCCACGACACATGGATCTGCGTAGAGTTCGTTTCGACGTCTGTACACTCTCTGGCGGCCATCTGATGATGAAAGATGGAAACGACATTCATCTGTGAATAAAACACGTCGCCACCAGTGTAAGGGATGCCTGAGATGTTGTCTAAACCACTGCAGTCGAGCTCGACGATGACGTAACGTCAAAATCGGAAGAATTGCAGGTCTTCGAGGACGTAAGCCGTATTCTCTCAGCCGGTTGATTACTGTTTGAGGATGTATCCGTCTCAGGTTAGGGATGTTCCTGGCTGTCGTCGTTGCCGTTTGTTGCCGGTTTCGGAGATGGACGACACGGATATACCGATCTTGTGCAGGGGTGGTAACTCGGGGTCTCCCGGAGCGGGGTCGGTCTCGAACGTCATCATGTTGTGCATGTCGATGGACTAGCCTGTCTACAGTGTTACGGTGGCAGTTCAAATGCTGGGCAACCTCTCTGTGTGTTCTGCCAGCTCTAATCATACCCAGGGCAAGGAGACGTGGATTCATTGTCAATCTTGGCATGCTAATGTGGAGTCGTTTTAACAGCAGCGCAAGTTTGAATGTGAACGATAAGAAGGCCTTACTTTAATGTTTAAATACCCAAGGATTCACACTGCTGCATGAATTTTCAGACTCTCCACGTGCAAAACATGTCTTTTCACAAACGTGCAGCACGTCATTTAACATTAATGCAATTTTAACGGGGAAAGCTGTTTTTGTGTTCAATATAACTTATTCATGAACAGGTTAACACTCTTTACACATACGAAATTATTTTTTTGGAGTTTGATCAATTTCTGCAATGCACACTTTCTTTTTTGGGCGAGTATATATTGAATAATTACAAATGTACACAGCGCACAAAAGATGACTATTCCGATTCATTTAATTTTATTCCCCTGACAATGCTGACATATGATGGGTTTGCTGAACTTAACTCCAGCACACGTGCAAATAAATCCTGTTGGCATTTTATTAACGTGAATCCTGTTTCAATGATAATAATAATAATAACACTTTGGCCGACCGCTGATTTGTCGCGGTTCTCGTATGAGAAGGCCTTAGTTACCCCTGTTCTACCAACTGCCTCCCTATTCCCACGATTCTTCTCTCCTCCCAACACTCGGTGACGAACTGCTTGATGACATCCCTTGCCCCATTCTTCACAGTCTCTCCGATTAGCATATTAACCCTCTCCTTTGAGTCGCCCCCTTACCACATGTCCTTCATTCTCCCATCCCACTTCCCCATTATACTCCCAGTGAATCTTGTTCTTTTAGACTGGTATTTTGGGCATTCTAGAAGAAAGTGTTCCAGGGTCTCCACCACGCCCAAATTACACATCTGGCACTCCTTTTCACTGTTTTTCCCAATTATTCCCCTCAGCTCCAGGGACCGCGACCTCAGCTTGAACAACAGTGACCCCCCAAAGGTGCCATGAAGGTACTCTTCAAAACCAGGCTTCTCTTTATCCCGCAGGCCACCCAAAGATCTCTTTGATTTGACCCCCTCTCGCCCATTACGGTTACAATCCTCCATGACCCTTTCTCTGACGATCCTGTTACCCTGGTTTGCCCCAACGTCAAGGTCCGAGATCTCCAATGAGTAGTTTTCGACTAGCTCCCTCACTTGGACCATCCACCCCGTCTTGATATTTGAGTTGAAAGTTCTCAGCAACATTACTTTACACCATCGGCTATCGGGGAGATTTACCAAATAATTAAGATAACCGAGTTTCAGTAGGTCTATCATGTCCTTGATCCTCATCCACCCAAGCTCACCCCTGATTGCTTCTAGCGCTGCGGGATTACTCGACCCTGTTATCCATCGGCCTGCATCGTTCTGCAGGATTTCCAAGCTCTTAACAGCCGTCTGGTTTAGGGGTACAACTTCCGTACCCTATATTATACTTGCCACCCACCATTTCCCAAATGGTTTTCCCCACGAAAACCTTGTTGAAACTGTTTCTTCCTATAAGTTTCATTTGGTTAAGGATTCGCTTCCCCTTCAGAATCAATTTATTTGTGTGATTTCGGTAGATGCCTCTTCCTGTGATGTTTATATTTACCCCCAGGTACTCATAGTCACTTGTCTCTCCTACACTAAGAAGTTTGCTGCTACCTTCCGGAATGAAGAACTCCCCCACTTTCCACCTTCGAGTGGGGTCCACTTTGCGGCCCACAGGTATAACTTTGCTCTTGCTTCCATTAAGTTCGAGTCTCCATTTGCTCCCATATTTCCCAACAATTCCCAGCATCTTCGCTAGCCCCTCTTCGCTTTCTGACACTAGCACCATATCGTCTGCAAAAAATAGCCCTGGGATCTTCAAGTCACCAACTGCAACCTCCTCGTCGCTATGCAGGAGTTCATCGCCTAAACCTTTGATGTACAATGCAAAAAGAATTGGCGAAAGGATACACCCCTATTTTAGGCATATCTCCATGGGCACACGTTTTGTTGTAATGTTTCCCAGGCTAAGTTCACTCTGTACATCTTTATATAATGCTTTCATAATCCCAACAAACTGGCCTCCCAAGCCCAGAGCCTCCAGCTTGAGCCACATACCCTCCCTGATCGTCACTGTAATCAAGTTGTGATCACTATCCACCTCCATTTTACCCTCATCATCCACTTCTACCCCTATCACCTCCCTCCATAAATTAATATCTGTGAGAATGTAGTCGATTATTGATTTTCTGTCGCTCCTCTCCCAGGTCCATTTCCCCTTACACCTCGCGTCTCTGTTCAGAATCTTCAGACCGAGCTCGTTTGTGAAGTTCAACAGCTTCCTTCCATTCCTGTTGGCTTTCTTGTCCCCACCCTCTATGCCTTCTTCCTTATCACCTATGTGTCCATTAAAGTCACCCATCAGAATTATACCGCGCCCCTTGATAATTACATAACTAAGAGCAAAACAGTCTGGCAAATACAATGCTTCTCAACAAGCGTGCATCCTGCCCTAGTGTGTATATGTACAGGACGGCCGTCGAGGACTAGTCAGTTTCTACGGGTAGACAATATTTCCATGGACGGAGTAATATTAGATTCCAAACACAAATTTTGGGAATAATAATCAGAAATTTAATTAATGAAGCACTGGGTACAACTGGGTGCTTCATTAATTAAAATTTTGTTAATGATGATTTTGATGTGTGCCCATCCTATGTATGGTACACATAATGCCGGCATCCGGGATGGCCATCCGTCGTTCGTTCGTCCGTCCGTCCGTCCGTCTGTCCGTCTGGCGTCCGTATCCGTTTCTTTGGCATTCGATAACTTGAAAAATATTGCTTGGATTGTCAAGTTACTTTATATTTGTGTTCAGGTTACTGATGTGCCGAGCTGTATAGTTTTTGGTGTAAATCTGATAATTTGATCCCGAGATATTAACTCTTCATCCTTCAAATTGAGAATTCTTCCAATCCCTTTGGCATGAGATAACTCAAAAAATATCAATCCAGTTGTCATGTTACTTTATATATATCTTCAGGTTACTGATGTTCCCAGCTGTATAGTTTTTTGGTGTAAATCTGTTATTTTGAACCTGAGATATTAACCCTTTATCCTTTAAATTGAAAATTCCTCCAATCCCTTTGGCATTCGATAAGTTGAAAAATATTGCTTGGATTATCAAGTTACTTTATATTTGTATTCAGGTTACTGATGTGCCGAGCTGTATAGTTTTTGGTGTAAATCTGATAATATGATCCTGAGATATTAACCCTTTATCTTTCAAATTGAAAATTCCCCCAATCCCTTTGGCATTCGATAACTTGAAAAATAATGCTTGGATTGTCAAGTTACTTTATATTTGTATTCAGGTTACTGATGTGCCGCGCTGTATAGTTTTTGGTGTAAATCTGTTATTTTGCTCCTGAGATATTAACCCTTTATCCTTCAAATTGAAAATTCCTCCAATCACTTTGGCATTCGATAACTTGAAAAATATTGCTTGGATTGTCAAGTTACTTTATATTTGTGTTCAGGTTACTGATGTGCCGAGCTGTATAGTTTTTGGTGTAAATCTGATAATTTGATCTTGAGATATTAATCCTTTATCCTTCCTATTGAAAATTCCTCCAATCGCTTTGGCATGAGATAACTCAAAAAATATCAATCCAATTGTCATGTTACTTCATATATGTGTTCAGATGTGCCGAGCTGTATAGTTTTGGGTGTAAATCTGATAATTTGATTCTGTGATATTAACCCTTTATCCTTCAAATTGAGAACTCCTCCAATCCATTTCTTCGGCATGCGATAACTCAAAAAATATTAATCCGATTAAAAGGTTACTTTATATATGTATTCAGGTTACTGATGTGCTGTGCTGTATAGGGTTTTTTTTATGTAAATCTAATAATTTGATCCGGAGATATTATCCCTTTATCCATCAAATTAGCCACTCCTCCAATCCATTTCTATTTGTACCCATACCATGTATGTTGTGCATAAAGTCGGCATCCGGGGTGGCCCTCTGGCATACAGCTTTCTACTAGTTGCGCGAATGGGTACACATCTGACGATTTTTTCGGCCTATTTTTATTACCTGGTAAACGCATGTGTGGACATCACTGCCCACGCTTGGATTACGACCAATCCATGGCAACTGTACAATAGCTTGCAATATATTGTTATTCAAGATTTTAGTGTATCATGATTTAAATGTTAAGAATATATGAATGAATTTGTTAGGGGTTAAGAATTTTTATGTTATTTTTACACCCACCAGTTTTCAAAGTTGTAAGCGACTATTAAATTATTAATAGCATTCGTAAGCGACAGGCTCCATTGTTCATGCTGAATAATGACTTTTTCTCAATCGTCATGCAAGTTTATCATTGCAAAGTACAAATATTTTTAATGTACATGTATATTATGTGCAAATACCGGTATTATATTGTTAATATCTCGGAATGTCCAAAAATTGACCAATTTTTTTAAGAAACTGGTCAAATATTTGTACATTGTGGCGATATTTGTTATTCAGTCATACCGCAATATTTTCAAAATACCGAAACTCGTTATCGAAAATTGAATACAGTGAAGGCCTTACTATAGGTTCTCACAAAATCACGAAGACAGACACATACACACCCCCTCACAAACACAAAGGGGGAGAGTGGGTGCTGGAGAAGAAAAAAATATGTACACCAAAATGATGAACATGTGCTTTCCATTTATTATCTTCATGACCATTGAAATTGTGTTGTTTTCAATTGTTATTTTCTGAAATTCCAACTGCAAGAATTTTTTAGAAACTGTCACTGAATGACTTAATAAATTCACTGTGACTGCACTGATGTTTATAATTTTAACCAAGTCATTTTTGTTATTAGCTCATTCAGCCATGCCATTTTATAGCCCTTTATTATTAATCTGTTACTATTATCTATCTTCAGGTATCCAGTACGACACATCCTGTTATTGAACAGTTATTCTATACAAAAATAATTCAGAAGATATGGTCAACATTAGTGTGGCTGCCAAAGGTGAAAAACTTTGTTGCTGCGATGATATTTCAGAAGGACTGGCATGTCTTTTAGCAGCATACTATATTTACAATATTGCATATCCAACGAAAGTTCTTCGGACTTGAACATTTTGCCAGCAAATTGTAATGAACATCCATGAAAACTCAAAGATTGGTTGTTGAACTGGCAACACCCCCATGTTAGCCGATATGGGGAACATCAGGCAAGAAATTCTTAATATCTAGATATTTATACTTGTAAGATCTATAAGGGGAGGGGGTGCATAATAGCAAATTTATATGTGCTATATATACAGGAATCCATTGCACTCACACTGAAATGGCTCTGCACGAAATCGTTCACCCGTTGGTTGATATTTTGCTATATTGTTGCAAGCAATTGCTAACAATATTTCATGATTTATTCGGATTCTATTTGGTGGTGATGTGGCCTAATTATTGATGCCTTTCAAAACTTATAAATTATTGACACAAGCAGATTCAGCCTCTAGGACATTGCGTTTTTTTGTCTCAAATTTCTCCTCAGTTACTCTTGCCTCCCTAACTTTGATATCCTAGCAATAGGTTTTTAAACTCAATAACTTTTGACATATGTGATGGAATGAGATATTTTTTATGCAAGTGCATCTTTTTGATCTTTAGCCCTTTATGCATTTGAGGTGTTATTCTGGTGGGTTTTTTTAGTTACTACCCTTTTATAGACTTAAAATTTTGTCAGTTTGTCAGCAACAAGTATTTGTTTGAATGTTTCAGTCAATAACGTGTAATTAGTGGAGTGCTAAATTATTTTTGCCTTGATACTACCCCATCTAACAAGATTTGCAAATTGTAGGCCTTACCGTTCATAAATATTAAACTGTGTCAGTTTACTGAAGAATACCTATAGGATTTCTCCAGTAAACCGAAACAATATTTATGAACAAACTGCAATGAACAGTGATCATGATTTATCTGTCAAAGTACTGCTTAGACATAAAAACCACTATTATTCTGAATGGTAAAGGTTTTTATGATACCCTATATTCCTGTGTACACTGAATATGGCGTTGGCCTCAGATTACTCTTCAAACTATTTTAGTCATATTTAAACATCAGAACGCCTGAAGAAACATTGAAAGGTAATTGTAAATAGAAATGTACGTGATTATCGCCTAACATGTAATTTTGCGTTATTAGCCACATTATACAGCTTGCAATGGTAAATTGCAAAATGCTAATTTTTTGAAGCCCTTGAAATTAATCTATTTCTTTGGCACAGAATTGCCACAATAAATTCCATTTGCTATATGTATTTACACCTACGTTAATTTCTCAGATGTTGAATCACTAATCAGCTTACCAATAGTTAACAATTTAGACAAAACTTCTTGAAGGACAATTTGTCAATAAACAATACAAATATGGATGTCGGGGCAGCTCTATGAGCCAGTTCAAATGATATCCATATAATTATGTATTGTTTTATTGACAATGTTCAAAGATACACAATATAATTCAGATGTTGCTCACTGGCAGGCCCGGCCTTCTGAAAACGACTTCTACTGGAGGACTTAAATCGCTTCCTGAACCAAAAACTCTACACACTGGTATATTTTATGAGAATGTATAAGTAGAGTGATTGACTTGTCAGTAGCTCCAAGTTTGAATTCCATGTGAAGCAGCGCTTGTTCAGTAAACAAGCCTTAATTATTTAACTTGTAAAATAGTATCCAGTCACTAATACTCGGAATGGAAGTCCTCTAAAATGGGCAACACGTGTATAAACGATTGACTAAACTTGACTTTATCTTCATGTTGTGGTCATTATTAGCCATTGTGCAAAAATTTGTGCCTTAAACACCAATAAATAAATAAATAAATATAACATTACTGAATCCCAGTAAAATGCATTGCTATATTGTTAGAACTATTAATCTTGCTGCACAAGGCAGCTACATATAGCTACACTCCCGTTCTCCGGTGCAAGCACAAGATGTCGGAAGTGGCAAAATATAGCTGTCTTACAGAGGCTAGACTGACAGCTACACATTTTTGGCAGTCACACAAATGTAATGAAGATACCAACTATTATATTATCCCGAACAATCACTTCAACTATGAGAAATACAGTATGTGGAGAGTGAGTTACCACTAAAACACTCGTGGAGTGAAGTTTCCACCCAGACAATAACAGTCGGTTCATGTGGTAATGCATGAAAAGGACAATCACAGTTTTAGCCAAGGGACCTCCGGGTTGAACCCAGAGGTCCCTTGGCTGAAATTTTGCTTGTCATTCTAATGTTTTTTTCCAAGACAAGGAATTTTTGTCTGAGTGGAGACACCACCCCACAAGTGATTTAACAACAATCCACTCTCCATGTAATGTAAGATGTCCAACAGTAGATACTGTGTTTGCTACTTTTGTCCTAAAAGGAGCAATGGACGGGAAAATTGCTCACCTGAAAGTGCTAGGCCTGCGCTGGTCTGTTGTAAGTCTATGAATAATTTGAAGAACCTCTGTGTCCTGCTAAAATAAAATCTTATTCCTGTGGCATTTGTGATGGATTTACCATTTCCAGGGTTGTTAATTCACCCTCATTGATTAGGAATTATCATTGTTTTGTACATGTTGATTTTTACATTTTTTGTACATTTTTATGCTCTTATATATTGTTTTACTATTGATTTGCTTTTCGTAATAAAAAAATTTGAACAGTTTCTCTTTGTTTGTTCTGAGTATAGTTACGTTTTTTTATTTGAAACAGTCTGAAAAAAAATTCCTTGCACCGTGCTTATAGAACAGATATTGTTTGACTATAATATATGTCTATGAAACCACACAAATATGGTTGTTCGTGGAACCAGCTCTGTGATCTGGTTCCACAAACAATTATATTACTGTAGCATGACCACCATATATATAGAGCTTCTTACACGACTCTTGCTATTGCTGGTAGGGGAAATTCATGACATCAGCAAATCTTCAGTTCATCGATCACTGGATATTTTATACAGTAGTCCATTAATTGTAGATTTTCTGTTTGAATCTCACTAAATTTGCATTGGTCTAGAAAATTACAATAGAGAAAGATTATTTTGTTGGGTGTGCTGTAGTCCCTGATATTCACTGGCTGGTTGCCATGAGGATCCACCCACCCCTTGACGAGTGACTAACTTTTGACTAATGTTAGCAGAAGGTTAGTCAACTCCTTAGTCAAAATGACTAACATTTCCATGAATGCACCTTAGTCAATTTGACCAATGTAGTAGGTTAGTCATGTTGACTTAACTATCTTAGTCACTGGGGGACAAGCTTTTGACTAACCTAAGTTAGTCACTTTGACTATGCAAAGTTTTGCAGTGTTTAAGACAGACCAGGGATAACATCCTGCGCGGGACCCATACGTACCTCAGGACACACTTGTTTTCAAAATGAAATCCACTCATTACCTCTAGAATTTGCATGTCAGAGAAGGAATTATTTGGAAGTAGAAACAGAAATGAAATAAAGAAAAGGAATGAATTTGCTTTGCACAGATGATGTGAAAATTATATCGTTAAGGTTTGTTTGGTCATTACAGTTATTTAAAAAAGAAAAAAAAATGCATAGTCTAATGCGACATTATGTTTTAAAATTTATGTTCTTGTGAAAGAATCCAGTAGTTACATCAGTGTAAGTAGTATGTCATGTACCCGGACAAGTAAAGGTTGCCGGACCCCTGTGCCGGACCCCGGTGTCGGACCCTGGAAGTGACGTCATGTCACGTCACCCAGTGGCGCCATGTTGTGTTGTCATGGCAACCCGCATGAGCGGCCATGTTGTGACGTCATGCCCATAGTGACATGTGATGTTCATGTGCATGCACAGCGCGTGTTGTTAGTGTGATACGTGTTTCCGTCTTTCATTTTGTATACTTGAGGCCGCCATCTTGGTTTCTATGGTAGCACGTGGTTGCTATGTTACCCAAAGGCTTCTTATAGGATAGGGGTATGTACATATGATGTGTTCGATTGAATCGGAGTATCACGAATTACACAAACAATCCGACAACTTGTACTATTTCGAATTCTTTCAGAATTCTCTGCTTCTATCTATCTATGTAATAGTTTTCCTCTACCTGACCATGTTCGTTTGTCCTGGAATGTACTCCAGTAGAGTAGATGAGCCTATCAGCTGGAACAGCTTTGCTTATTGTTACTATATTTAGCTGTTCTGGTCTGTTCTTGTTAGTTCTGACCCTATTCCTAGTACTCTTGTTGTTTCATTTATCTAGATCACCCAATCACTTCACTTTCCTGACGCTGACTAACCAATCAGATTGCTTCAGCCCCCATATCTGTATGCAGAGTTATCTCCCTTCTATAGAACAAAAGCCTATATCATTCCCAAAGCCAATAAGCTATCGAGCAGTTACTGAAAATTCATCGCTCGAACGACTCGAAGCCATTCGAGCAAATGAGCTATCGAGCAATTGCTCGTTCTAGTGACTCGCACATACGACTCTTAACCTCGTTTCAGAAAAAAGGGTGCCTAAGACCTGGTATTGTATTATGTGAGGATATCTTCTGGAGAATCCCTTTTTGTCATATGTGCCTATGTGCTAGGGCACATTGTGTCACATTGTGCCTTTTCACATAAGCATATATCGGCACATCCAGCATGTGCCTATGTGCTAGGGCACTTTTGTGTCACATTGTACCTTTTCACATTTCACTTATTGTGCTTTCAGCAAGACTGATCATAGCCGAACATTGCTCGACGGGAACTCCAAATTATGAAACATTTGTAAAAATAGAAAAATAGATAGCCGTACATGTCGTATGTCTCAAAAAACATAGCTTATGACCACTCATTGGGACGAGCTAAACGAGCTCGTCCTAATGAGGGGTCACAAGATATGTTTTTGAGTCAAAAATCGAGAATATAATAAAATTTGAATGGAGACTTGTATATAGCGCTGGCCGGTTTTTCACGTTATGTTGGGTAAAGAGTTAATTTGCTGTAAATGCTCAACGGTACAGCAATTATTCAGCTGCCTATTATGATAAGTGATTAATCGGTTAACCAAAATTAATCCATGTGATTAATCGATCAAGAAAACCCTTCAACCGTTTCGGATCTACACAAAAACACGACGAGAGGATAGGCTTACACATGACACCGCTATTTAGAAATACGGGATTAAAAATGATCAAAGACGCCTAAATAAGCCTTTTTCGAAACTACCATCTTGAACTTTAATCTATGCAAGGTCACGGGTCGCATGGTGCAAACAAAGTGATTTCCATGTTCATCGCGTTGAGTTCTGTGTCAGCCAAATCAGCGAGTTTTGTAAAATATCAAGTTTAAATTCGTAAATCCGATGTCGTCGTTCGAATTAACTGAAGGGGCAACCCTAGACGATGTTAAACGATGGAATATCGCAGGTTTACTTAGTTGTTTTTAAGGAGGCGAGGACTTTTCTTTGAATGGCAACAAGGACACGTGTGTTGCTCGGAGTTTCTCGGCTTGGGAAATCCCCGGAAGTTGTTGAAAACAGTGGCCATGGCCACGGAGTAATGTCACAGCGTGCATTCAAACACCATTTAGGTCGATTGGAACTCAATTCGAAATCATGAAAGTTTTCATACAATAATATTGCTATTGCCTTAAACAAATGTCAACCTTGGCTAAATGTTTTTTGAATTCTCACTAATGAACGTAATGGGGTCCGAAGCTCTTCACCCGCTCTCTTCTCCCATTGCTCACAACGTGTTTTCTTGAAATGTTTACAACTCGCGACCTGTGACCTTGCATAGATTAAAGTCCAAGATGGCAGTTTCGAAAAAGGCTTATCACATACCAGTCACGCACCAAGGGGTGACAAGAAAACAGTCAGTTGAAAATATGTCAATTTCTGTAGACAGATTACGAATATGTTTTTAAGAAATTTTCGGCAAAATCAACATTGACCCTTTAAACACTGGTGATATCTTCCATGCCATTTAAATGGCAGAAATTGGAAGAGTCCATATCCATTATTTCGGGGTAGAGCAATTAATATTTTTGTTCTACCACATACGTCCACTTAGTAGCCACCCCACTTAATGAAGTTATGGCATATCGTGTTCCTGGACCAGAAAAGCGGCCTCTCGTGTTGAAAGAGTTAACTGAAATAAAAACACAAAGCCGTGGGCTTAATCCTTTCATTAAGGTGTGCATAAATTTTTGCATGATGTAAACATTGGTGGTGGACGAGCTGACGATATAAAGAGCAAACGTTCTGAAGTGAGGCTCAGTATTTATTATTTATTTATTTATTTATTTATTGGTGTTTAAGGTCACATACTTATGCACAATGGCTAATCGTGACTGTGACAGTTTTACGGGTGGTGCAAGACGGAGTACCCGGAGAGAACAACCGAGCATTGACGAGCAACTGTCAGCTCCTCAACATTCTATCTCTGTTCAAGCTCCGCTCAAGCAGGATTATAGTGATTGAAGACATGTGCACCATCGACGTGCAAGACGCCTTAGTACAAGGCGTCATCGTGCCCCCGTATAGACATGCGGGATAAAACGCCATGCCCAAGAACACAACACGGGTCGTCCCGTACGGGGGGTCGTACTCGTGACCCCTAGCATAAAAGTCCAGCAGTCTACCACTGAGCCACCGCGCTGCCAGTGAGGTTCAGTAATAATTTAATCCAACACCTCGATAGATTATTTATTATGACTGAACCTCCCAACAAACCAGGATGGTTTCGAGCATTTCGCCTTTGACAGTATTGTCTAAAATGATGTTGAAAAGGTTAGTGATCCTTTCACCATATCCACTTGTCATTTGGAAGTTTACTTCTCGCACAGAATGTACAAACTGTAACGTAAGTATTTCTAGAATTTACCCTTCATATCTACCAAATAAAGGAATTCTATGTAAACATTAAGAATTTGGTCCTTATCCAAAGTTTGAACACAAAACTATTGGCAAACCTGACGTTTCTCAATGAGATATCGCAGTTACACCTGAATTTGTTCTAGAAGGAAATATTTCACCAGGAAGACAATTGTCAGTTTGATAAGATAATCTGATTACGGCGAGCGGAATTATGGAACTATTTATTTATTTATTGGGATTTAACGACACTTTCGACAGTCAGGGTCACCTCGTGTCGGACAGTTGTACAGGTGGAGAAAGCCGGAGTACCCGAAGAGAACCATCGAGAAAGGGCGAGAAACTGTCAGGCTTACCAACATACTAACTCCACACATGCAGGGTTAGAATTGGTTGAAGACAAGTACGCCATCGACGTGCAGTACGCCTTAGTACACAACCGTGGCCCCACGTTGGCAATGGTGTGAAGTGTCTTGCCCAAGGACACAACGCGGTTGTCGCAGGTGGGACTCGAACCGAGGGCCTCCTGGCTTGCTGCCTGCACTTCTACCATCTGAACCACCGCGACCCCAATTATGGAACTAAATAGCACTTGTATCACCCTATAAGAATAACACAAAGTGATAGGTATATATTCATTTACGAGTTATTCTTAAATGCCAAAATCAAAACAATTATGTTACAGTAACGAAATAGCTGTTACATGGCAGACACTGTTTGGTTACGGCCTATGGGTTGGAAATTTTCAACATTTCGACAAACTAAAATGTTGATACACTTTATACCATAATTACCTATTCTACTATATATAAAAAACGTATGACATAAATTTTAGCTTTACACCAACCGTGTTAAACACGCCAGCAATGGGATTTCAAGAGTTAAAATTTACACCTACAGTAGAACTACATCCAAGTTGAGTTTTGGTGACGTCGACCTGAATGCGAACTTATCTAAATTTATCGCACGTCGCCTCACGAAGAGTGAATTGAAAGTGGCAATTTTTTATTACTTTTTTAAATGAGTTTACCCCATTAAACACCAAAAATTAACAAACATGCATTGTCTCATGTTCATAAAGCACCCATAACTAGAAACAGTATGTTATTAAAATGAAAAAAGGGCCCTGTTTCTTCTTCTGTTTCGTTTCGGTGATAAAATTGACAGCGGAAGTACCAGCTGCCGATGCTCATATGAAAAAAGAACAAATTCCGGCTGCTGCTCAGTAAAATCAAGAAAAAATAATAGCGACTCTTAATAATCTGACGATCAGGTTATAAATAAAATATACTAAATGTTCACCACTCGTGGTGAAGTGGTGTTAACTGCGCGCCAAAGGCTCGCGGTTAACACCATTTCACCATTCGTTGTGAACATTTCGTACACCAATCTACTATGGGTATATTCTATATATTCAGAATGCCCTGTTTTCATAAAGTACTCCCTTGTAGAGAGGGCGCGATGACTCAGTGGTCAGTGATTTGGACTTTAAACCGAAAACCCAACAGCTCGTTACCGACCAGTGCCAACTGTGTTGTGTCGCTGGGTAAGGAGCTTAAGTCTGATTGTCCAGGTGGGGACACGGTTGCGCTGTGTACTATGGCGTACTGCACATCGATGGTGCATTTGCATTTAACCGCTTCTAACTCTGCTTGTTCAAAGTTAGTAAGTTGGCCATCTGCCATGTCTCCCATAACGCCCACCTCCTCCAACAAAAACTCATTCCTATATGGTGTCTAAACAACGTAAGCAACAACATTATTGTTTCTAACCATTTATTTTAAAATGGGGGATTACACTTTTACACGTTTTTGCAGCAAAAGTTACATTCTGTAACACTTTGTCTTGATGGTGTAATGATTTATGCTGTTACAGTAGGGGTTGTTATATGAAAGAAATACTGTAATAAGTAAATGTCATTTGGTATTAATGTGTTCTCCCCGAGTAGTAGTAGTACACAAAAAACTCGTTTTTTCAGAACTGTATTTGTAATTTTGTGATTTCCACATGACGATTTATAAATAGGCGTTAAATTCAAGACATTAGAGAAAAATAGAAATGAGGATTCACCCTAGTTTTTGTTTCGAACAATCCATCAACTTTTCCTCCTTTTCCTTAAGGGGGTTCAACATAGCTTCGGACACTTTTTTGAAAATTTCAATAATGCCCTAAACACGAATTAAAGCGTCGAGTACCGACATATTGTACACCAAATTAATGACAAAAGTACACAAAACCAGAATTTATCCACCGTTTCACTTTTTTCCAAATTTTTGGCTATCGATGACAAAGAAATTACCAGCCGCTTAAGCAACCGACAAGAATAACAAGGAATAGATCGGTAATTCTAATGTCTGAGTTATAAATAAAAGACTGGTGGTTTAAAAAGAGGACGAGGGATGACAGAGACGGAACGCCTACAGTGGGTGTAAAGTATGCACATATGAGCAGAAATACACGAAGCGATGTCATCGCCAACAGATATGCACAGAATGAGTGACCATAATCCTGAATTGTGCACGTCTAGAGTCAAATGGGATTATGAAGACTTCCAGAAGCTCGTCATTTGGTTCGATGAACATGAGCCGTTCGACTTGACTGAACGTAAACTCCGTTCTCTCTCCTCTGGTCTCACCTCTGGTGATAAAGACAAAGTGAACTGTCTCGAAGAGGAGCCCACAGGGGAGCCGATTCGCAAGCAACTGGACGATGTCACCTTCACTATGGCGTCAATAAAGCACAGTGACCAGGTAATAGCTAAGACAGCTTCCCCCTTGTATAATAGTTGAGGATCAGCGAATACTGGTCGACCCAAGCTTGCTGTTCTCTCGACTGATCGTTATTGCTAAACATGAAGCTGACATGGCCAAGTTTGTTTTTGGAGATTCCGTCTACTAAAGACCATGAGCATCGTAGACGTCTCACAAAGACATGTGCGGACATCAACTTGAGAGAAAACAACCAGGAGATATTCGTTTTAAGTCAGAAGAATAAAGGCCAATTAATAGATTATTTTAAATGTGCCATTTAGTCAGACGGCCACGCAATTCGTGTCTGCAGCGGTGATGCGGATATGCAGATAACTCATAATGATGTCGACTTGGCTTCACAAAGAAGAGACGTTGTGGTCGTTGCGGATGACACAGACGTGCTTGTCTTGCTGTTGTACCATTGGCTTGACAATATGGCTGATATATATTTCAAGTCAGAAGCCGAGAAGGCCAGCAAGCAAACATCAAACAAATTGAAAATCTCTGATGTCACTCTGAAATAGGAAAACATTATACGGAATGTTCTATTCGCTCATCATGCCTGGAGTGGTTGCGATACCACATCAATGACCAACGGGAATGGTAAAACAAATCTTCTGAATACGATACGACTATCAGAAGAACTATGCCATATATCGTCGGTATTCAGTGACGAGAACACCATACTGGATCAAATAAGCCAAGCTGCTGAAAGAACGCTTGTTATTTTACATTCAGGGAAACTCAAAGATTCACTTACCGCATTGCGATTGTTTCGCCCAGCTTAGGGTGTGTTTGCTGGTAAGGGCCGTAATAACATGAAAAACATTATACAATGGTGAACTAAACTCTGAGAACTGGGGTTGGAAGAAGCAGGGAACAAGACTGGAGTCGATGATGACAGATCTGGAAGTAGTACCTGATGCGCTTCTTACATTTGTCCGATGTAAATGCAAAATGGCGTAATGGAACCAATGTGGAAGCAGCTTGTGCTCATGGAGAATGAATGGGCTAAAACGCGTCACAGCCTGTGGAGATTGTCAGGGAGATGGTTGTCAAAAATCAGAAGGTGTAGTTCATGAGGACGAGCATGACAATGAGTGAATCGGCGTTAAGGCAGAACATATACCAATAATTTGATAACAGAAATACCACAGTATGTGACAACTATGATCTCAGCATCATAATTACGAGAGTGAGATGTAATAAATGTTTAAAATAATAAGAAGTAGCAGTAACTTTTCCTGTATGTCATTTCTAGCGAGATCAGGCCTGTTAAACAAAATAACAAAATTGCACAAAAATCGAAAGGAACCCATCAATACTCTAGTAAAGCTAGCCAGGTATGAACGATACGCGTATTGTTTATTTATCCGGTACTTTGTCTGTGTGAGGACGTCTAATAAATACATACATGTATACGATTGCTCCACTTTGATCTAGGTAATCATATTTAGTGCCAAAGAAAAGGGAGTGGCCATTTGAGCAAAGATTATTTCCAACCGATTACATATTGTGGCGGTTTGACAATATATGGTGCTATTGGAATTGCTTTACGCAAAATTTCAAGCTGTGGCTGCCATATTGAACGCCCTCTTAGGTAACAAACAATTCCCCAAGATGGATTTTGGTGGAATTTGGATATGTTATTCTATGCGTCGAATGCTACCAAATTCGCTTTTGTTAGAATTTATTAGCGGTTAAATCATTCTCCTTTCCAACTATTATTGTTTCAAGTAAATGAGCCGATATTTTATCTACGATATTCACTTAACTGTTAGAAAAACGCCTTCTATAATATAATATTTGTCATTCCTGAAGATTGCACGATATCATGGAATAAAATCAGCCGAAGTCATACAATATAGATCCAGCGTGGTACTCGTCTACAATAATTGCATACCAAATCAAATACTAGCACATCTTTACTTAATTAATTGTTTGTGATTACATGAGAATGGGAAATTATTTATGTGAGACTCATTCTCATGCAAATTAATCAAATTAATCTGTTAATTAATAAGCGTTTAAAATTTCATTATTTGCAAGCAAACATTCTCTTTTCCACAATCTCCTAGTCTCTGGAAGTCATTCTACTTAGGATATACACGTATCTTGTTGAGTTGGACATTCGCGAATTTGACTATGGAAAATCATTTATTAATGAGCCCCGAAGGGGCGAGTAAATAAATGGCTTTCCAAAGTCAAATTTCCGAATGTCTAACGAAACAAGAGACGTTTATCTCCATTGTAATTCCTGTCATCGTTGGAAGGGAACAAGTTCTCCAAACCCGTTTTATTTGAAGAAAAACGATCTAAAAATGTTATTTTCGATTTCGGTCTATTTGCCATGATCGTATTTACCATGTGAGGGGGCGCGGTGTTCAGTATGTAGAGGTGCTGGCTGCAAGCCGAGAGGTCCTCGGTTCGAATTTCACCTGCGACAACCGCGTTGTGTCCTTGGGCATGACACTTCACCCCCATTGCCCACATGGGGGCACGGCGAAGCTGTGTACTAAGGCGTACTGCACGTCGATGGTGCACTTATCTTCAACCAATGCTAACCCTGCTTGTGTGGAGTTAGTATGTTAGGGAGCTGACAGTTGCTCGCCGTTGCTCGGTGGTTCTCCCCGGTTACTCCGGCTTCCGCCACCCGTAAAACTGTCGTGATCATGATTCGCCATTCTGGAGAAATATGTGACCTTAAACACCACTAAATAAATAAATATAAATTTACCATGTGAACTTCAAAGCACGGACACTAACAAACCATTCTCGCAGAAAACAACTCCGGGGTGTGTTCTATCTCTGGTAGGAGCGGTTTAGCACCGTTGCTCGCGCGCAGCATGGATACAGACATGTTCTAATTGACTAGCTGCCGGCAATTAGAGCACGGTAAGAGTAGATTTGCCTGAGATTAGAGCACGGAGCCGACCGGCTGTCAGCCAGTCAAATTACGGGTTCAGAAACAACAACGAGGACGAATTTAACTGATGAATTACAATGTATAATGGTGGGTTGGAGCATTATCCTACACCTATCTGTTGTAGGATAATTTATGATTTGTTATTTCTTTTGTCCACATTTAATTCCAAATGAGATAACTCGTGGCAGTTCTACTTCTCCGGAACATCCTACCTGGTGTCCTTGTTCACTGTTAAGAAGTGTTGTGGTCCGATTTATGCTCCACTCCACACGTCTTGAGTTGGTTGTATTATTAGTTTGTGGTAAACCTACGATTTGTGTCTTCGGTCATTTCAACAACTACGGACATATCATGACCACAACGCCAGAATAAAATCAAGTTTCACCAATCGTCTATGCTGTCCACCTTTAAGGATTTTCACCAGTCATTAGTTACCGGGTCCTATTTTACCAACAGCCACAATAGTCTACAACGTGTTGATTAAAGAAACACCATTCAACTTCCCGATGTGTTCACGGAGCTGGTCTTGGGGAGGGAAGTGTGGAGGCCGAAACTGCCGTGGAATCGTTACATGATTGATCGAACAAATTATGAAAACTGGACACAGAAGGTTAAGTATCATTAGTAACAAGAGAAAAGTAATTTGTCCATTGCGTGTAACAATGCGCTATCTGCAATGCTTTGGAATTGCAGATGGCACCTTGTTTCGCCCAAGGGATAAAATTCAAATCTGGAATTAGGTCAGAGAGTGCCCAGCTACAACTGCGCTTTTGAAATATTAGGACTCCTCGATGTACAGAGGAACTACAATAAACGTATGTATGATTTAGTAAGCTTTACTATAGTTGCTTAAAGTTCAAATTCGCGAGGGAGCCAGCAATCTGAGCGACACTGGCGTACGTGGTGCCTCCTATTCTGATAATTTTGCTGCAATGACATCTATGGTTCACACGTTAACTACTACCTGCCGCCTTAAAACGTTCAAGTCGCTACCTCCTTTTGAATTTTCTACATCCACCCAGCAATAGTCCTCTAATTTAAAACAACACATCAGGAGAATTTATAAATATGCCAGCCAGAATTTGTTCACGCAAGTAATACTATGGCGAATATGATGATTGTTATCAGGAAAATCAAATATAACAGTCTGTCCAAAACCAATGCTATCTGATGCCATTCGTTCGAGGTTTGTACTCGGGATTCTTGAAGTCTCATTAGCGTTGTCAAGGATTCCATATGTTCCAATATTTTTGTGATGGAAGTTGCCAAGATATGTTGTTCACTTGAGTCTGTTGATAAAGACGCTGTGCTTGAAATTATACCACCTTCGTACTTCCTGGGGGATATAGCCTCTGCTTGTTGTGGTGTATAAGTGAATTCCCCTCCCACGCAAAGTAGTTTTTTCAAACCAGTCAGAAATATCTGAAAAAGATTAATAAAACATTACTTGCAATCCAAGCTTGTGGAAAGATTCAATCCAAAGATTAAAAATTCGATTGATTTATTTTGACAGGTATTCAATCGAAAAACTACCGATCCACTTTTGATCGGCGATTTCTGAAACAGTCAATGAACAGATTGACCTGTTTTGACAAACGTAAATAAACTTAAATAATTTCATGTTCAAGGAGTAGTCTATTTTTTCTCGATCCATCAAGTGATCGATATATTCAAGGACAATTGAGGAATATGTCGATGGGTCGGACAATGGAATGACAAATCAATCAACGACTGTCTAATTTTTTTTTTTTAAACATAATTTTATTTCTCAAAATATAAATAGGGTTTGACGAACAGGCATAGACTATATCAACGTCTCTCCCAATACATTTAACAAATTACAAAAAATAATAAATGGGTGCAAGTGCGTGTGCAATGGAGGGCAACACATAATTCTTATTTCATTAATCACATTTTACGAAGCCCTTAATTACGTTCTATGCGTGTTGCCTCCAAAAAAGGGAAATCCATTCTTCACCAAATCTTGGGTGATTTTTCGCATGACAAACAGACATTTTCGAACGTTGAAATACGTACTGGTCTATTAGATTTATGATAGCTACAGTACAGTTGTGGCCACTGAAATAGGCTGATACTCCCTTTCGCCAGTCCCCCCCCCCCCCTCTCTCTCTCTCTCTCTCAGAGAGAGAGAGAGAAAGAGTTTGGGATTTATCACAGTTTAACCATTCCGTTGAAAACGTCCCGTATCTAAAATATAGTCTTGGAAGGACTGAACAATCTGAAGATTATCCGAAATTGACAAAGATAAATCACCAAAAAGAATAAATTTGACTTCATGCATATGTTGCGGTCATAATGTAGCCAGAGCTACTGAAAGTGACCTTAAACATAAAAAAGAATAAACAAAGTCAATCAAGTTTTAACCCATTGTTTCATTCTAAGATAAAAAAAGTCCACACCCACTCACCCTTAATCGACGAATCAGCGCATTCAAACGTCGAACAATGTATTTTCCAAATAGATCAATCTATTCTCGATCAACATCTATCGATCATTTTTTGATTGAATCAATCGGTCAGTATATTAAAAAATATTACGGAAGATTTAATTCAACAGCAGCCACACATCCATTCTACCCACCACTTTTTATCTTGTTGTGACTCGTTGAAGTGGGGGAGCGGCTGGTTAGTGGTTAGTGCATTGGCCTTCATACCAAAAGTTCCGCAGTTCTTTCTCAACCAGCGTAACTGGGTTGTGCCCCTGGACAAGGCACTTAATCCTGATTTCACACTTGCTGCATGGTGGCACTGTGCACTAAGGCGTACTGCACACCAATGCCGCACTTACCTCCAACCAATGCAAACAATGCGTGCGTCGAGTTAATACTATCGGATGTCTGAACGTTGCTCGCCACTGTCGGAGAATCTTCCCTGGTACTCCGGCTTCCTATACCCTTAAAACTGTGTGACACGAGACGACTCTGACTAGGAAAGTGTCTTGAAGCCCCAACACATAAATAAAGAACTCGTGAGGTATATTTGTTTAACGCTTTACTTGGAATACACAAAAACGGCAAGGGAACTGCCTGAGGTAAAAACAATTACCAATTCCACTTAGAGGCAAAGAACTGTAAATTGGAAACGATTTAGATTCATGTTTTTGAAAACAAGCATCACAGAATCTTGCCAGCACATCACCCATGCAAATAATACTGTTATTTGTTACTTTCGATAACACGTTTTAAGTTTTAGACGCCGTACAACATCATTAAATAGACATTTTTCTTTGTTGACCCCTCAGCTATACATAAAACGACACGAGTGTGTGAATGGGTTAACCGCCATAGCACGAGTGCCAGCGCGGACGGATAAAACGAGAGGCCACTGGCCTCGAGTTTTATCCTTTCGCGCTGTCACAAGTGCCATATCGATTAACCCATTCACACGCGCGTGTCGGTCTGTGCTTATAACACGCCTTCACGTCAAAAAAACAATTATGAGAAGGACACGCTGCAATTCATTTGGCACCTATCAACAAAAAGAACACATTTTATCGCCAACTAAATTTCATTCATACTTTTCTTCTTCTGGATATTCATTATCCCCTTCATATATATATTTATTTCTTCTTCGCTATTTTCGTATACATTAAACTCGCCATATCCTTCAATTTCAGACATTTTATTGAGTTAGTTCGCAATCGGTTCAATTTCGGGTGATCAATGATCTGCTCAATGATTTCCATTCGGCACATGTGTGCGGAACGGATTTTCATTTTCCGCATGGTTTAGTGTTGCTGTGGAAGGGGATTTCATAGTACAGGCGTGTAATAAAAAGCATTTCTCAATCGGTATCTCAAACCCAGGTTTGTCAAACTTCTCCCCAAACAGCAAGTCGACACTTCCAAACAGAATTTGTAGAAAAAGAAAACAAAATAGTTTTTTTGCCTCCATCATATAGCTAATCGTGAACGTAACATGGATATAAAGTGAAGTCCAGGCAATCGTTTTCACCCATGTTGCCCATTTCAGAGGACTTCCAAATCAGGCAATCGTGACGGGTCCTGTTTTCTCAGTAAACATGCACTGCTTCACTTCCGAGATTCCCACTTGGGATAATAATATTACATTGAAATACAAATAAATCAGTGTTGGACAAAAACAATTCCAAATGACCCTCTTCCGAAACAAGATAAAGATAAATCCGTAAACCTGTAACAATTAAATGTGTTTTCTCAATCACATCTTAATTATATGGTAGGCAACAAATAAAATATTTTATGAACCTGTATGAAGGTACAACCAAACATCTCTATGCAAGAAGCCCCATCACAATCTACCAGCATATTTATAATATACCACCAAAGCCCTGAATCGTTAAATATGTAATAAATTATTGTTTCCCTTATGTTCACGTGAATTGCTATCTACCATTTAGGTACCTCATTCACACGCAATCATTACTCGAATAGTCCATTACTGAAATATAATCGGTATTTATGTATTTATTGGTGTTTAATGTCACATACTTATGCACAATGGCTAATCGTGACCGTGACAGTTTTACGGGTGGAGGAAGCCAGAGTATCCGGAGAGAACCACCGAGCATCGACGAGCAACTGTCAGCTCCTCAACATTCTAACTCCGCTCAAGCAGGGCTACAGCGGTTGAAGACTTGTGGACCATCGACGTGCAGTACGCCTTAGTACACGGCGTCATCGTGCCCCCATGTAGGCAACCAGGATAAAGTCCCTTGCCCAAGGACACAACGCGGATCGTCTCGGACTCGGAATCTCTATCATAGAAGTCCAACAGTCTACCACCGAGCCACCGCGCTCCGAATATAATCGGTAATTAACACGTGACGTCGGAAGGACTTCGAAGCATTACGTGTGAGTTGGTCTCGAAAATAGAACTGAATTAATCTGTCCCATTTTTGAAGTCATTGCATGATAAACTGCATATTCAGTTGTTAAAAAGGAATCTTGAATTGACCATAACGGAGAATGAAAGTACGCTGAAGTCGTTCAAGCCGAGTCTGAGATCAATTTTAGTCAACTCAGATCTGAAATATCAAATCAAATCGTGGTTCATAAGGGTTTCTCTTTGAAACATCCGATATCTTCGTCTATGTAAAGTTTAGAGAAAATATTTAATAGTTACTAACTGAGGTGGAGGTATTCATGAATTTGAACAAGCAGCCAACGTGCGGTATGTGACACCGAGGCGACACATACCGCACGTTGGCAGGTTGTTCAAATTCATGAATACCTCCACCTCAGTTAGTAACTAACTTACACGCCAATTCACAGAACGCATGGACCCACGCATGGTAGGTGAGTACAGGTGTTCTTGAACACCTAGTCTCCTGTTCTATCAGGTGTTTCACGTCTCTTACACACCAATTCCTTTGTTTTCTCCAGGTTGGTAAGAGACCTGAAATACCTGATAGATAGATATTAGATAGGTATTTATTCGTTCAGTAGCATACAGGAAATACAATGGTTACAATCACATATTTCAATTAATATATAACATTTTGTATACTACTGGGAGATGACATAGCCAGATTGGCTGTCTTCCAATCATCTCCCCAAGGAATGTTTTGCAATACTGTTTACGGGCCCAGACTGTCGACGTTCTTATAAAAATCATCTCATCGGTTATAGAGAATTTACTATGTAAGGATGATAGAACAATAGACTGGGTGTTCAAGTCAAGACCTGTACTCACTTACCATACGTGGGTCCGCGCGTTCTGTGAATTGGCGTACAAGTAAGTTACTAACCTCGCTGTCGATATTCATGAATTTGAACAACCTGCCAACGTGCTGTAACACGTCGCCGCTTCGCGCCTCGGTGTCACATATCGCACGTTGGCAGGTTGTTCAAATTCATGAATACCTCCACCTCAGTCAGTAATTATTACTTACTTATCAACCCGGAGAAGACAAAAGAATTTGCGTGTAATTGTGTTTAAAACAAGAAGTCTTTGAACTCCACTAGATGGAAGGGAGTTTGGATTTGTACGTTTGTGGGCTACAGGCATTAAGCTGAAAATCGCCAACTCTTTCAACACGAGAGGCCCCTTTTCCGGTCCAGTAACACGATACGTCATAATATCATTAAGAAGGATGGCTACAAAGTGAACGTGTGTGGTAGAACGATTAATATATATTTTCAACGTGCAAATCTGAAAGCTGAAAATATTAATTGCTCTATCCCCAAATAATGGATATTGACTCTTCCAATTTCTGCCATTTAACCCTTTACCCAACGTAACGGCCAAAACCGGCCAGCGCTATTCTCAAAAATCGTCAGTTAATTTTCATTATTTTTTCATTTTTTGTCTCAAAAACATAGGTTATGACCCCTCGTTGGAACGAGCTCGTCGAGCTCGTTCCAACGAGGGGTCATAACCTATGTTTTTGAGACAAAAAATGAAAAAAATTAGTTATTCAAGAATTTTTTTTGCAAGTGTCGTCTGCTTTTCATGTTAGGTAAAGGGTTAACTGGCATGGAAGAAACCACCAGTGTTCAAATGGTTAAGAGTTACGGCAGCGTTCTGACGCCAGTGGATGTATTTTTTTTACCTGTGCTAAGTTGCTATAACAAGTTAACTAACTTGTTATAACAACTTAGTAACTTGTTATAACAACTTAGCTAACTTGTTATATCAACATAGCTTAACTTGTTATAACAACTTAGCTTAACTTGTTATAACAACTTAGCTAACTTGTTATAACAACTTAGCTATCTTATTATAACAACTTAGTAACTTGTTATAACAACTTAGCTAACTTGTTATAACAACTTAGCTAAGTTGTTATAACAACATAGCTAACTTGTTATAACAACTTAGCTTAACTTGTTATAACAACTTAGCTAACTTGTTATAACAACTTAGCTAACTTGTTATATCAACTTAGTAACTTGTTATAACAACTTAGCTAACTTGTTGTAACAACTTAGCTATCTTGTTATAACAACTTAGCTATCTTGTTATGACAGCTTAGCTATCTTTTTAATCATTGCCCCCTAGGTCAGTTTGTCCCTTCCTTGGGGCTGATAGTAATTGGTCAAAATGCGTTTAACCCTTTACCTAACGTAACAGCCAAAAACGACCAGCACTGTACACAAAAATCGCTATTCAGTCTTTTTTATATTTACATTTTATGCTTCCAAAACATAGGTTATGACCCCTCATTCGAACGAGCCCGTTGCGCTCATTCCAATGAGGGATCATACTCTGTGTGTTGGATGGAAAAAATGAAAATTTTTAGTTACACGAGAATTTTTTTCACGAATATCGTCTGCTACTAGCGTTAGGTTATGGGTTAATGTGCCCCACGGACGGAGCTACATTAGAAGCACTCTATCCAACAAAATGACAAAAACTTTTAAAAAAAAAATAATTTAAATAAGGCTCACAAATTCTGAAATATCTTCGAGATTTTTCAATAACGCCCTTTAAATATGGATATCGGGGGTTCTGGGTGACACAACGCAATTTGCCCCGACCAGGCATCAAACTCACAACGTTTTGATTGCAAGTTCATTGTGCTTGGGTACGCCCTTCTTATTTATTTATTTATTTATTTATTTATTTATTTATTTATTTATTTATTGGTGTTTTAGATCATATATTTCGGCACAAAAAGGCTACTTCATTGGGGAACTTAACGCTTGAAAATAGTCCTGTGATGGCTGACCAAACAATATGCGTAGTGAATGTGGAAAACAAACAAAGCCTAGTTTCTCATGCACAAAGTGGTCAGCCTACATTCCAAGGGTGGGCCAGGCTACGTGATCACTTAGTCACGGGAAAGCCAACCGTTTTGCGTCGTCAAAATTATGCAGTGAGTGTGAAATACCAAACATTTCTTTTCTGTTTTCTTTTACTGGTCTTCTCTAAGCAGGACCTACCCACTTGATCCTGAAAACGCAGCTCATTTTGAAGGCATACTGTATCACCTCTTGTATAACGTGAAAATGGAAGAATCGTGAAAAAATATTTTGTCTTAGACAGTAGCGGATTTAGACGGAGCGCATCCGGTGCGCGCCCCCTCTATTTTTCCCCGAGACATGTCGTGCGCACTACTAATGGGTCGAAAACACCACACACCTTTACACAAGCACTTTTTAACGTTTTGAGAAATAGCCCTTACTATATCTAACTGAAACAATGTAAATATGGGCATACTTGGAACCGGCTTATTCAGCCGGTTCCAACGATATCCACATTTACATTGTCCTACTAAAAAACTTTTATAAAATATATATTTCTGGACATTTTTGGCTGCTTTCCTGGGTACTGGATTAAGTCACTTCAGAGTCCAGTATTTATTTATCTTTTCCCAGGAGACCCCCCCCCCCCCCTTCCCCCCCCCCCCCCCCCCCCGCCTTTAAAGATGGGAGAATCGATCTCGAGTTTATCACGCACCCTGTTGTTTCATGTCTCAGTTTCAGACTAAGACACGCCCCTTTTCAGAAATCCTGGATCCGCCCCGGTTAGAGGGGGCAACGACGGCCTATTCAAGTGTAGCAAACTGTGCGACTTGATCTTTAATTATTTTGCCAACAAGGCCTTTTTAGAAAAACTAATCAAACTTTTATTTAAAGATGGGCACACCTTATTAAAACATTACCAATATAAATTCACAGTACTTAAATAGTACTGTGAATTTAGTTACTTATTCCCGTTTCCTTATTCGACATTCAAAATTCGAAAAAAATTACCGGATATTTTGGTGTTGATGGGTGGCCCCCGAAGAATAAAGAAGATTGACACCTCAACCGCCCCAATCGGACCACATATAGGGGCCCTACTAAGGCCCTAAAAAGGGCCAGTTACAAAAAATCACCAAAGCAGGTTCAAATCACGGGATATTTTGGTGTTGATGGGTGGCCCCCGAGGAATAAAGAAGATTGACACCTCAACCGCCCCAATCGGACCACATTTAGGGGCCCTACTAAGGCCCCCAAAAAGGGCCAGTTACAAAATATCACCAAAGCAGGTTAAAATCTTGGGATATTTTGGTGTTGATGGGTGGCCCCTGAGAAATAAAGAAGATTGACACCTCAACCGCCCCAATTGGACCATATTTAGGGGCCCTACTAAGGCCCCAAAAAGGGCCAGTTACAAAATATCACCAAAGCAAGTTAAAATCACGGGATATTCTGGTGTTGATGGGTGGCCCCCGAGGAATAAAGAAGATTAACACCTCAACCGCCCCAATCGGACCACATTTAGGGCCCTACTAAGGCCCCCAAAAGGGCTAGTTACAAAATATCACCAAAGCAAGTTAAAATAACAGGATATTTTGGTGTTGATGGGTGGCCCCCGAGGAATAAAGAAGATTGACACCTCAACCACCCCAATCGGACCACCTTTAGGGCCCTCCTTAGGCCCCCAAAAGGGCCAGTCACAAAATATTACCTAAGGTGACAAACATCGCCAGATATTTTGATGTTGGTGTGCGACACGAGAAGAATAAAGAAGATTCCATGGAACGTCATCCCTAAATATGAGAATATGAGGAATGACAAATTGTGGCTCACTAAGAATTTTCTCGTGGTCCTTATGACCCTGAGGATATGTGGAATGGCAAGTTGTCCCTCATTGCAGTCGGCTTTTCATATAATGAAAGGGGCATCCTGAAGGCCAGCCAAGTAACAGAAAGAGATTCCACAAGTGTATCTCTATGTAACATGGTCCGTAAATATCCCAAACCGGGGCCCAACTTCCACCTAACAATTTACTCACCTTATCCTTACTTCCTTTCCTTCCTATCTCTAAGCCAAGGCCCTGCCTGATGTTAGCTGCCTTCTCCAAGCATCGCAATACCATCCATTTTCCTCCCACTTTCCTATTCTTTCTAAAATCTGGCATACCAACGGGCCTGTTGGTATCTGCTTGCTACGTCTTGCATGCCAGCACTACCCATTCCGCCCAACTTCCCTATTCTTCCTAAGCCCTGACCTGATGTCTGATTGCTACGCCATTCATGCTAACACAACCCATTCCCTCCCACTTCCCCTTTCTGTTGTCTACTTACTATGCACTCTACCACTACCCATTCCCTGCTACTTGCTTATTCTTCATGTAGCCATAACTTGCCCAAGGACCTGACTGATGCACGTCTGCTATGCCATGCGTACTAACTCCTGCAGTTGAATACCTTGGTCAGAGAGTAGTCAGAACATGCCACAAAAGTTAATTATAGTAACAAAACACCGATCTTACTCCAAGTATGGGGCTCTTTTGTTCTACCGGAGTACATACCTCATCAATCGAAAATACCCCTTATGGGTCACATAACACTTCGCGCGACTCTCTTTCGGTAACATGAAGTCGATGTCGGTGATTTGGGGTAACTGTCGAGCTTATTTTGGTAATTCGCAAGACTCCCGTTGAATCGAACACACCCTTAGAACAGACCCCGTCTGTTTAGAGGCCATTGGGTCAAATGGCAACAACAAGCTAACATAGAAAACAAGATGGTAGTCTCCAATGTGCATGCTCACTAAAACCACGTATCACTATCGGGATGAGGTCACAACATGCCCGCTCTCCTCCGCTTCTTTGACAACCCACGTGACACCCACAATACCCCGCGGTATGCTGTCACTTCTGCGGTATGCTACCCCCCCACGAAGTCCCCCAGATGGGGCTCATTTGGCACATTTCATACTACTCAGAATAAATATAACGTGCGGCGAAATGATAATACGCGCACACGAAATAATTTTCCGTGCACACGAAATAATAATCCTTGTGCCCGGATTATTATTTTGCATGTACAGATTATCAATTCGCCTTCGCGGATTATTAACACGTGTGCTCGGATTATTATTTTGTGCGCACGGATTAAAACATAAGGTATCAGGACCCCCACCCCCGCTGTCCCAAAAGACGGACCTGCTATATATACTTACATGCATGGGAATCCTGTTCAATGGCGGAACCAGAATCCTTTATAGGGGGAGAATTCCAATGCAGGGGGGAGCGATATGACGCGTGTATATTTCAAAGACCGCAGACAGGAAGGGAAGGGTGTGGTCAGGTGAATCACCCTCTCCCATTTGTGTGACCTGGCGGTGGTATTTGCGGGGGGGGGGGGGTGGGGGTGGTGGAGACTGCAAGTAGGGGACATGCTCCGTATGGAGGGGTATCCTGAGTGGAGAAGCCGACATGCCGTCCCCGGGAGTGGAGGGCGGGGAGTCGCCCCCCATACAAAACAAAATCACTGTGCATTTGAATCAAGTTTTCTGGTGGCTTTTAGGGTAGATCGCCACATTTTTGGATGACCCACATTTTAGAGACAAGGTTTATATACGTACATGGCTCATAAGTATCTGCATCCGAACTTGCAAAATTCCAATGGATTTATGTCTATCAGCTGAGTTTGTATGTAAATAAAGAAAAGAGAGTCACTGTGTGCGTAAGAGAGGGTGGCTGGATGTGACAGTTTTGGAAAGGGGCAAACAAATGAGAGAGAGAGAGAGAGAGAGAGAGAGAGAGAGAGAGAGAGAGAGAGAGGGGTGGCAAAGACTGTGGTCGGGGGCAAATGCCCCTTCATGACCTCCTGCAGCGCCGCCACCGGATTCGGGACCTCTCTGGAGCTCTATAAACGACTCTGAAGCCTCCTTAGAGGAGGTAAGGTCATTGGTGGGGGCCGGTTATCCTTCCTCGGTAAATTTTTCAGTTTTAACTGTAAAGCTTTGAGAGCGATTCTGGAGCCTAATGGAGGATGGCGAAGTCATCGGTAACTTGACGGTAAGGGCCTGAGTCTCTCTGAAATAGTCTCAAATTTCGAAGCTATATCAACAGTTTTGAAGTCTCCAAATGGAAGGTGTGTGTGTGGGTGGGGGGGGGGGGGGGGTCCGAAATCATATGTGGCAGTTTGTATTTATTATGAAGGGGGGGGGGTGCAATGTAAATCTATTTGGGGGCGAGCTGTGTGCATTTTCGCATGCCCCTGCCACTGATCCCAACCTTCCCAGGGCCTACCAAAAATATATATAATACCGCCAAGATTAGACATGTAGCGGACAAGCATAGGCATATGTTGCCATCCCAGTCAACCTTAGGTGACGTCCCATCCCAAATTCCCCCGGCATTGTGAAGTAGTTTTCGATGGCTGCTTTATAGGCCCTTTTAGACATCTGAATTTTATATCTTCGCTGACATATTTTTGCGCCCCCGCGTCTCAACAAGAGATCCCCCTCTCCCGCCACGCATGCATACACCTACTTACTGTCACAGGCCCAGAGTGCAGCGATGTGAGGTCTTACGCAGACTTCACTTCGTCCTAACTCGCCTATCGCACGTTAAAAAAGGGGAAGCATGCCTAACAAGGACGGACCTCGGGTCATTAAGTTACCCCTCCTGACCTTCCTTTTTTGAAGATATGAGGAGGCGGTAGCGACCGAGGGCCGAAGTGTCCTAGATAACTTAGGTTCAAACAAGAACAAGTAGACCTAAGAATTGCTATTTCAGCGTTACGATGGTGGGATGCCAGTATACCAAGGTCACAGGATGGATGCCATTTTGACTTAATAACCTATACCATAGTTTTTATATCTTTCATTTCATGCGCACGGATTATTATTCATGTGCATGGATCAAAGGAGTGGTGCTCGTTTCTTTCCGATCTGGTGAACCCCGCGGTGGACCTCGGAAATGACGTCATAGTCACGTGACTGGGTGCCGCCATTTTGTGTTGTCATGGTAACACGCTTGGCCGGCCATGTTGTGATGTCATCCCCATGGTGAAACGTTGTATCACTGCGCATGCGCAGCCCGTGTTGTTATGGTAATACGCCTTTCCGTCGTCCATTTTGTATATAGGGCGCCGCCATTTTGGATTGTATAGTAGCACGCGGCTGCTAGGTAATCCAAAGGCATCTAATAAGACGGGGGTATGTTTGGAGGGTATGTTCGATGCGATGGAAGTGCAACGAGTTACCCAGATGATCCCGTGAACGACTTATTTTCCCCGGAAATCACCAAAATGGACCAGGATTATTTTAGAATATTGACCCTAATAGCACCACGCAGTGTTATAAGATCCATAAAAGGTGTGTTCCTTATCTAGCTCGAATTCCATAAGAATCCTCGTTCAGTAGTACATATTTTATACCTTATCTGTTCTACCTGACTTGAATCTACTCTAGTATACTGATTATCTCTGACTGTCCCTGTCGATTCTTAAACCTGTTCTACCCATGATATGATGGCATTGTCCGTGTATTCATGGCTGTCTCTTACCTTAGTAGATTATTTGGCTTGTTCTACCCGTGATATGACTATTATCTACACTATTTGTTGGGCTTACCAGTAGACCCAGACATAGCTACAGTTGACACTTTCTAGACGGGCCATCGGTGCCCCGTTTTCTTCGTATGAGGTTATGGGGCTATGAGGGACATAAGGAAATGTCATTACTCTCATCCTCATCTCGGTATTTTGTCACCACGGTCCACAGAATCCCAATTTGGAATCCCTTTCTAGTATATAAATGGCCTTCAGAATCCCCTTTTCACCATATGAGGACTATGAGGGCCATAAGGAAATGGCATTACTCTCACCCTCATCTCCACATTTGTCCCCACAGTCCACAGAATCCCAATTTTGGAATCCCTTTTTAGTATCTGGATGGCCTTCAAAATCCCCTTTTCACCGAATGAGGCCATAAGGGCTATGAGGGACACAAGGAAATGCCATTGCTGTCATCCTCGTCTCGGTATTTGGTCGCCACGGACCACAGAATTCCAATTTTGGAATTCCTTTCTTGTATCTGGATGGCTTTCAGAATCAGAATCCCCTTTCATCGTATGAGGCCATGAGGGTTTTGAGTGCAATAAGGAAATGCCATTACTCTCATCCTCATCGCGGTATTTGGGTACCCTTTTTCATCGTAGGAGGCCATGAGGGCTATGAAGACCTCATAGCCATCATGGCCCTATGGCCTCATCTCGGTATTTGGGGACCCCCACACCATGGGCAAACCATTACTAGTACCCCATTATGGAATAGGACTAGCCTTTGGCGTCCTCATAGCCCTCATGGCCTCACACGAAGAAAACGGGGCGCAGATGGCCCGTCGGGAAAGTATCAACTGCAGCTATGTCTAGGTCTACTGGTAAACCAGATAATGATAGACTAGTGCAGATAATAGTCATAGCACGGGTAGAACAAGCCAAATAATCTACTAAGGTAAGGGAGAGCCAGGAATGCACGGACAATGCCATATCATATCATGGGTTGAAAAGGCATAAGAATCTACAAGGACAATCAGGGATAATTAGTATACTAGAGTACATAGACGTCAAGTAGAACAGATATGTTATAAAATATGTAGTTGTAAACGAGGATTCTGATGGAATTCGAGCTAGATAAGGAGCACATCTCTTATAGATCTTATACCACTACGTGGTACTATTAGGGTCAATATTCTAAGAGAATTCGGGTCCGTTTCGGTTATTTCGGGTGAACAGCAGTCGTTCTCGGGTTTATTTGAGTAATTCGTTGTACTCCCATTGAATCGAACGTACCCTCCATACATACCCTCACCTTATTAGATGCCTTTGGGTCACCTAGCGACCACGTGCTACCACAGAAACAAGATGGCGGTTCCCTATATACAAAATGGACGACGGAAACGCGTATTACCATAACAACACGCGCTGCACATGTGCAGTGACACCACGCGTCACCATGAGAATGAAATCACAACATAACCGCTCACGCGGGTAACCAAAACGTCACCTCCGACGCATACCGCGCGGTCCACCAGATCTTGCTCGAAAGGTACGTGACATACTACTGATCAATAATCCATTTGCACAGCTTATTAATTTGTGTGCACGGAATATTATTTCGTGTGCACAGATTACAATTCACGTGAATGATTTTATTAATTCGTTCGCATTGATTATTATTTTGTTGGCATGGATTATCATTTCGTGTGCGTGGATTATCAATTTACGCACACGGATTATTAATTCAAACGCTCGGATTATTAATTCAAACGCACGGATTATTAATTAGTTTGCCTTGATCATTACTTCATGCACGGATTATTAATCTGTGCGCAAGAATTATTAGTTTGCGTGCTTGGATTATTCATTTGTTCGCTCTGATTAATATTTCCTGTGCACAGATTATTAATTAGTGCGTATGGATTTTAAAAAAACATATGTCACCTCACCGGCTCCATACATATGCTCTCCGGACCAGTGTCAATTATTTTTATTTTTAATTTTATAGATTAATTGTACTCGAGATTTCTTGGGTAAGACAATTAATTCCAAATGCCCATGTACAGGCATGGTGGTTTTGTGTGCTAAAGTGTACTACAGGTCTGTTTTTGCACCTGCATTCAACCGTAGCTAATCCTGTTTCTGTCGGCTTAGTAGGCTGGAGTGCTTGGTATTGGTTCGCCGCTGCTCGGTGGTTCTCTCCAGCTTCTATGGCGCATAATCCACCGTAATACTACCCGATATGACATGGCTTGGTCCATTAAAGTGTCATAAAAGCCCAGTAAAACATGAAAACAATGAATGATAAACTAACAATCAAAGAGTTTGCATATTTAGTTTATAAGCACATAAACAAAGAACAAATATTGGATAAATGAGTACTGTAAAAATTATGTGCAAATGGAAGCAGAGAATCCAAAGTAAAATAATTTGAAGCAGAAGAATACATTGAAATACAGTGCATGTATGATCAATTATCTAAGAGCAATTACAGCTCTTGGATAACCGTGTGTATTTGTGCTTCCAAAGCTGAAAATATTAGGCATAGCGACCAGTGCTCATGCAACATTCACGTGTAAATGCCATTGCCCATGTATCGATGTGCAACCCATCATCTTATTCGCTAAAGAGGCCGAAACAAATAGCCGCGACCGGGTAATTCAGTAAAAACATGCAGGTAATAAGAGCACACGCATTTGTTTTCAGTTTGGCGTACGAATCACATCCAGGTGCAACTGAAGAATAAATTTTATCCCAACTCGGATATATTTTTTGCCGGTAAAACGTCCGGTATCCGGTAATGTTTCCGGTGAGTGTATAAAATTACGTTTTAAAGTACTAAAAGTAGCCCCAAACGTGTGAAAAGTGGCAATTTAATAAAACTTACGCACTGACATATGTATAAATGAAGGTGAAGCAATGTTTATTTTATTGAAGGCTATGTTCAAGCGAAATTTACGGCAGCGAAGAGCCGCCACACCGTAGTATATTTCCATGGATTCCTAATCTGTTTTTAAAGTTTACTAATCTGTTTAAATAGATTACTAATCTGTTTTTACAGATTACTAATCTGTTTAAACAGATTACTAATCTTTTTTTACAGATCAACTAATCTGTATTTACAGATTAGTAATCTGTTTAAACAGATTAACTAATCTGTATTTACAGAATACTAATCTGTTTTACGGATTAACTAGTCTGTAAAAACAGATTACTAATCTGTTTAAACAGATTACCAATCTGTTTTACAGATTAACTAAGTACTCTGTAAATACAGATTAGTTAATCTGTTTAAACAGATTACTAATCTGTAAACACAGATTAGTTAATCTGTTTAAACAGATTATTTAATCTGTTTAAACAGATTACTAATCTATAAATACAGATTAGTTAATCTGTAAAAACAGATTAGGAATCTGTAAAAACAGATTAGGAATCCCTGGAAACATACTACGGTGTGGCCATCAACACACTATTTATGACACAAAAACGATTTAGCCGAGGTGCGCGGCGGGTGAATTTTGTCATACTTGTCAAATGGAGGTGTAGCTAATTCGTGTACGTGAAATATGGATCTGTTTGTTAACAATGAAGGGATTTAGCAGAAGGTTTTGAGGAAAGAAAACATTTATAATTTGAAGAAATAAAAATAAAGTTGTGTAAAAGCCCTTTTCAAAAAGGGGGTTCATAATTTATTTTCAGTTACCGTTTCGTCAAACACATGCCGAGGTGATAATAAATATTAAAACCAACATTCGATTTATTAATTATTATATAGTATTAAGGCGCGAGAATGGGAAAATCATCGGCAATATTATTGGAAAAGAGTGCTATTTATATTAGTGGATACCAGTACTAGTACCAGATTTCTGCATGCCATACCCCTTGATACCCACCCAAAGCCCCGGAACCATTAAGACTGGGGCCCCGCGCGCCCACTTCATCAATCTCTATGTGTGGGCTCCCTGTGGTGGACCGGGCCTGCCCCCCCCCCCCCCAAAAAAAAAAAAATTAAAACTGTTATTTAGAGTTTTCAACCCTTATCTTCGCTCCGGGGGCACCAGAATGGATCCCAGAGCTTCTGAATTTAAAACAAAAAATCCGGGAAAGGGTCTCCTGACTCACAGCCGTGGGAAGAAAGCTCTACTAGTTGTTAATTCCAGTCGCCCACTTAACATATTGTATATGACACACAATAATGTGTATAATGGACGATTGGAATGAATAACTAATGAATTGTTTAGGATTTAAAACTTCGACCCCTCCCCTTCCCCTCAAAGAGGTGCCATCCAGGTACTCCTCAAATTTTGGTTTCTCTTTATCCTGTGTGCCACACAAAAACCAGAATCATTTACCACAATTTCGGTTACAATCAGGCTTGTCAAAGTTCCGCCGGTACTTGGTTTATCGGAACCCAGACGGTACTGGCCGTACCGCGGTACCGGTACCGATGTCGGTACCTTTAACAACACATAAAAAGGTCATTAAATGACAATGAAACAAAATATGCTATGGAATATATTCCTAACAAATAAATCGATTATGTGAACCGAGTTCTTAAGATTCGGATATCCGTGGGACATCGCGTCACTTCGAGTATAAACGTATGGGTGGACGAAACTTCGAACTTTAAACCTGCTCTCTGCGTCGACTTGGCACCTTCAGTGACGATCTTAGGTAGATGTCTTCGACGTTCTAAATAACAGATTTTATAATTAGACACACGCGCATTGGAAACTTGAAAAAGACAGCTATCCAGTACTTAGAGATGTGCTACAAAACATGGGGTCCAGGAGGGACCATGTCTGAGTGTTGCTCTGAAATTTTATATACAGTCCGATTGGAGCGGTTGAGGTGTCAATCTTCTTTATTCCTCGGGGGCCACCCATCAACACCAAAATATCCCGTGATTTTAACCTGTTTTGGTGATATTTTGTAACTGGCTTTTTTGAGGCCTTAGTAGGGCCCCTAAATGTGGTCAGATTTGGGTGGTTGATGTGTCAGTCTTCTTTATTCCTCGGGGGCCACCCATCAACACCAAAATATCCCGCGATTTTAACTTGCTTTGGTGATATTTTGTAACTGGCCCGTTTTGGGGCCTTAGTAGGGCCCCTAAATGTCGTCCGATTGGGGCGGTTGAGGTGTCAATCTTCTTTATTCCTCGGGGGCCACCCATCAACACCAAAATATCCCGTGATTTTAACCTGCTTTGGTGATATTTTGTAACTGGCCCTTTTTGGGACCTTAGTAGGGCCCATAAATGAGGTCCGATTGGGGCGGTTGAGGTGTCAATCTTCTTTATTCCTCGGGAGCCACCCAGCAACACCAAAATATCCCGTGATTTTAACCTGCTTTGGTGATATTTTGTAACTGGCCCTTTTTGGGGCCTTAGTAGGGCCCCTACATGTGTGTGGTCCGATCGGGGCGGTTGAGGTGTCAATCTTCTTTATTCCTCGGGGGCTACCCATCAACACCAAAATATCCCGTGATTTTAACCTGCTTTGGTGATATTTTGTAACTGGCCCGTTTTGGGGCCTTAGTAGGGCCCCTAAAAGTGGTCCGATTGGGGCGGTTGGGGTGTCAATCTTCTTTATTTCTCGGGGGCCACCCACCAACACCAAAATATCCCGTGATTTTAACCTGCTTTGGTGATATATTGTAACTGGCCCTTTTTGGGGGCCTTAGTAGGGCCCCTAAATGTGGTCCGATTGGGGCGGTTGAGGTGTCACTCTTCTTTATTTCTCGGGGGCCACCCAGCAACACTAAAATATCCCGTGATTTTAACCTGCTTTGGTGAAATTTTGTAACTGGCCCTTTTGGGGCCTTAGTAGGGCACCTAAATGTTGTCCGATTAGGGCGGTTGAGGTATCAATCTTCTTTATTCCTCGGGGGCCACCCATCAACACCACAATATCCCGTGATTTTAACCTGCTTTGGTGATATTTTGTAACTGGCCGTTTTTGAGGCCTTAGTAGGGCCCCTAAATGTGGTCCAATTGGGGTGGTTGAGGTGTCAATCTTCTTTATTCCTCGGGGGCCACCCATCAACACCAAAATATCTCGTGATTTTAACCTGCTTTGGTGATATTTTGTAACTGGCCCTTTTTGGGGCCTTAGTAGGGCCCCTAAATGTGGTCCGATTGGGGCGGTTGAGGTGTCACTCTTCTTTATTTCTCGGGGGCCACCCAGCAACACTAAAATATCCCGTGATTTTAACCTGCTTTGGTGAAATTTTGTAACTGGCCCTTTTGGGGCCTTAGTAGGGCCCCTAAATGTTGTCCGATTGGGGCGGTTGAGGTATCAATCTTCTTTATTCCTCAGGGGCCACCCATCAACACCACAATATCCCGTGGTTTTAACCTGCTTTGGTGATATTTTGTAACTGGCCTTTTTTGAGGCCTTAGGAGGGCCCCTAAATGTGGTCCAATTGGGGTGGTTGATGTGTCAATCTTCTTTATTCTTCGGGGGCCACCCATCAACACCAAAATATCCCCTGATTTTAACTTGCTTTGGTGATATTTTGTAACTGTCCCGTTTTGGGGCCTTAGTAGGGCCCCTAAATGTGGTCCGATTGGGGCGGTTGAGGTGTCAATCTTCTTTATTCCTCGGGGGCCACCCATCAACACCAAAATATCCCGTGATTTTAACCTGCTTTGGTTATATTTCGTAACTGGCCCTTTTTGGGGCCTTAGTAGGGCCCCTAAATGTGGTCCGATTTGGGCGGTTGAGACCACCCATCAACACCAAAATATCCGGTAATTTATTTATTGATGTTTAAGGTCACATATTTCTGCACAATGGCTAACCATGACCGTGACAGTTTTACGGGTGGAGGAAGCCGGAGTATTCGGAGAGATCCACCGAGCAACGGCGAACAACTGTCAGCTCCCCAACATACCAACTCCACACAAGCAGGGTTAGCATTGGTTGAAGACAGGTGCACCATCGACGTGCACTACGCCTTAGTACACGTCACCGTGCCCCCACGCGAGCAATGGGGGTGAAGTGTCTTGCCCAAGGACACAACACGGTTGCCGCAGGTGGGATTCGAACCGAGGACCTCTCCAGCCTGCACCTCTATCAACTGAGTCCCCCTCCCCCCCCCAACCCCCCATCATTAACCCATTACCTAACGCTAGTAGCAGACGATATCGTCAAAAAAATTCTCGTGTAACTAAAAATTTTCATTTTTTGCATCCAAAACACAGGGTGTCACCCCTCATTGGAATGAGCGCAACGCGCTCGTTCGAATGAGGGGGTCATAACCTATGTTTTGGAAGCACAAAATGTAAATATAAAAAAAGACGGAATAGCGATTTTTGTGTACGGTGCTGGTCGTTTTTGACGGTACTTTAGGTAAAGGGTTAAACGCATTTTGACCATTTACTCTCAGCCCCAAGGAAGGGACAAACTGACCTGGGGGCAATGGTTAAAAAGATAGCTAAGTTGTTATAACAAGATAGCTAAGTTGTTATAACAAGTTACTAAGTTGTTATAACAAGTTAGCTAAGTTGTTATAACAAGTTAGCTAAGTTGTTATAACAAGTTAGCTAAGTTGTTGTAACAAGTTAAGCTAAGTTGTTATAACAAGTTAGCTATGTTGTTATAACAACTTAGCTAAGCTGTTATAACAAATTAGCTAAGTTGTTATAACAAGTTACTAAGTTGTTATAACAAGATAGCTAAGTTGTTATAACAAGTTAGCTAAGTTGTTATAACAAGTTAAGCTAAGTTGTTATAACAAGTTAAGCTATGTTGTTATAACAAGTTAGCTAAGTTGTTATAACAAGTTACTAAGTTGTTATAACAAGTTAGTTAACTTGTTATAACAACTTAGCACAGGTAAAAAAAATACATCAACTGGCGTCAGAACGCTGCCGTAAAGAGTAACATGGCAGGATGCAATTCCGGCGCGACGTTACAAATGAATTATTTATTACATATGATTTTCATTCTCAGAGTTGCCCATTATAAAACTCGGCTTTGAACTCGGCTGATATGACGTCAATTATGGTCGATATGAACAAAGCTACAGCGAAACCTTTCACTATTTTCGCCGAACACAATCAGAAAAAAATTGGGTTGACCAGCATAATGGAATGACTTAAAGTTGAGTTCTTGTATGATAAGGCATTAAAAAAGTAATGATTAGGCGGATGAAGAGACGAGAGTTGTACAGAAAATTCAATGCCAACTGCGTTTCAAAGCCGTACGAGGAGATTGGTCGAAGTAGAAGAACAGACAGTTCAGCTATTCGAAAGTCGTGGCTTCCCCACTGGGGAAGCCGATACGTTTGGATGAGCTGAACTAGAAGAGGAAACCTCGTGCTTTGCGAAAAGAATGGGAAACAATAACAATGTATGACAACATTTTGTAATTATTTGTTTTGGTAAATGAAAAGGTCATTAGCTTATTAGGTCCATATCGGTGGAGATAAAGCCGCCGGTAATTTCTCATTAGCCTTCGACTTCGAACCCCCCCTCCCCTGCCAACCCCCAAAATGCCCGTAAGCACCCCGACATTGTATATCGAGATGAAATTTGGTTCCTGGGGTTAATTGTTTACCAGGAGTAATATGGGCAGACTGGATTTTAAGTGCTACATTGTGTTAATACGTCAACCAACACAAAACTGGGATGCAGTCCTCCATGTTTAGAGATATGAAGCTGAAAGTTGGCACCTATTGGGGTAATTTTGTATCGAAAGTAACATGGACAAGGGGAAGTTTAAATGCAAAGTTGTATTAGTCCTTCAATCATCAATCCTTCGAGCAACAACGAGTTGGACTGCAACATTTACAGCAATATCGAGTGGTAATTTGGCACTAAGGCGTAATTTGAACAAGATGTGGACATGGAATAGCGTACGATGTCGCGTTACCGTTCAAGCACAGCTGTCGCGGGATTAACTCCCACATGTTCAGAGATATCGATATATATTTGGTACCTATCGGTAGTTTTTTAGCAGAGGTAACGTGGATATGATGCACCGTACATATGCGTTAACACTTCAACCATTAGCCGTTTTACTACCACGCCCACTTTAGACATATATGGTTAACCTCTATGTACGCCTGTATGCTAGGAAGTTTAATAAAATGTATGACATATTTGAAACTCTATAATCTGATTAATTGTTGGAAAGGGCTCCCTGAGCCCTTTCCAACAATTAATCAGATAGTAGGTTAGATCTTTGCATACCAGAACGAACGGATAATCATCATAAAATAGATGACAACAGTCGCTTTCGGCAGCCTAAGTGTTAAACATTCAACGTGGACAATGCCGAGATACACTGTTACCTTAACAGAGACGTCGATCTGGAATCTGGCAACTGGGGACAATTTTTGATTGGGATAACATGGGTACCGTGAATTTTATGTGTGTGATATTGCATTAACCCCTCAAACATAGCAACAACGGGTAGATAGTTGATTTATTATATATTCAATCACAAATGAAGTGTTCGTGACTGACGAAGACCGTTACCATGCGTTGCAGTAAGGAAATCAGTTCTTTGACTGTTTTGGATCGAATATAGCATATAGAATCAAGCATACAAAAGTTATTAACGGTATACTGCCACGCCCACTTTTACCATATATGGAAGAGCTATACATTTGCTTCTATGCGAGGACGTTTACAAAATTTATTAGCCATTTCTCACTCTATCATCTGATTAATTGTCGGAAAGACTCCCTGAGACCTTCCCAACAATTAATGAGTGAGAGTAATACTCTGCTCATGCCAGAACGGGCAGAACATCATATTAAAATGCACCACAATAGTCGTGATCGGCAAAGGGTTAACCACTATCCAACGCAAAATATGTTATTTTAATTAGTTTTAAAGAAATTTCAACACAACCATATCTCGTGACAACCCCCCCCCCCCCCCCACCCCACCCCCTCCACCAGCCTCATTTTTCTTAACTGTTCACTTTGAAACGTCCCGGTCTCGGTTGAACAGAAACTCCGAGCAGCATTCCTCAGACCATGTTACCGTCAATTCAGCTCAATAACGTATGTGTTCCAAAAAGACCCAACCCGTTGCCCCAAATTTGCATCGTGGACTGAACAAGACAACATTTAATGATAACAGATTTAGTAAACTACACATCTTTTGTACCCCACGGCGTCACTGGACAAATAATAATCAATGAATCAGATAAACGACGAGGACACCACATCATAGTTCAAATCATAAACTGATTTGTAAATTCAAACAACAATTCATTCGGAAAGTCCTCTGCTATTCGTGTGAAAAAAAAATAGAAAATGATGCAAGTCACTTCGTTCTGGAAATAATTGTGAAGCGAGCAACTGTGGCAGCGTTAAAATGACAGGTGACATTTAGTTCCAACATCAGCCAATCTTTCTTTTCGTAAATATAATAACTATTATTTCAGCATTTACGCATAAAAATGTTAGATTAATTACAATTATTCACTGCAAACTTAAAGGATGCCATTGAATGAACCGAATTCGTCATTTGAATGAAAGGTTTTAGCGTGCCGAAGGCGCGCAGGGACGATGTGGGATTTACAAATCAGAAAAATACAGAATTAGTCATTTGAATGAATGAATGAATGAATGAATGAAAGGTTTAACTAGTCATTTTTTGTAGCAGCATGCATTATATTGTACTGAATGGTGCTATAAATTGTAAAGATTAAAGTTAATCTCTAAACTATCTGGCAGATTCGAAAACAATCAAACCCGCTGCTCGTCTTTTCACAGCTCCGTTTAATTCCCTGGTTATTACTTGTATCATATTGTTTGCGAAGCTGTTTCAACTGTTCTGGCATGCCACGTGAAAAGTTCTATTGTCTCTATATATACGGAGTCAAAAAAGAAAGTATAACAGAACAAATGTGAAAAAATAGCATAAAGGATGAAATATAATAGTTCTAATGCTGCATGTTTGTGGACAAGAAGTCGTGCAAAGAGTTTAATGACATCTTGTTGTTGCCCACCCAACCGTATACAATTTTGCTACGGATTTAAAAATAGAATGTGCTACCCGAAAATGTCAAATTGAATGGGTGACCGACGATTTTCTTTGTGTTATGTTGTGCTAGAGAGCCTGGGTTATTGAGAAAATACCCTAGTTTTTGTCTTCTGGCATTTCAAAAAATGGCAAGGTTAACCGAAAATCAGAGTTTGCGTGGTATTGGTATGCATGAGGCTGGGATACCTCCAGATGAGCTCGCTGCTGAGTTCGGAGTCACTGTGGCCACTATTTACCGTCTCATTTGAAGGTATAGCACCACTGGATCTACTGACGACTGACCACGTTCAGGTCGACCAAGCGTTACGAACCCTGCACAAGACCAACACATCAGGGCGTCTCTCTTGTGGGATCGTTTCCTTCCGGTGACGAGGACAGCAGCAATTACTCCTGGTAGAACTAACAATAGAATTAGCGTACAAACTGTCCACAACAGACTAGCTTAACACGGCATCCAAAGTAGGCGTCCATACAACGGGCCAATCCTTACCCAGCGTCATCGTACCGTCAGAATGGAGTGGGTACGTCAGCGTGTTCGCTGGACTCAGCAGCGTTGGGCCACAGTTCTTTTTCTAGTGACGAATCACGATTTTGTCTTCGGCGCACTGATGGTAGGGCAAGAGTGTATCACCGACGAGGAGAACGATTTTCTGATGCTTGCGTGTGGGAATGCGACCGTTTCGGTGGGGGTAGTGTAATGGTTTAGGCAGGAATTTCCTTGCACCATCGAACGCAGTTGATCTTCATCGATGGTAATCTGAATGGACAGCGATATAGGGATGAAATTCTTAACGTTGTTGTTGTCCCGATGCTCAACGCTAACGTCGGATTGCAGTTATTCCAGCAAGACAATGCCCGATATCACATGGCGCGTATCTGACGTGACTTTCTTGAGGAACAGTGCATCGAACTTCTTTCCTGGCCCCCACTTTCGACAGATTTGTCGCCAATCGAACATCTTTGGAATCAAATGGACCGTTGTGTGTTAGGCGATTTTCGTAATGTTCTAAGGCAGGATTGGAACACAACACCACGAGGTGACATCCAGAGACTTATCAGGTCCATGCGCCGTCGATGTCTTGCCATCCAAGAGGCAAACGGTGGACATACACGCTATTGACTGCATGTGTGAACTTTTCATTTCACCCCATGTCTGAAGTGCGACGTCCTGACGTGACGCTGACAATAGTAATAACATGAAAGTATGCAAATTCATACAGCAAGACTCGAAATATGAATTTACAACAATTTGTTTGAGATTAAAGTAGATAGTACTAAAAATATTACTCCTCAAAGTTTATTATACTTTCTTTTTTGACTCAGTATATATTGCTGCTTTTTGTGTTAGGAGTCTCCGCGAAAGTCACCATTCTGCGTTCCAGTCGGAGGCTCGATTACTCGTAGTTTATTCCAAAATATATCGATGTTTATTTTTGTCATAAATTTGAAAATAAACCGCTAATTCTCCATGAGGTATTTATTTGAACATTTAAACCCAGAAACCGATCTACTATACAACCTCATTCAGATATTCTCTTTTGATGTCATATGGTAACACATGCTACCGGAGAACAACAAAAATCTGAAAGCAAAGAAACAACAATACGGGCCCTCGTCCGATCAGAGCGTGATGATTCCAGTCTTATTGGAACATTGAATGATTTCTAGTCTTCACGTTCGAATGAAAATGTTGATGATATGAGCAGTCGATTGTAAAATGTTCATCGGGAGAATTTGGTCGCATATAAAGATATAAATACATGCCTATAAACTGACAAGCCATCCTTCCATTCGCGAAAAGTGTACGAAGAATGACAGGAAAGAGCTTGAAATGTTGCATACCTTTACAATACTATGCCATTTGTTGATTTTTGGTTGTGTGACGGAAGTTGCGTTAAATCTTAAAAACTCAGATTAATTTTATTTTAATGACTAGCGAAGTAGCGAATAAAAGTGACGAAATTTGAAGAGCGACCATGCAATACCTTTCTACATTCAGGGCCTTGGGCAAGTTTACCAGAGGGGATTGCAAGGTTTGCGAGTTGACCGTAGGTTGAAAGATGTTTTATTTGGAGTTCACTCACTTATTTTCTCTATCCCTTTACCACGTTGCCCCATGTTGTTTGATGACGGTCCATTTTCCCTCCATCAAATAATCACAAAGAGAGAAGTAGATTACCGACCAAGCTAGGGAACTGTTGACATGTGCTTCTGGGACATCGAACGTTTGAACGTGAGCAGGTTTGATCGGGATCGAAACGGACCGGAACGAACCGAAACGGATGGTTGGATGGATGGAGTTCGGAAGATGAAAATGAAACATTTTTTACCTGCGTATACGTCGATGAGACAGTTGCGGCCCAAGACTGTCTGAGGACCCCGGACATACTTAAGCAAGGGGCCCCCATATACGCCATCTGGGATCGGGACAGTGGCAGACCATGGGGTGTCTACGAGGAACAGACCGCCTCCCCAATCTCACAATTCAAACCACATTCAGCAATATTCACCTACCAATCACGTTACAAACGCGTTGCCGCAAAATAATTTGATACACTATATGGGGTTGGGAACGTTCAACATAATTCGTTCGGGGTTGAAGCACAAATACTGCTCAGATAGTCAATATGGGCTATTGTCATGATTTGGAAAACCGATCATGTATGTGTAAATGGTTTCTCCATCTCTCCATCTGTTCTAGCATCCATGCAAACTTATTTTGTTTTCCGTGTGATAACTTGAGCAATGAGCGGGTCTTCACACTTGTTATGTAAATCATTTATAATGTACACTAAGTTAAAATACTGGCATGCAGATATTTGGTGACAGTCACCGACACCAAATCAGACGTTTGGAGCCTGGGTAACTTGTGGCTGTATCTCTTGATATTTGTATATTTATGACCTATTTGAGAAACTGTTCATCGAGAAATCGATACAAGCATTAGCACGTCTGTCCACACCGCAATTTCCATGTCTTCCCGGAACAGAAAAGTACCACCAGTCGGAAGTAAATGTTTCCCCAGTATCACTCTTTATTTCCCCCCCCCCAAAAAAAAAAACCCAAAAACATCCGGAGAAGCCCCCTCCCCATATTCCACTCTTAGGAGTGAGATACCCTCGCTGAGACTCACCCGAACTCGGCACTCGGGACATACCTATAGCATGTCACGTCGTTTCAAAGGATATTGTCCGGCCCCCTGTCTGAGAATCCTAGCTCCTGATCCGGGAACCTCCCCCGGAAATGTTTTTAAGAAAAAATCGAGGCCCTGAGAGCGAATCGGAGAACTTTTGGGAGTCAAATTAAAAACTTCCATAATGTCATGCTGCGTGACTTGTAAGTGAAGCTAGGCGCACATGTTTGTGGTTACGGCAACGAATCTAGGATCCGATACTTTATTTCCACTGGATGCGTTTGTTGGAGAGGAAATTAATATAGGAACGCACTGACAGCGGTACATGCATACGGAAGCGTACAAAATTGAACTGCCGCTGAGAATCCCATCAGCATCGGACAAAAAAATTCGGTATTGGCTTTTGAAAGATGAAGCCCGCAGATAAAACAAAATGGTCCCATATTTGGCCGCCATCTTTCGTCTTCTTTCTCTTTTTCTTTTCGTATTTCTTCTTTCTTTTTTTTCTTTTTTTTTTTTTTTTTTTGTCTTATCGCTTTTAGCCGTTAAGCATATCTCTCTCCAAACTGAGAAAAATGTTAAGTTGACTGTTTTGTAGGGACACTTGCGTTGTGTCCTTGGGCAAGTTGATTGCCCTTGTAGGGGCACAGTGACGCTGTGTACTCAGGCGAACAGCACGTCGATTGTGCACTTCTGCTCAACCAATGCTAACCCTGCTTGTGTGGAATTGGTACGTTGGGGAGTTTGGTAGTTGCTCGCCGTTGCTCGGTGGTTCCGTCCGGGTACTTCGGCTTCCTCTACACATATAACTGTCCAAAATGAGGTGATCCGGGCTATCGAAACTGTCATTAAACCCTAATAAATAACTAATAATAAACAGCTATTTTTAGTGCTGTATATTTGAGGTACAAAATGAGGCAAAATGTTGAAATGTGAAAGTATTTTAGTGTCTTTATTTTCATCATGTGTAACCTTTGTTTCTTTTCTTTGAGCATATGTGACCCATGTCCATTTCACCGACGTTTCTCACTAAATCTGGATCACTTTTACGTGTCTGTATGAAGCCCGTAGAGCCCCCATTACTCCCATGAGTGGCCATTCGGTTTGTTATATTAGTAAGTATTGCCACCTTTCAGGAAGTTTCAAGTCCAATAACGTGATTCTTCCAGTCCGGCAGAACTCCATAACGCCCAACTGCGACGTACTGGATGTAATAAGAGGATGTTGCCGTGCGGCACGGTTTATTAACCCTACCCCCCCCCCCCCCCGAATGATTAATAACCGTCTGGCTTAATAACGTCCTTCAATTCCGCCTCGGGCTGTTAGTCAACCTTCCGCCCCCCCCCCCCCCCCCCCATAATCATATAATCATGCCATTGTTATATTATTTACCCACCTAGAATGGTTAAGCGTCTTTTGGACAATTAATGGTGTCGGTTCCACATCAATCTGACCGCTAATACATGGTACAGCTGGCCACTGGCTGCTATTCCTTCCTGGCGGACAAGAAATAAACCGTAACAACTCCCAAAATCTTGTCTTTGTCATATAACAGAGGTCCGTTTCGGTCCCATTTCGGCCGGTTTTTGTCCGTTTCTGTGATTAGTCATACCCCTTTGTCTGATGCTCCCAACCCTTAGATTTTCAAAATTTCAAAATTTTTACTGATCACTTGGCCGATTGCAGCAAAACTTGAAGACGGGGGTGGGGGGGGGGGGGTATATAGGGTGGGACTGCATGTTTTTTATTCTTTCCACCTTCCCTGGGAAAGTGAATTGATAAAAAAAAAAATTAGTAGAGCATATGTAGTTATTAAAACTGTGATTTGAACTTTACTAGCCGTTACATATATCAGGAAGAGCACGGGTGTAACTCTACTCTAGCCTACAAGGTTTGCTCAATATTTAATTTGTTCATTTTATATCCTATTTTATTTCCTTTTTGGGATTTTTGCGAGTTTTTCTGGAATCTTCAGTTTGTGGTTGTTGCTTGTTTTACGGTATGTGGTGGATACATAAAATCCGAAATTGTCACTTAGCAATTACTGAAACTGAGTGGCGCAGGGGTGGGGGTGGGGTAGGGGGTCAATAATTATTTATGTGTTTTGTGTGTGTTTGTGTTTTGGTGGAGAGGTCAAAATGTTCAGACTCACCAGTGCAGCTAACATGTAAAGCCAAACCCTACATACCAAGTTTGTCGAAATTTCTAGAAAAAAAAGCAAATCAGAAAATCTCCGACCATTTGGGTTTTTTTTTTTTTGCTGAGGGTGGGGGGAATTACCCCACTGTTCACCCACCACACCCTATCTTGCAAGGGCGTACTGGCCTAACGGGAGTCTGGAAGATTTCCAGATAGTCCAGTGCCCCATTCAGAAGAAAATTCTCAGTTAACATTACAGACGACGTTTCGTTCGGAGATCTTACCAGTCTAGTGTATCGGACCTTTGCCATTACTTGGCCATACGCGGGTCTGGCAACCTCAAATTTGTTGGTCATTGTGAACTCCAGTTTCATTTTGACCGGGTGTTAAATAGCCAATAGTTGAGGATTAGGGAGAGAGGGGTGTTAGTGGCCTGTCCATGAGGGATAGTTGGCCTAGTCTTGAGATGAGCCGGCTCATGGTCGAAGACTCGAGATGAACTATCCTATTGCTGACTGTCGGTCATCCTTTTTTGAGGGTAGGGCCGCCTAGGGTTAGGAACTGACCGAACCAGTACTGAGGGTGGGTCGATCCATTTTGGGTGTGGGTCATCCATAGTTGAGGGCTCCTCGGCCCAATTGTGCATGATAGCTCAGAATTAGTTCACACATTTTCATCCGAAAGTGCTTAAAATCATATAGATGCCACTAATTTTAGATTGAATCATCGCTGTTCTTCTGATCTAAAAACCTTTCCCGGCTTGACAATTTGCGCCCGGTAAATGTCTACATGCACTGGAAGTGGACTTTTTTACCGAAAAATTCCCCGTACGGGTTGGGAGGGGTCAGACCGCCCCTGTCCTATTGTTTGTGCGTTTGTGGGTGGGCGTCGGGACTTAAGTATGAACTTATAGTGTGTACGGTAATCAAATACTGTTGTCTCGGTAATTATTAACAAATGTCCCTGCAGTGCTTCTCTCAGATGTCCCCACAGTGTTTCTCTACTGTTCACCGAAAAATTCCCCATGCTGCTTGGGAGGGGCCAGACCACCCCTGCCATCTTGTTTATTTCCTTGCTGGTGGGTATCGGTACTAAAGTAAACACGTATAGTGTGGAAGGTGACCAAATACTATTGTCTCGGTAATTATTAACAAATGTCCTCACAGCGCTTAGAACTCTCAGATGTCCCCACAGCGCTTCTCTCAGATGTCCGCGTAGCGTTTCTCTCACTTTTCTCTCACTTTTCTAAAAGGGGTTAAATACAACTTCTTTTGGTCAGATAAGGTTAATTATGATCAAATTTAACCTAATCCCGTGTTAATTCATTGAAAAAGCTCACAACAATTTTTGGTCCCCACAGTGCAGGTCTGAGGCTAATGTTCCCACACCCACAGTTACGGTAAAACCGTCCAGAGAGAGAGAGAGAGAGAGAGAGAGAGAGCAGTCAGTGATGCGGGTAACGGAAGTATACCGATATGAGAACTGTGACAAATCAGTGGGCGACCAAGGTGGTATTATCTTTATGATCGACAAATTCTGGAGTGAATGAACATTCCCACATTAACACTTTCGCTGCCGAAAGCGACTATTGTCGTCTATTTTATGACAATTATCTATACGTTCTTGTGTGCGCAGATCAAACCTTCCATCTGATTAATTATTGGAAAGGGCTCAGAGAGACCTTTCCAATAATTAATCAGATGATAGAGTTTCAAGTATGTCATAAATTTTATTAAACGTTTTTGTATACAGGCATACATAGAGGTGTTCCAAATATGGATAAAGTGTACGTGGCAATGAAAGGGTTAATTAATTGCTGGTTGTAAATCGGTTTGTTTAAACATATTCTTATTTGCCATTAACAGTGCAAAGAGGATTGGAGAACAAGTGTTTCCGTTTAGAATTCCTCCGCTCCCCTTACAATGGACAATAAACAAGAAATCAGTGAATCAGTTCAGTTGAGACTAAATTATATCAAAATCTACTTATGCAAAAAACAATTAACATATCAATAACACTCATTACATTGTTCTATAATTACATTTTGTCCCACTATTGATGAAACTGGAGGTATTAAAATTTTAAAAGCGCAATATTCAAAATGCCAATATTAGATTTGATCCACAAATATTCAAATAATCTTCATGTACCGATGGGTAGTTTCAGTTACAAATGCATGTAAGGTGAAAAGATATCAAAACGTTCACAACTGGAAGCAGTCTCCTTGAAACAATAAAAAACCACCTGTTTCACAAATAGATGCTGAAAAGAATTATTCCTGGTTTAGTATCGAGAAGAGATGCTGCCACCACTCCATGTATTTTCAGAAATTTCAGTATATATGTATAAGTTTGAAATCGCTGTAGACTGATACTCCATTAATTCGCGTCGCTTCGAACCAAGTTTCGAATGTGATCTTTTTCTTATTTCACATTCCTTGTTGTTTGATGACCTGGTGGATTTTAGACACAGTCAAACATATGCTTTATATGTTCCAGATTATGACCAATGATATTCTTTCTGAAGAATTACCCTGGCACCTTATCAAACAAGTAAGGTATACATCCTTTCCTTAAACATGGAAACTGTCGAACTGAACACCTTGTTCTATTGTACACTCATCCATGCCTGCTAGGACCATGATGACTGGACCCCGGTCCCAAATTATGAATTGCCGCCCATTACCGTCACCGGTGTAACACCTTGTTCGAGACGTTTACTGCATAGTTTGCATAGTTTGAACCGCGAGAGAGAGAGAGAGAGAGAGAGAGAGAGAGAGAGAGAGAGATGGGGGGGGGGAGGGGGAGGGGAGAGATAAATACCCACCACGGACATGTAACCTAAACTCATGTATATTGAAATATTATCCGTTCGTACTTTACTCTATGTAAATGAAAAAAAGTAATGAAATAAATGCAAAAAATATTCAAAAACACCTGTTTGTTCAAGCTCCATAGGGACTTTTCTGTTATTAAGTTTGTTTGTTTGTTTGCCTGTAGGGGTTTAACGACACTTTCATCAGCCAGGGTCGCATCATATCGGGCGATCATTAAATGAATGATGAATCTATGCCACCAATGCAGAATGTACAAGAAACAGAACACAGGAGTTCACAATATAGAGATATAAACAAAAACTGAAGTGACATTGGCTGCTACAATATTTCATGAATGTGTCGCCGCCAAAATAAGAAAGGTATTAAAGACAATTGAAATAAAACTATGAAGAATGTCAAATAGCCGAGGAAAGCCACGATAAACATGAAATTTGTGTGACCACACATCCATCTAAGACCACGGAAAGATATGTATATTCAAAACGGTTTTGTAAAAGTGTTTCCAGTCACAATACATGTACTTTTTAAACTTCACCAAAAAGGAGGACGAACGTTATTATATAAATCTCCATGACAAATTGGAGTATATACACTCCAAAATATTTTGGGTTACAAATCAACCCAAATCAACTGGATTGAGTAAATATGAACCCAATTGGGTTCATATTCACTCAACCCAGTTGATTTGGGTTAATTTTCAACCCAACTGTCTTTAGAGTGTAATTACTCTGTATCAGTTCTTTTCAGGGCTGTAACGATTGGAAATCCACCACAATATATTCCTGGCAGTTCTACACGCTTATAATAGGGCAGGATGAATTTTCTACACCCCTTCTTTCTGAGAGCCCAATGTTTCTAGAGCATATTGCCATTTTGCACCTTTTGACGATTGGGGCTTGTGACGATTGGGGCTTGTGAACTACAGCGTGTAATATACGCTAACATAAAAAATGCCAAAAAATTCGAAATTTTGAAAGATAAAAATAGTCGAATCGTCTCAAAAAATATTAAAACTACTTTACTTGGTGCGTATTTATACCATTTAGAGGATAGTTATGGGTTCTAACGTCTATTCAGTTCCTTGCATCTAGGCCACCACTGCTGACCTACCCATAGCCACTGTCATCTGTCCTCTGATTAACTTCCACTATATTTACGTAATACTATAGTCTGCTACTACCCTTGCCACCTTATACCATTATTATAGACTTATAGCACTACCAAAGGCTTCTTAACTATCTCAGGTTGCTCGAACGAATCGAATCTAATCGCGCAAATAACCCAATCTGACATCTGATCGTATTCTGGCTTCTAGACCACCCCATGGCCTTCATAAGTCTTGCCTCCCCTGTTGACCTACCCATAGTAACCGTCATCTGTTCTACGATCAGCTTCTACTGTAGACACATCGTACTATAGCGTTCTACCACACTTACGACATTGTACCGCTACTATTGATTTGTAGCACTTCATACTTCCCATTGGGAATTTAACGGGCTCCATCAGACCTGTATTTGTCTTTATATTTGCTTGATCTAGTGCACTCTAGGTTACCAAGAAAGGGAGCTGATTATTCGCATAAGAAGATTTTCAACTCTGCCTAGGGTATCTTAGGGTGCATTAGGTCAACGATGGAGGTCTAAGACTTATGAAGGTCATGGGAAGCTCTAGAAGCCAAAAGACGATCAAGTGTCGGTAGCGATAACTATATTCTAAAAGGTATCCTCCAAAACGTATCCTCCAATAGGTACTCTCCAAAGCTGAGTTGCCATGTCACAGGTATTCTCCAATATCCAGATGAGCATAAGAGTAGTAAAAGGAGTCACTCGTTTAAGTAATTACCTGATAGCATATTTGCTCTATTAGATTCGTGTCGTTCGGACGATCTGGGATAGTCAGCAACCCTAGTAGTATGTCTCGGGCTTTTGAGTCCTTGTTTGGGGGACCCGGAAGTGGCGTCATGTCACGTGACCCAGTGCCACCATGTTGTGTTGTCATGGTAACCCGCGTGAGCGGCCATGTTGTGACGTCATCTCCATAGTGATACGTGGTGTTAGTGCGCAGTGCGTGTTGTTAGAGTGATACGTGTTTCCGTCGTCCATTTTGTAATACTGGAGGCCGCCATCTTGGTTTCTATGGTAGCACGTGATTGCTATGTTACCTAAAGGCCTACAACAGGACATGGGTATGTTCGGAGGGTATGTTCCTTTGTAGAAGAGTAAATTCCCGATTCGCAGAATTACCACAAACAGCCCGACAAGTTTTGCTATTTCGAATTCTTTCAGAATTCTCTGCTTCTATCTATATATGCAATAGTTTTCGTCTATCTGACCATGTTCCTTTGTTCTGGAGTATACTACAGTAGCGTAGTAGAGCCTATCAGTTGGAACAGTTTTGCTTATTGTTACTATATTTAGCAATTTCTGGTCTATTCTTGCTAGTTCTGACCCTATTTCAAGTACTCTTGTTGTTTCTTTTATCTAGATTATAACTAACCAAACAGATTGGTTGATTTCCCACAATCTGTATGCAGAGTTATTTCCCTTGTGTATAACAAAAGTTACTGATAAGTCATTGCTCGAACGACTCGAAGCCCATCGAGCAAATTAACCTTAGAGCAATTGCTCGATCGAGTGACTCCTCGAACGACTCTTCGACTCACTTCAGTATTTGAGGATACTTACTGGTATTGTATTATTTGAGGATACCTATCGAGGATGATTTTTATAGGATACTTATATGGGGATACTATTACCTGTACCACAAGACATACCTATCCCAAATATCCCTTATAAGCTAAAGAGCCAAGAGAGTAATTGCTCCATGAGCAATTGCTCGAACGACTCGAAGCTCATCGAGCAAATGAGCCTTAGAGCAATTGCTCGATCGAGTGACTCGACATACTTCTTGGACGACTCGAAGTCCATCGAGCAAATGAGCTTTAGAGTAATTGCTCGTTCGAGTGACTCCTCGAACGACTATTCGACTCATGTCAGAAAAAAAGGATTCTAGGTCCTAAAAGGGATTCCGTAAGTAGAGCTTTTCCCAAATAAGCCAAAGAGCCAAGAGATTAATTGCTTCATGAGCAATTGCTCGAACGACTCGAAGCCCATCGAGCAAATGAGCCTTAGAACAATTGCTCGATCGTGTGACTCGACATACTGCTCTTATCCTCATCTGGGTATTTTAGGATACCTATTGTATTGGGGGATACTTGTTGGACTTTACATCCGGGTTCGTCTGTTGGGAAAGGTATAAATATGGTGCTGTTATGAAAATAAATTCATTTGTGTCCTGACCGTCGTCGAGTGAAGACATGTTACCAGTTCGGTGCAGATACAGTTCCAAGTTATTTTCGAGATCAGATATTACCAGAAGATGCTAGAAGAATCATCATCGGCTCCACTGCTGATATTGTGATAAAGAATTCTCCAGGAGCTTCACACGTAAGAGGCATGAAGGACATTACTGTCCAAGAAGAACAGAAGAGCAGAGAGATGCTGGAGATTTAATGACTGACCAGAATAAAGCACTTTTAGAATTTACGGGATGCTGACAAGGTGGAAATCGATGCCGTTCTACGCGCTGCTGATGAAGATTTGATTACCTGTTTATGCAAATGTGCTACCAACATCCTCGAAGATAAGATACCACTGAATTTGGATGAATTTGATGACCTGCGAAAATACGAACATGTATTGAAGCTGCTAACAGATGATGGAATTTCTCCAGATATAAAAAGAAGTATATTACGAAAGAGTTTCTCTCGGCGCTTATCAACCCAGTCCTAGCTCTGAAAAAGGTATAAAAGGAAGGTTGGTGTGAAAATAAACTCATTTGTTCTACGACCACGAAAGAGTGAAGACATGGCGATTCATAACTGCGAGTACTGTGGAAAAACATGTTCTCGAAAGTTTAACATGAAGAACCGCACAGAAGAAGTTTGCCCAAATCGACAAACTGCAAAATCGAGCAACACTACAAAATTAGAGAGAAATTTAGATACACTGCGAATCCTATCTAATGCGGATCGATATAAAGCCAAGACTATACTCAAGATGGCCAGTGATGATTTGATATATATGATTGTGCCTCGAATATCTTGAAGGGGGCAGTACCAATATCCAAATCTGAGAGAGCTAAGCTGATTCCATACAAACACCAGATTAGGAAAATTGCCTTACCAAGGAGAGGACTATCTATTCGGAAAAGAAGACGGCTCATACAGAAAGGAGGATTTTTAGGAAAGTTAATCAAACCCATCATGAATGTTCTGTCCGATATCCTATAAAAGGGTTGTGCTCGTAAGAAACTTGTCATTTGTAATCTGACCTTCGAAGAGAGCGGACACAGTGCAATCCAGCTGTGCACCAAAAAATTGGTCAATAGATTCGGACTCTGATGAATCGTCGGAACTATCAGGAGATATGGAATATGAAGAAGAAGACGAAGAAGAGGAAGAAGACGTTTCTATCATGGGAACTATCGTCCAAAGTGCCTATGACGAATACCAAGACGATTTTGCCAACCTCATGAACAAATATATTGAGGATGGAATGGATAGTGAAGATGCAGTTGAAACAGCATATAGAGCACTTCAAAAGAATGTCAGAGAAGCCATAAGTGAGAAATACATTAATACCCTTGTGTACATTAGAAATTTTTGCAACGACTCAATTCACAAGAAGATTCAAGAAACTGCCAAGCGTCTTCGTGAAGAAGAGGATTTTGACTTTGAAGAATCCCAGAAATATGCCTTGGAAAAGCTGTTCGACAACCTTATGACAAAGTACTCATTCCGAGTAGATGATGATGAAGAAGAAGAAGAAGAAGAAGAAGAAGAAGAAGAAGAAGAAGAAGAAGAAGAAGTGTTGGTATGAAAATAAATTCATTTCCGTTTTGAATGTCGAAGAGTGAAGATGTCTGTGTCAACAACAGTGCTCAGATTCAAAGATGACTTACATATACAGATCTTCAAGAATGATGCTGGATTGAAGCTGTCTTCCCAAGAACTGGCTCAAGTGAATCGTGTGGTAAATGCAGCCAAGAGAAAAAATCTAGACATGGATGCTGGTGGAAAGAAACAAAGATGTGTGGATACTAGCCGATCAGTAAACAAGAGAATAAAGACAGAAGAACTGACTGGTGCTTCCAATACAAACAAGAATAAAGTTACTACTGCGAACAAAGTTTCTAAAGAAACAAAGAAAGATGTTTTCACTAAGAACGAAGTTACTACTGAAGAAACGAGAGCGACGCCAGCTCCCATAAAGAAAGAAATTTCCATTAAGAACGAAGTTACTACTGAAGACAAGAAAAAGATGCCAGCTCCCATAAAGAATGACGTTACCACTACGAATGAAGATTCAAAGAGGACCCAAACAAAGAAGGATGTTTGCACTCATCCAGAAATGAAGTTTCTGCTAAGAATGATGTTCAGAAGACTGAAGTTACTACTATGAAACAGCTAGAGAAAGAGGAACCCAAAGATGCCAGACAGGAAATTAAAGCAACCAACAAAGCCAAGTTATCAAATGAGACAGTGTGTTTTATCAAGAACCTAGCCATGCAATGGGAAGAAGCTCCAACCCACAAGAAGATGAAATGGTTAGCCCATGCAAGAAGAACTACAAAGACAAATGCCTTGAGAAATTGAATTGTATACTTGAATAAAAATGAAATGTTACATATATTGTTGTTTGTTTTTTTATCTACTATCCCAGCAGAAGTATCCGGATGTAAATTCTAACAAGTATCCCCCAATAGCCCAATACAATAGGTATCCTAAAATACCCAGATGAGGATCAGAGCAGTATGTCGAGTCACTCGATCGAGAATTTGTTCTAAGGCTCATTTGCTCGATGAGCTTCGAGTCGTTCGAACAATTACTCTCTTGGCTCTTTGGCTTATTTGGGAAAAAGCCCTACTTACGGAATCCATTTTAGGCTCTAGAATCCCTTTTTTCTGACATGAGTCGAAGAGTCGTTCGAGGAGTCACTCGAACGAGCAATTACTCTAAAGCTCATTTGCTCGATGGACTTCGAGTCGTTCGAGCAGTATGTCGAGTCACTCGATCGAGCAATTGCTCTAAGGCTCATTTGCTCGATGAACTTCGAGTCGTTCGAGCAATTGCTCATGGAGCAATTACTCTCTTGGCTCTTTAGGTTATAAGGGATATTTGCGATAGGTATGTCTTGTGGTACAGGTAATAGTATCCCCATATAAGTATCCTATAAAAAGTACCCTCGATAGGTATCTTCAAATAATACAATACCAGATCATAAGTATCCTCAAATACTGAAATGAGTCGAAGAGTCGTTCGAGGAGTCACTCGATTGTTCTAAGGCTCATTTGCTCGATGGGCTTAGAGTCGTTCGAGCAATGACTTATCAGCAACTTTTGTTATATACAAGGGAGATAACTCTGCATACAGATTATGGGAAATCAAGCAATCTAATTGGTTAGTTATAATCTAGATAAATGAAACAACAAGAATACTTGGAACAGGGTCAGAACTAACAAGAATAGACCAGAAATTGCTAAATATAGTAACAATAAGTAAAACTGTTCAACTGGTAGGCTCTTCTACGCTACTGGAGAATACTCCAGAACAAAGGAACATGGTCATATAGACGAAAACTATTGCATATATAGATAGAAGCAGAGAATTCTGAAAGAATCCGAAATAGTAACACTTGTCGGGATGTTTGTGGTAATTCTACGAATCGGGAATTTACTCTTCTACAAAGGAACACGCCTTCCGAATTGAGGCCTCCAGTATACAAAATGGACGACGGAAACACGTATCACCTTAACAACACGCTCTGCGCATGCGCACTAACACCACGTATCACTAGGGGGATGACGTCACAACATGGCCGCTCACGCGGGTTACCATGACAACACAACATGGTGCCACTGGGTCACGTGACATGACGTCACTTCCGGGGTCCCCCACCGGGGTCCCCAAACAAGGACTCAAAAGCCCAAGACATACTACTAACCCTGTTGTAGTGTTACAAGACAGCAGTAATGGTACAAGGTTGTTAATGTGGTAGAGGACTTTAGTATTGGGTAAATATAGTGGAAGCTTATCATAGGACAGATGATGGTGACTATGGGCAGGTCAGCAGTAGTGGCCTAGATACAAGGAATTGAACAGACGCTGGAAGTCATAACTATCGTTTAAAAGGTATCCTCCAATTGGTATCCCCCAAGAGTACATCAACATGTCATAGGTACTCTCCAATACCCAGATGAACATAAGAGCCGTAAAAGGATGCGCTCGTTCCAATGAGGGGTCACATGATATTGTTTTGTTGAAATCCTTTGAATTTTTTTTTTAACTGCAAATTTGTAAATTACGCGGAAGGATGCGGCCGATTTGTTAAGTAAAGCATATTTCTCTATTAACGAGGATTATCTCTTTGTCTTCGACCGTCACAAGCCATATGCTTTCAGTTATGATACAGTCTACGCTTCTGGCAGCATAATGATATTTCATACCCAACATCACATCATATCCAGTGGGGATTGTTTTTGCCAATGGCACAAGACGACACGTCACGAGTATTTAAAAACTGATATTTCATTCTGTTCCCACGTATACCATTAAGTTGGGTAAAGTTTTCTCATCATCCATTGTTATGTTAAAAGTATATGCTATAAAACCTTCCCATTTGACATTATTTTCGAAATTTATGGGATAAACTACGACAGAAGGACACCGTAGTGACTAACAATATCCTTAGGTTTTGCATTTTCTATGAAAGTATATATTTATTGAACAATCTTAAAGGTAGAATTACCGCGATATAATATGTTTCAATTTCATGGTGAAAAACAAGCCTATCTTGAGCGGGTGCGATATTACGACGGAGATCCGGAATAGCCCAGTTGCAGATCCAAGATTCTTGGTACGGTGGTGGTTGGGACGCATTTCAGGCATAGCTCATGATCTGAAGCATCATCTGGTTTGCATTGTGAGGGGTTAGGGTCCAGAGGTAGGTCACTGTGACTCTCTGGTGGCTGTGGCTGTTCTGCATATGGCCGCGATGTTTTTCAGTAAAAATGTGGCCGGAATGTTGAACAGATTCGTTCAAATTTCGAAAAAGCGAAGTCAGTTTATGACGACTCACAAGAGACCCGTACCGGAGCTTTTACTATATGCCCTAATATGGTATTACCCGCGGTAACACTTACGCAATCGAGGATAATATAGTGTTCTCTGTCCGGTGCTTCCGCCCAGCTAATCTATGATGCCCTGTTGTCCTGACCCGCGTCATCTGCATTGTTTTGTTTTTTTGTGGGGGGGGGGGGGGGGAGACCATTTCACCTAGTTACTTAGTTGGGGGGTTGGGGCGCTATAAACTAAGGCGTATGACACGGCGATGGTACACCAGCCTTCGACAGATGTTAACTTAGCCTTCATCAGGATAGTAAGTCCGTGTATCGGGCAGATACTGGCCGTTGCTCGGTGGTTCTCTCCGTGTACTTCGGCTTCTTCCACCTGTAAAAGTGCCCGATATGACATGGCTGGGCTGTTGAAAGTATCTTTAAACCCAAATAAACAAATAAATAATACAATTTATTTCCAGTGGTGGCGAACAGCGGACTACGCTTGCATGTTTTCTTAAAAACTTATTTTTTCAATTTTAAATGAAAAAAAAACATAGCCTATCACATCTTCTCTCCTTGACTGGAACAAGCTCTATGCCTAAAGTGGCATAAGCTGGCTGACAAAAAACAAATTAGAGGATAATAACCCTTTCCCATCTCTCCTCAAGCAAAAGTCGGGATCCGCCAACGATACTATCGTTCTGCAGTATTATCACATTTTTAAAGATTTTGATATGAGTTATCGCGTTTTTAGTCTCAGTTTTATACGAGCACATTTCAAATTGATTCCAATAACGCTACGTTAGGATAGTACCACTGCAGAATTATGTACGAAGGGAGTTTCTAAACATTCTGGAGAGCAAACCATCTTCGATTCAGGCTTTATCCCGACTAAACTTGTCTGTCCTATAAGATATTACCTTTCTGCTTGAACAAGATTATTCCTGAATTTTTCGGAAAAGAAACTACCATCCAACAAAAGCATCGTCTACTTGATCAGCCAAGAATCCCTTTTGGTTACATGCACACCCGACCCCTTCCAAGCATGGAAAGCTTTTGTTGGGCCTGTTTGCTAACCCAGTAGGTATGTCACAAGGTACGTATTAACTACCCCTTTACAAATCTACAGTTTTCAATTGGCGAACCCTACCACAATCTTGACTTGCTGTCCAGCGCATATGTTTAATTAAAACAATGTCTTCATCCAAATGACAGAGTCGGGCAACGTTTTTACTTCTAATGCCCATAAAATACTGGTGCCCATACCCTATCAGCGTTGCATTAATCTTCGGGGGTTTGGTGCTTCAGACAAGTCATCGTCTGTTGTTCCTTTCCAGCAACTGGAGAAATGTGTATTATTAGTTATCCTTGTGTTTTCCGGGGTGTATGGGAATTTACACCGGTTTGGAAAATCATACACCCTGAGGCGAAGATTTATTTCCAAGAATTTTGGTGTACTTAATACTTTAATCTACATTGAGGGCAAAACTGACAGAAAATTTGTACTTTGTAAGTTTCTTTAATAAAACCAGACAAATATGTCAGTTCCAATGACATCCATATCTGTAATATTTTATTGCACATAGAAATTAAATTTCCTGTATTTTTATTATTGTTCTAACATAACCGAGCAGAAGAAATGAATTAGCAATTAAAAATGGGTACTGTTTTTTAGCCATATATCCTGCTATTATATATTCTTGTTTTTACACCATGGTTAAGCACGGTGTAAAAAAGCCACTGTGGATTGAAAGTTACACCGTACCTTTCAGCCAATCAAAATGCAGTATTTTGTTTCATTTGGAAATAAAGTATGTAATACCCAAGTACTGTTTGAAAATGGACTTTACTGCAGAAAAACGTAGTCTTACTCGATCAAAATAAACGCCATGTAGGTCGTGGCGTATGATTGTGAAGTACATTCCACGCCTCGATTCACTGTCACGAGGATAAACCTTTGAGGGGTACCTTTCGTCAACTAGTTTATGTAATAGTTATCAATCAAGCTGGAGGTATTTCATGAATTTGAACAATCTGTCCCGTGTGCTGAGCGACACCGAGACGTCACATGTACACCTAGTCCATTGTTCTATGTGGTATTTCAAGTTACTTGCATGCCTCGATAAGACAATATAGGTAAGGTTTAAGCGATGTACATTGAAATACGTGGTTAATCTTGGGATGTACATCAATTGATTTTTGATGGCCATATCTTTATATTGGTAAGAAATAAACAGAAAAGACCGAGAACAGCTCGTGATAATATATACCTGTCTCAGGATATTTGGTATCTGTTTACGCCTGTGTTTTTGCTGGTGCGCATACTTCACAAAAATTGATGCGGATAATGATAAGGCAATCCAGATGAGATTCAGGCTGTAAAATATTCCTGCAATGAGGTATAAAAGGGACATATTTACTTTACGCTGACTATGAATAATCGATAAAGTTTTGAATTTGTAATGCTTGATATACCCCGAAAGAGACATATGGTGGTCGATTTTGCAAAAGGGAACGTTCTCTTTCCAGGCATGTAATTAAGTTATCCAGACTATCGTCTCTGAAAGCAGAGCTGGGAAGTTTTGGTTTTTTTCAGATAGATTTGGTCTGTGTTTCGGGGAAAAAAATTATGTTTTGGTTCTGTTTTTGTGTGTGTAAAGAACATATAGTAAATAACACTTCAGGCTCCTTAACTTGGCAAAAATCTGCAATAGTTTGTACGACACAGTGGCGTCATGCGCCACCCCCCCCCCCCCGATTTTTCCCTAGCATGACGCCCCTGGTACGACACCACTTACTACAAAAAGCCCTGTCTGTAAGTTTCTCTTCTGGGTTCAGCCTAACTTCCCTTTAATCATTCTTAGAGGCTCTATGGGATCGGTTCCCAATCCTTTTGAGACAGAAAAAAGATAAATTAGTGTAAGAAATAAATAAAGTTTATCTAATCTACGTTATGTTCTTATTGACACATTTTCTCCCTTATTGACTCGTCCGATGGACGAGTCAACAAGTGAGAAATGCGGCAATGAGAATATGACGTACTTTTCGCCCCTTGCCAGATAGTCTAAATGACGAGAGTCCATAGGTGCTACTAGACCAGTTCCTTCCCAGCAAGTTAGTTTGACCAGTTCATGCACAAACACGGTGACCGTCTGTCGGCTATTACTCTGTCTTATAGTTTGGCCTTCCGGTTTGCCACACAAACCGAAACCTAACCGAAAAACCGAACATACACCCAGGTCTATCTTAAAGCGCAACAAATGTTGGCCTTTAATGGGAAAAGTTCTATGGTTTTTCAGTCTGATTCATTTTTCGCTTTAAAACAAACAGCACTGGCATAATAATACTTATATAACTAAAAGTTGTCATTTTCTTTTCTCAAGGAACAAAACTTACCCCCTTATTATCCCCCGCAAGGGAGGCAAATAGCGACCGTCCGTCCGTACTAACTTTCTTTTATGGCATAATTTGAAGAAAAGTTAACGAATTTCAATTCTGTTTGGTGTGTCTCTTTTGCAACAATGTCTACGTCAAGTTTGATGACCACTGATATCTCTTGAAAATTATAGGAGTTATGGCGCTTTGTTATAAAAAATATCCTGTACAGTGGGGTTATTTCCCTTTGTATAAAAAATGTTGGAATACTTTGCGATATTTTTCTTGTTGGAAAAATTTCAACGGACTTGTTCCAATGAGTGGTCGAAGGCTATTTTTTAAACAAAAATTGAAAAAAATAATAATTGAATGACCATCTTTTTCTAAGAGCGGTGGTAGGTTTTGATTGTTTCATTAGATTAACCCGCAATATATTGATACCAAACTACGGTCATTCCAAGAAGCATATCCTCTCCATGACGCTACTAGAAATTTAATCACTTCAATCTTATTTGACGGATCTCAAGATTGAACTGACTAAATTTCTAGCTGCATTATGGGGAAAAATTGCTCTTTGAAATTTTGATATTACTATATTGGTGTACAGAGGGTTAACTAGGGTATGTGGCTGTATTTTATTAGAAGATTCGTGTGTGTTATGTTCTGATATATGTCGAGTTACACGCTTAGTTGGGCTTTCTGTGGAATATTAAACGTCAGTTTAGGATACTTCATAAAAGAAATATGTATTTTTCGAGTTGATACTAAAATTATCTCACCCCAAGAGACAAAACGGGTTGAAATAACACTCACCGATTTTAGAAGTGATCATCCGTGCATCAGGTAAGGTTTCGCGAAGAGAAGCAAGAAGCAGAAACATGGAAATGAACAAAAACGTGCCTGAAAGAGAAACAATACAATCAAAAATACATTTAAAAAATTCAAAGCCATTCCACGTTCTATATAATCAGGGGAGGCGGAACGATTTTCAAAAGGGGGGGGGGGCTGGATCGGACGATGGATGGTCGCCGGTATGACAGGCCGACCACAGTTTGGCCATCGTACGAAAAATTTAAATTCCAGGGTCCCAAAACACCCATTTCCATGCATCTGAGTGGATATTTTGAGATTTTTCAGGGGATGTATTTGAAAGATTTCACACTTTGAGAGCCGTTAAAAACGTCGGTAAAGCATACAGGTAAAGTCTATTTATCAGCCGACCAAAGCTGATAAATAGATCTCACCTGTATGCTTTACCAGATGTTAACAGCAATTATACTTTCTGTGGATTATCTTGTCTTGGGGTGGATTTGGTACTTGTATGTCTGTAAGATTATGATCAATTTCAGTTAACCGATTTTTTAACAGACTGCATACATTTTAGCGTTTGCTGCCACTTACTGCAAAAATGATCCGAAATCCATCGAAACTGAACCAGTACGAAACATAGCTGGCAAAAATATGAGGGAGGCTCCTCCCCTTGTTTCACCAGTCATTGATTGTGTTAAAATATATGCATACAAAAAAACACGGTCCGGCCAAAAAAGTGGGGTGGGGCTGAAGCCCCCCCCCCTCCCCATCAGCCCCTCTCCCCTCAGCCCCACACGGTTCCGCGGAACCTGTAATAACATAAAGACAGATTGATGTGATCAATAATTCAGTGAATTGTTGTAGAAACATACAAGAGGAAAATAGAAAATGTGCTGTTCATCAAACGTTAGTAGTAGATGTCGGTTTCATGTAGGTTTGCCCTGACCCCGGTCCCTGACACCCTGACCCCGCGCCCAAAACGTTCAGGCCTTTTTTAGGCTCCCCTCCCCCCTCCCTGTGCCCAAGCCCGTTAGGCCCCCCTCACCCTCCCCATGCCCAAAGCCCCTTAGGCACCCTCCTTGCGCCCAAACCCAGTTAATCCCTCCTTCGTGCCTAAAACCTGTTAGACGCCCCTCCCCATGCCCAAAGCCTATTGGGACCCAAGATGGCGGATGACAAGATGGCGTCTTCCCCCATGACGTGGCTACCATAATGCACAAAGTGGGAGGGATCCCCCTCCCTGTACCTAAAGCCTATTGGGACCCAAGATGGCGGCCCAAGATGGCGGATGACAAGATGGCGGCTTCCCCCATGACGTGACTACCATAATACATAAAGTGGGAGGGATCCCCCTCCCTGTACCCAAAGCCTATTTGGACCCAAGACGGCGGCCCAAGACGGCGGATGACAAGATGGCGTCTCCCCCCACCCCCATGATATCTGTGACGTAACCAAGCTACTCTGCCAGTGATTTAAATATTAAAATTAAAAATTAAAAAATTAAAAAATCTCGTTCCTGTTTTCCGAAATATACAAGGGGTTAATATTGCACCGAGATATTTTCAGAGTACTCGGTTAAGAGGATTATCTTGTTTGTGTAAATACTTATTCTGATAAGAAGTTTACCTAAGCTCCACAGGTGTACATGTACCTCTTATCTTCAGGGCATGTCTGAACTTGTTTCTCGAAACAGCCTTTTATGTGCAGCAGTCATATTTTTCTATACTTTGCATGATGGGATGGCGGTTACTGATTTTTGTGATGAGGGTCTAACGCCCTTGTGCTCAGTGAGGGACGAGGCTGAGCATTATTTATAGGTGTTTAAAGTCATATATTTCTATATTTTTTATAAATTAAAAGTTTGGGATATAAACAACTCACCTTGACTTAATGGCATTGTGTATTTTATAAAATGTAATGAAAAATATGGCGTCCCTCATAAAATACAAGAGACTTTCCCATGCCAAAATAATGAAAATTTCTTCATATAACACAACAAGACGGCTGTCTGACGTGTTATAATACGGCGCATTGGCGGATCAAATACTCTACATCCGTGCGATGTCAATAAGATAGCGAATTCCCCCACTTTAGTACCCCTTAAGTGAATTTAATAAAGTATTTTATAAAATTTATTGAAAAGTTACATGGCTTTTCCTCATAAAATATAGGGAGAAGGTGGCGTCCCCTCCCCCGAAATAATGAAAGTTCGAGTTTTCATTTGAAATTTGTTCGATAATTAAAGTCACCAATGTATATTCTTGGTTTTGTTTTCACTGAAAAAATGAGAAAAAATAATAATTCGTATGCAAGACGTTGGAGTTTTGTTAGCAAAAGGGATGAATTTGTATGTCTACGCGTATAATAGGTTACGACTAACTGTTTCGCTAAACTTGTGATATAAAGCGTATTTTATTGGAAAATCGATTCCAACAACCGGGGTTATGCCGTACTGGTTTATGGGCGGAGGATACCCCGAGGGGTATGGGGTATGGACCCCGACTCAACCCCCGCATTTTTTTCACCTACAGTTTTCATTAAAACTGATATGCAATACTTTGACTATTTAACTATAAGTTGCGCGAAATTTATTGGTGTTTCAAAAAGTACACTTTGGACAGAATGGCTCTTTTTAGCTAGTTCACCAAGATGAAAGTCAGATTTTGGGATAGTTTGAGCAAAAAGTTAAGGCGGTGGAAGGTAGATAACTCGTCTGAGTCTCTCCACTGCAATACTTGACAAAAACTAATTTTAGTCGAACTTTATTGAAAAATTGTCTTACTCCGCCTTGTACCCAAAACCGTTAGGCGACTCTCACCCCCCCCCCCCCCCCCCCCATGCCAAGAGCCCCTTTAGGCCATACGCACCCTCTTTGTGCCCAAGATGGCGGTCCAAGATGGCGGTTTCCCCACGATATCTGTGACGTCGCTACCATAATACACATAGTGGGAGGGCTCCCCCTCCCTCCCTGTACTCAAAGCCCATTAGGACCTAAGATGACGGTCCAAGATGGCGGCTTTCCCCCACGATATCTGTGACGTGGCTACCATATAGAGTTACATGATGCTGTCTTTAGCCAAAACGGAATGAACAACTCTAAATTTTTCTGTCTATTCAGTTTTTTTTTATATTCATATAAAATCAGTTTTTTACAAAGTAGTTAATTGGTTTTACAAGCAGTTAAAATAGAGTTTAAACAGTTTTAAAAGTGATTTTACAATTGCACCATAAGTAATTTTTTACAACAATAAGTAGTTTTTACAATAATTTTACTGGTAATCATACAAAAAACACATAATTAAATGTTCAGTAACTGACTCGTGGTCATTTTTTTGTTGTTTGTTTGGACTTTCTGTAGTTATCATCTGAAGCTGTCTGCACATCCAAAAACGTGTGTTTTCTTAATAATGGATCCAAAAGGTATTTTCTTTTCTCAGTTGCGAATTTTTCAGCTTCGTTCATTCCGTAACCTTCCTCATCTCGAAGTCGCTGAGCAGTTTTTCTAATTTTTCCATAGACCGGATGTTGTCTGAAGTGCCTTACTCGACTCATGGTCTTAAATAATTTCTTACAAAGGGAATCTCTCAAGCTGTCTCTAAGAGCTTCCGCAGCCACTTTAGTGGCCTTGTGTCTGGGTATGCCATTTTCTACGTACGACACTTTCAGTCTCTGAAATTCAGCTGTATTATCTTCATATGCGCTTATGATTAAAGTGTCTATTACGCTCGTTTCGCCATCTTCCTCCTCCTCTGCATATTCACTTTCAGTGGTTGTATCACTATCGTCTGACTCTGAATATGTACTCTCGTTAGAATCAGACGAGTTATGCTCGTCGTTTGACTCCGAGCATGTGCTCTCGTTCGACTGATTGCCTTCACCCGTCATCCCAAACCTCTTGGGGCAGTAACCAGCTTCGTGTCGTTTGCGTGTGAAGGTTCTTGAGAATGCTTTCCTACAAAATTTACAGTTGTGGCTCGGCATGTCTTCTCTCTTTGAACGCTCTGAGAACAAATGAGAATTGGGGGGACATCACGATTTATAAGACAGTGGAGAGTATCCCCAAATATGCGCATCTTCAGATGATAACTAGAGAAAGTCCAGAAAAACAACAAAAAATTGACCACGAGTCAGTTACTGAACATTTAATTATGTGTTTTTTGAACGATTACCAGTAAAATTATTGTAAAAACTACTTATTACTTATTGTTGTAAAAAATTACTTATGGTGCAATTGTAAAATCACTTTTAAAACTGCTTAAAACTCCATTTTAACTGCTTGTAAAACCAATTGACTACTTTGTAAAAAACGGATTTTATGTGAAAATAAAAAAAAACTGAATAGACAGAAAAATTTAGAGTTGTTCATTCCGTTTTGGCTAAAGACAGCATCATGTAACTCTATATGGTAGCGACGTCACAGATATCGTGGGCAAGCCGCCATCTTGTCATCCGCCATCTTGGGCCGCCAACTTGGGTCCCAATAGTCTTTGGGTACAGGGAGGGAGAGGGGTGCATTATGGTAGCCACGTCATGAGGGAAGACGCCATCTTGTCATCCGCCATCTTGGGGCGCCATCTTGGGGCACCATCTTGGGCCGCCATCTTGGGCCGCCATTTTGGGTCCCGATAGGCTTTGGGTACAGGGAGGGGCGCCTAACAGGTTTTATGCATGAAGGAGGGACTAACTGGGTCTGGGCGCAGGGAGGGCGCCTAAGGGGCTTTGGGCGCAGTGGGGGTGAGGGGGGCCTAACGGGCTTGGGCACAGGGAGGGGTGAGGGGAACCTAAAAAAGGCCTGGGCGTTTTAGGCGCGGGGTCCGGATGCGGGGTCCGGGTAAACAGGCATGGTGGGTCCATCTCCTACAACTAACGTTGATTTGTGACTTCGGTGACACTCTGTGGAAGTAGAAACTAAAAAAGCAATATTCCGCAGACTGTGCTGAATTCTGTTTAGTACACCGGAATGTACTCTGAGAATACTGTAATGGGAACAGCGAGATTTGTGGTGGCTCAGCGCTTAGAGCATAGGATTTTAAACCGAGTGATTCGCAGCTCGATCAGAGGTAACTACGTTGTTTCTTTGAGCAAGGCACTTAGTCCCGATTGGTCACGTGTCGGCTTAGTGGCGCTTTGTACTAAGGAGCCTTGCACGACGATGTCCACTTGTTTTTAACCAATGCTAACCCTGCTTGTACGTCGAGGAGTTTGACAGTTCCTACCCAGTGCATCGTGGTTCTCTCCTTGCACTTCCTCCACTTGTAAAACTATTCGACACGAGGTGATCCTAGCTGTCGAATGTGTCGTTAAACCCAATACACAATGGGATCAGTGATGTATTACTGACCCTCTTGTTGTTATACCTCACTATTAAACTTAAAATAACCCTTTTGTCGTTATACCTTGCTATTATTCCTAGACAATACCCTCTTGTCGTTATACCATACTATCAGTGCTAAAAGGGCTCTCTCGTCCTTATACCTTACTGTTAGTCCTAAAAAGGACGCTCTTGTCGTTATACTGTACTATTTGTGCTAAATGGGCCCTCTTGTCGTTATACCTTACTGTTAGTGCTAAAAAGGACGCTCTTGTCGTTATACCATACTATTAGTGCTAAAGGGGGCTCTCTCGTCGTTATACCTTAGTATTAGTCCCAAAAAGGACGCTCTTGTCATTATACTATACTATTAGTGCTAAAAGAGCCCTCTTGTCGTTATACCTTACTGTTGGTGCTAAAAAGGACGGTCTTGTCGTTATACCGTACTATTAGAGCTAAAAGGGCCCTCTTGTCGTTATACCTTACTGACCGTGGTTAACAGTGTTGTTAGCGATGTTTTACGTCTTGTTGGAAAGACCACAGTCTGCGATTTTCAACAGATGTAAAATATCGCTAACTTAAAATAGCGTGCATAAATCATTAAAGAAATTACAAATATGTTATTGTACAGGCGCATGTGGGTTATTTTATAGTAACAGCGATAAATACTTGTAGTTTATGATTTAGTAAATCCTGGTTACTGATATTTTACATTTTTACGCCAGCCGTGACCTCCAATAAATGTAAAATGTCACAAACCTGTATGGTTTTAAAACATCTTTCTGGGTACTTGCAGAAAACAGGAAGGTTCATTTATGTTATGGCGGTTTACTAAATAAATAACCCTGTTATTGGTGGCTTGCCTCGTGTTGGAGAGAGCGCTCTGTGCGCTTCCCAATAGATGCAAACCATCACTAACTTTATTAGCGTATTTGGATTTGTAAGAAAAAGGGCTAATTACGGTTTTGTTATGAAAAGGCAATTATTTCGCGTTATACTGAAATATAATTTTAACCCATTTTATTCCCTTGAAGTTTCACTCCAAAAAGGTAGAACTGTTTATCTAGTTTATAAGAAAATACATTTAGTTTTGCTCTGTCATGTAACATCACGGTAACTGTTAACCCTTTGAGACTTTAATTATTCTGACGTACAAACGTCACTGAGTATTCAGTTTCTTCAACATTTTTCAAAATCTGACGTACGTCGAAAAGTACAAATAACAAGATATTTTTCACATTAGTGGTAAGCAAGGAAAGTGTTGTCTTTTGCCCTCGTATCCTCATTTTTTGAAAGCCTGATAGTGGCTTCTAGCACTCAACCAGTTAAGAAGTCTTGCCAGCAGGATTATATTAGTATTTTAAGCTGCGATAACATTTGGCTAGCACTGAGCACTATTCGGGAGAAAATAGGAATTGAGGTTAAAACTTTAAAATATCGAAAAATAATAACAGAACAAATGATCCCAAAGTATCAACGCGCCGTTTGATTCAGTACGTCATAAGATGTACAAAGGTATCAAGGGGTTAAACGTGACCTTTACCAGTTGGGCTTGCAGTTCTTGTCTGTTGAGCGCGACAACAGACGTGTGCATGTACCATACAAAGTGGAAATTTTGAGCTCACAAAACACATTCGTTGAAATTGTTGAAATAACATTTGGCTACTTGATCTGTGTGAAATAGTTGCAATAAGGTATCCTGGATTGTAAAATAGAAATTAGATTCTGTTTAGCTCTTCATTATTTGATTGCCAATTACTGTATATTGAGAATCGTTCAGTTATGTAAATAAATCCTAACTGCGGAATTTATATCTTTCTCCAGATCCCAATGTCCATGGTATTGTGCCAGACAATCCCATTTATATACTCCTCAAAGTTTGCTAAGCACCAAGTATATCCAACTACCTGTTTTACGTTTTAGTTAAAATATTGTAATGAAAAGTGTATAAATTGTTTATTTAATTATATTTTCAATTCTTTAAGTACAGACATTAATATTTTGTTTGTGTTTGACATTATTTTTCAGCTTTTAAATATGATAACCATGGAAATGGATATTATTGGTAAAAAAGGAATTTTTTCAAATTTGCCTAAAAGTTGACGAAGCGAACTGGTATGGATTCAATATCTTGGACCATCATGACACCAAGCTCCTGGACACTTCTTGGCTGGAATGGACGGGCTGCAATTCATTCCAGACATGTTTGATTGGACTGAGGTCAGGGGATCTTGCTGGCCAGTCCATACGCTCAATCCCCTCCCTCAGTCGGTACTTCCCGACAGCATGGGCAATATGAGGACGGGCATTATCGTCCATCAGAATGAATCTATCACCCACTGCACCTTCGTACAATCTGACGTGGACATCCAGGATCTCATCAATATGCCGCTGTGCAGTCAATGTACCACGTTCAAGAACACAGAGCTCTGTACGTCCATCCATGCTAATGCCGCCCCAGGCCATGATTGACCCGCCACCATAGCGGTCATGGTCAGTAATGTTGCCTACATGGAATCGCTCTCCTGGTCTTCACCATACCCTAGAACGCCTATCTGTGTGGTCTAAGCAGTATCTTGACTCATCTGTAAGAAGGACAGGTCACCAATCCTCTCTGGTCCATCCAACGTGGTCCAAGGCTCAAGCAAATCGTGCCTGGCTGTGGTTCTGGGACAGCGGAATGTGAATACATGGTCTTCTCGGTCGGAGACCGCCTTCGTGCAACCTTGCCCGGATAGTCTGCGTCGAAACATTTACCCTGGATGAATCCTGAGGTCACTGCGAAGCTGGGTTGCAGTAGCAAAGCGGTTCCTACGGGCCTGAATGATCAAAAACCGGTCTTCAGCTGCAGATGTTGTCCTGTCTCTGCCACCACCATGCCGTCCTACTGGTGTGCCATACTGCTGAAATCTTGCCCAGTCTCTGGTGATCACCGTATGGTGCACATCAAGAGCTTCACCAACCTGACGATGGGTAGCCTCTTGATCCACTATCCCTATAGCCCGACACATTTCTGCTTCAGACAAATGTCTTCTTACATTTGCATTTGCCATATTCAATCATTAAATCACAGGGGTTTGGGTTGAAATGAAGACTGAATACCCTACACATGTCATGTACATGTAGACAGTACAAGAAAACATCATGAAAATCAAGGAGTGCATGCTTTCCATGACTGTCACGAAAAGCCTGCCTGTCAAGAGAGCTAATGTAAACACTGGGGACCATGTCAACACATCCCTCAATCATATCCATCAAAAATTTCGCAAATATGTCACAAGCAGATTTCACAATGATGTTTCAAATATTTGGTGCTTAGCAAACTTTGATTAGTATAACATTATGTAAATACATGTGCCACAAATAAAGTATTCTCTCCCCCCCCCCTCTCTCTCTCTCTCTCTCTCTCTCTCTCTCTCTCTCTCTCTCTCTCTCTCTATCTTATTATACCTTACTATTATTCCTAAAAATGACCCTCTTATCGTTTCACCGTACTATTAGTCCTAAAAGTTATACATTGATATTAGTCACCAAAAGGAACCTCTTGTCTGAAAGGTTCTTCTTGGGACTAGCGCTAAATGTAACAGGCCCAGTAATGAGAGGATCCCAAATGTCTGGTGATGGCGGTCAATGACGCTTTGTACTAGCAAAAATTTGACCTGTCTTTTTTCTCGTGAACACTCAGTTTCAGAAAAAATAACACTCATCTCGGTGGAATTAGTTGAGTACTATGTTATGCGACTGGGCTTGACTTCTTCATCTCTACCTAGATATGTCACCGAATGGATAGAAATAGAAGATTCCAATTCTGTCTCAACCCAACAGACTGTACAAAAACCTTTCCTCGTTGGAGATGCTAGTGACGTATGCGATGTTGAGCAGCCACTTAACTCCATCCGAAACTACTACATTGATACAACAACCTCAAGCCAGCGACATTATGCACGATGAGCATTCCAGTGGCACTCCTTTCTTGGTACCAGAGATGCAGGATGTCAGACCCTATAATGTAGAAACTCGTAAAGAGTTGAACAAGGTGCAATATTTCAAGAGCAAACTTCTGTACCATTCTGGATATCATGAGAGTATTAACTGTAACCATAAATAAGAGACCTCCCGTGTGTTTTTTATGTATCATGTAAAGGTGAGACAGATTTACTTTGCTAGAGTGTTATTTCATCAAATAATGATTTACCGTTTCTTCAATATATATTATTATTGAAACATCTCCCTCCAAATGTTTTATAACACAAAATACATGAATTCCCTGGACTAAAATTTATGTAAATAAACTCGTATTACCCAGATTTTTATTTATGAATACGTGTATTCCTCGGGTGAATATGGAAATACACGAACTTACTGAACATTTCCGGAAATACCCTGGAAATACGCTTATTCGCTGGCTTCCCAAATTCACTTTACCATTTATGCCTTCACTCAACCCGATTGGTAGCTTCAGCCAGATTTGTTTATTTACACGATGATCCATTTCAGGGACGTGGTCATGCCAAATCAAGTGGGGTACGAACTATTTTTCCACTGCTGGGTTTTGATTTCGTATTACCCATAGGTGAAAGTTTGCGGTTTTCCTCGAGGAACGCCATTAATTTCTCAAGCCAACTTGAGTAGCCTGAGAACTTTTTGAAAGCCCATGTACGCAGAAAGTGGAGGGATAACCGTAGGAAAATGGCCACAGAAATATCAGGTTGAGAGTACATGAACCAATTTTAGAAATTTTTGACATTTTTGACAAGATTATACTCTTTACATATTTAGTTCACTCAAGTGAAGATAGAAAACGCACCTCCAATTAACACTTGGGACGGAAGGGAGGGTCAAAACCATCCAATTTCTGTCAGGATTTATCGATACTTCATTCGATGCGTGTCGATGCTTTGCATAGCTTTCTCTGCAGGAAATTTGATGCTTCCGATCTTCACGAGAAAGAATTCAATCTACGCCGCTTAACCATTTACCTAACAAGCCTAGAAACGGCATATGTACCCAAAACCAAAAAAGTCTTGACTATTAATAGTTTTACTTTAGTCTATAAATATTGCTTATGACCCCTCCTTGGAACAAGCTCGACGAGATTGCTCCATTGAGGGGTCAAGAGCTATGTTTTGGAGGTAAAAACTGAAAATAATAAAAAAAAGGTTGAATGGCAGTATTTACGAACCGCACAGGCTGAAAATATCTTTTACATCAGTTAACTGATAAGGTGCTGGGAACCAATATTTGGGCTTCATTCTGAAGCGCCAGTACCACAATTGAAAGGCTTCATATTATGTGGATGCTCTTTATATTATCTTTGAAGTGATATTATTTTATCTGCTAGGATTTGCCTTGTTGCAATTTATGAGAGAGTGCCCACTGGCACTCTCCCATAAATTGTAATAAGGCAAAGATGCAGAAAAAGATTTTAAGGACCGAAACTAATTTAGTACTCTTCCAGTTAAGGGGTTGTGTGAGAGGGCATTATAGACTTTATTTAATTATTAAATACGCTGTTATGGCCTGGAACTAATCTAGCTCTCTCAAACTGCTCATTGCCTATATTTAGATTCACTAGTCTGGAATATTTCAGTGGGTTGGGAAAACGACCCGACGGTCTGACTCAAAGCTAGAAATGTTGTTCAATCATGACTTGATTTGATTGTCATGTTACTAATAATAATAACACTTTGGCCGGCCGCTGATTTGTCGCAGTTCTCTGGCAAGAAGGCCTTAGTAACCCCTGTGCCCCCAACTGCCTCCATATTCCCACGCTTCTTCTCTCCTCCCAGCACTCTGAGACGAACTGCTTGATGACATCCCTTGCCCCATTCTTCCCAATCTCTCCACTTAGTACATTAACCCTCTCTCTTGAGTCACTCACTAACCATATGTCCTTCATTCTCTCATCCCACTTCCCCTTTAGACTTCCAGTGAATATTATAAGTTATCTCGGGCAACATCCAGAGTACATGGATATTTAATACCTGGATGTCGGTTTTCAACCATGAGGCGCAAGCCGAATGGTTGAAAAGGAGACATCCAGGTATTACATATCCATGTACCCTGGATGTTGCCCGAGATAACTATTTTGTTATCGTTGAAAAAGTTTTTGAACCGTGTAAATTCAGCCTTCCAGAGTGTATTGTATTTCCATGGAACAAGCTTCAGCATGTTAGATGTGTTGTGTTGTGTTGTGTGTTTTATTCATGTCTTTAGGAGAATAGCTTAAATATTCACTTAAAACGACGCTGGACATGAAACATGGAAGGTGACATTTTGAATTTCGGGAACGATGTCTCACAATTTCAGACGCCACTTGGGTTTAAACTTGAAGATTTTGAATTAAGCTGCGGTCATTGAATTTTGTAAGAGGAAGGTGGAATTAATAGCATACATTTCTACGCTGACCATCGGAAACCGCAAAATAAATTATGAAGTGCGCCGCTCAAGCGATATCGAAGATAAACAGATCAGTTGCTCCCCTTGATGTTCTCACCCCGCAAAGCGCAAAAGTATATTTGCGAATCCGATTCAATCTGATCAGTTCTCATCGAATACGACAGTCAACAAGTGCTTCTACTCATAGGGCTGCAACGGTGTTTTTAAATTTGTATTAGTATTCACTACAATACGACAATAAGTTGGATACAACTTAACAGTTCTAATAGGAGTTTCTGCAATCGATGTGACCCAGTCGGGGGTCAAAGGTTATTTTATCATCTGGATGTTTCTCGAGGGACAAACGGGGAACAACGGCGCGCGCTCTTATCACCCGCATGTTTGAAGATAGCCGATGCCATGGCTATTTGTTTCGGTCACGTTGACCAAGCAGAAGACGCGATGCACCCTGATAGGGACAATATTCTTTCAGACTGGTATTTTGCGCATTCGAGAAGAAAGTGTTCCAGGGTCTCCACCACGCCTAAATTACTAACCTGGCACTCCTTTTCACGGTTTTCCCCAATTTTTCCCATCAGCTCCAGGGACCGCGACCTCAGCTTGAACAACAGTGACCCCCAAAGGTACCACGAAGGTACTCTTCAAAACCAGGCTTCTCTTTCTCACGCAAGTCACCCGAAGACCTCTTTGATTCGACCCCCTCGTGCCAATTAAGGTTATCATCCTCCATGACCCTTTCTCTGACGATTTTTTTACCTTGGGTTACCCCTACGTCAAGGTCCGATATCTTCAATGAGTAGTTCTCTATTAGCTCCCTCACCTGCACCATCCACCCTGTCTTGATATTTGAGTTGAAAATTCTCTGGAACATTACTTTACACCATCGGGTGTCGGGGAGATTTACCAAATAATTAAGATACCGAGTTTCAATAAGTCTATCCTATCCTTGATCTTCATCCACCCAAGCTCACCTCTGATTGCTTATAGTGCTGCGGTATTGCTCGACCACGTAATCCATCGGCCTGTATCGTTCTGGAGGGTATCCAAGCTCTCTACAGCCGTTTGGTTTAGGGGATACCACTCCCGTACCATATGTTATACTTGGTAAGCCCACCATTTCCCAAATAGTATTCCCCACGAAAACCTTATTGACATTGCAATCAGAAATGAAGACACACACACAAGCCGTAGCGATACGATTACGCCACAAATTATGATAACTAGTGGATGGAACCGTGCTATGCAAGACTTTACGATAGGTGGCATTTCAGGAATGGATATTAATTAAAAAAGACAACAGATACATAATGGCATACTAATTGTATCATCCTAAAATTTGTTTTCAGTTACACATTAATTAAACTCTATATTGCTTATTGTTTTGGAGACTCCCACAGCCTCAAACTGAAAGACATTTGAGTCTTATTTGACCTTTGATTCCCCAAATACTAGATTAATCACATGGATTAAATTGATTAACCGTTTAATCACTTACCCTAATAGGTATCTGAATAATTACCGTGCTGTTAATGATTTACAGCATATTAACTCTTTACCCAACACAACGGTAAAAGCCGGCCAGCGCTCTATGCAAAAGTCTCCATTTAATTTTTATTAAATTTTCAATTTTTGTCTCAAAAACATAGCTTATCACCCCTCATTGGGACGAGCTCGTCCCAATGAGGGGTCATAAGTTATGTTTTTGAGTCAAAAATTGAAAATTTTTAGTAATTCAAGAATTTATTTTGCAAGTATCGTCTTTCAACCGCAATGGGTAAATGGTTAAGAAAGACCATTTCCAGTTACTGATACACGTGAACAAGAATGTCAGCACGTAACTAGCATGCTTTACTCTTTCTGGTATAATTGATGTTAGTCAGTGTGACAACGTGGGTCTGTTTTGGAGCAAGTTTGTTCCTTTGTTAACCTATATAAAACAATAGTTCAAAAGTAACGGTTATTCAATCAATTACGTTTCAGATCGATCAAGACGTTCATCATTGGTTAATCGATTAATCGGTTAACCGTTTCAGGTCTACGAAATAAGCAACGCAAAAGTGCTATCACCTCACCACAAACCGACCAACGATCCCAGATTAACCCAAATTATAGTAAGATGTAAGATTTAAGATATCTTGATGTTTTCAAGTGAAATTAAATACTTATTTTATTGAAATATTTATAACTGCAGTTGGAAAGAATATCTATCTGTATATCTTTGCTACATGTTACAAAGGCACGTCAGATTACATCAACAGTCGTCGGTGCGCAAATTTCAACAAATAGTGGGTAAACAAACAGCCCGAACAGAAACAGAATTAGATATTAGATTGGTGACCCTGAGAGCTTGACAATATATAAATAAAAAATTACATTTTGGGAAAACATTAGATATTATGGATTTGAATATTGCTTAGTGTTCCCACCTCTCTGATTTATAACAAGATTTCTCCAAGGTTGTGTCAGAAGGATTGCAGAAGACAACTATTTAGTCCCTTTAACCCCCTGTACACTGATGTCAAAATATCTAAAGTTCAGGGTGCACATATTTCCCATAATGCAACTAGAAAGTTAACCAATTCAATCTTGTTTGACAGAGCTCAATGAGCTCTGTCAAACAAGATTGAATTGGTTAAATTCCCAGGTGCATTATGTGAAAAATGGCTACTTCAAATCTGGATATTTTGACATCAGTGTGCAGGGGGTTGAGGTCTTTCATTTTTTTTTTACTAATGCGACAAAATACTTTAATGGTGTGTTTTCTTGCACAAGGCGGCTGTATGCCTAAGTACATAGCGCCACCATGATCCCACTTGGGCAAGAGTGACCAGATGTCTTGTCCAATGACACAACACGGTTGGTCCAGATCAGGCTCGATTCGCTAACTTGTCATCGTTATACCTTCAACACATAACACCAAACAAAATTATCAATTTTGCCGACAAGCCGACTCGAGCCTTGAACTTTATTACATAAATACGCACATTAACCTGCATACAACTGAGTGATGTGTGCACACATAACAAACTGTGTAAAATTTACATGAATTACATTTATTCCCTATCACTGTTAATAAAAGCTCGCCCAGGAAAAACCAGAGATAAAACTTTTTAAACTCATTACTAAGTGAAATACTCTGGAAACCTGTATCCCAACGCTATGCAATTATCAACTCAAGGGCGGTGGGGGACGTACACCTGACATATCGTTCATAGAAAGAAATCAAAATTATTAATCATTTCTCCAGAAGCTTTGATGTGTTCAAGACGAAAACTTGGCTTGAATTGAATATAACCGCCAGTTCCCAAATCGAAAAACGACGTGACCTTCACGCGTTTGCCAACCTGCCTCAAGTTATCCGTGTGATAACGGTACCCCGATGACAAAGTTTTCCCGCTATTCGAACGAAACTCGGGAAAAAATTAGTCTGTCCAGTTGGCAAACTGATGAGTTCATAATAAACATACACAAAAACTGTGTCTAATATCACGATTAGCGTGGCTGTTTTTGTGCTGCCAAGGTTATTAATAGCAGCAGTCGACACCAAAGACTTAGCAGAAAAGATAAATGGATGAACCATTTGGTTATATCACTATTTTCACCCTTGCGATGACATTACATATATCTGCAGGTGAACTACCAGGACAATAAGAATGACGAACGAAAAAATTAACCTCTATCCCATCTCCCAACACACACATACCCCAAACGTTGCTTAATCTGTCCATAGGTTTTATATTAACCCTTTGCACCCTAGCGGCCGTTTTTCCGGCCAGGAACATGATACGTCATAACTTCATTAAACAGAATGGATGCTAAGCGCATGTGTAGGGCAGACTAATCAACGTTGAAAATATTAATTGGTCTGCCCCTAAATAATGAACATGGACTCTTCCAGTTGCTGTCATTCAGCTAATATGGAAGATACCACCAGGGTTCAAAGTGTTAAGGGTATGGGAAAATATAACCTAAAAAGTCGGAATGCTACAAAAACTGAATCGACAGTGCATGCCGTCATATAATTTTTGGCGTGGTTTGCCCTGCGGCCGTATCACACCAAAGAAATCATTTTACCGTCTCAATGTTGAAGTTTGGACTGCTCTTTACCTGTAATTAACCTTTTTTAAATGAGGAGGGTCTCATTACCCCTTTTTCTTCCTGTCCACAGGTTACAACCTTCCGAGACTAGTTGATAACATTCTCAATACATACCCAACGAAAGTCTTTCTTGAGAATCAGCTGGCGTTAAACATATGAAAGGAATCAGGAAAACCATCAAAGCTGCCGGTAAAACATAGACGTATTTATAATAGATGCCAGTACGTTTCAAATTCAGAGTGACCCTAAAGATAGAATACTGATCTGAGTTAGGATTCCCACCACTGCTGATAACTTGCCGACTGGATTTGGTTCTATCCACCTGCCACTGCTTATTATAAAATGTCCTCGAGAACCGAAATCTCATCCCCCTAGGCTGTTTAAACTTTACCATGTTTTGAGTGTACGTCGTTGAACCAAAGTCAATGGTGCACATCAGTTCGTCGAATGGAAAGTTTAGAGCATCTCCTTTGCACGAAAATTTTAAATTATTAGCAAACAGCTGGTTGATAACACCCCGTGAAGTCCACACCAAGGCTGTCAAGCCGGTTTCATTTTTCGCACCAGATCTAAAAGAAAAAGAAAAACCTTCTCAACCATCCATCAAACACTCGGGTTAGCACCAATGCATATATCTAGTGCCCTTTTGGTTGAAAAATACACATTTTTAAACAAATCTCATCTCTTGGCGCCTTTCCTGAAAGAGCATTTATAACATGAACAACCAATACTACAGTCCTGTCAATACCATTACAAAAGTGGACAGATACTTTCAGCCGAATCGCGTCTCTGTGGTGATTCGAGTGAAATTCTCTGTCCACTCTCCCCTCCCCCAGGGACACTGAGAATCTCACTCGTACAAAAAGAAAAAGCAAAAGTATTAACAATCAGATCCTGTTTTTGTTTCTGCCTCATCCATGAGGCTTGGATTCACAATACTTTATTTAGATTAAACATATTTTATTTGTTCTAATTAACAAAAAGGATTGGATGACAAGTTCCCAGCACTTAGTTTATATCCTTTCCTTGATATACATTTAAAGTTATAAATTATATTTACATATTTTCAATGATAGTTACATAAATGTGTATTAATGGAGAAACAAACGTAAAAAGATCTTTTTAAAAATGTGTATGTACACAGAGAAGAATGTTGGGTAATCAACTTTGCGGGAGTCGGAACAGATATTTCCCATGCTACAACACTACCGATTTGAGTCAGTAAGCCTACTGGTCATTTTTCACACCCCACATTTCTGACAGAACCCCATAACAAGCAATCGAAAAGCAGAAAACCATGTATGAAGTAAACAGACGTGGCAACTGATTTGGAAAGTCAGCAGAATGCAAATGACATGCTAGGTGATTTTTCCGCTGTACATGTTTAGTCTTAGAATCGTTTCGTGGCTTTTATAAAGTTGTGTGCGGTACGAAATAAGTGAAAGTTGACTGAATCGGGTAAGTTGGGAAGGAATTCCATACAGAAGATCATTGACCGATCTTATTGTCAGGTGCGCAAGAGTCCCCCACAGGACTAGTCTTTCATCTAGATGGTTACTACAGTCAAAGACGTAATGATTAGCATCTTCAGTCCCGTAGTCACATGAACAGTTTGGTGTGTCACAAATATAGTTGGAGAACTTATCAAAATTTAGGTCACTGCAGGAATTTCGAAGTTTGAAATGTATTATATTAGTCGCCACATCCCCAGTGTTGAAGTATTTAGGTGGCCCACTCACGCAACTGGTGAAATGTTTAATAAAATTATTCAGAGAACTCGACTGTCTGACTCACTGAGGCAAAGCGTTCCATTCCGAAATACATGAGGGGATAAATGAGAGCTTGAATACTTTCGTATGTAGAAGTGGTAGTTGGAAGTTGGAGTGGGATCTGGTGCCATACGGGGAGATGCCCTCAAATGTTCGGGGTAATAGGTCAGAGAGATAGGCGGGGGCTTGATTATTTACAATTTTGAAGAACGTAATCATTTTGTGAAGATGACGTCTTTGTTCGAGGGGTTTCCATCCCAGTTCTGCGAGTAAAATAGCTGTAAGGGTAGACATTGTTAAACCGGATGTTATTTTAGCTGCATCGACGTGGATTCTATCCAATTTGGAAAATAGGCCGTCCGGCGCGCCCGCCCACACCATACCTGCATATTCTATGACGGGAAGCATGAATGACTTGTATAAAGTTTTCAGACTGTTCCTACTAAGGATATACTTCTCAGCTGAGACAACCTCGAATTAGCCTTTGACACAACTTGTTAAGTTGGGTATGCCAATTTAAGTTCCCCTGCAAGGACAGACCGAGGTGAGAGTGTGACTTTGTGAGTTCAACTCGTGTCTCACCAATCAAGACGGCAGTATTTAGGTTACCATTGTTCTTGGTGAATAAAATGACCTCTGTTTTTGAGGGGTTAAACGTAACTAGCCAAGTATTTGCCCATTCTGAAATGACCTCAAGGTTTTCATTACACTTTATAGCACGTCACCTAGTTCGTATCCACTTTCTGTTACACTAGTATCATCTGCTGGAGAGTCTAAATTTTCAGAGATACTTTATTCATTAAATCTCGTCCCAGTGATGTAAGTGTATCACGAACGCATCGCCATATGATCGAGATACAGACCGCCTTTGTGATCACAGTATCGTACTCACCAAGAGAGCGAATTTTTTAAGCAATCCTGTTCATAAGTGTTTTAGCTATTTTTCATTAACTTATTTTATATTTTTTGGAATATATTTGTTTGTAGAATATTGTGGAGGTGGGGTGGGGTATTTGCAATAAGTCGTAGGCTTTCAAAGATTTTCATTGAGTTTATTTTTTGTTGCCTTTCTTTTTCCTGAGAGTTTTGTTTTCCGTTTTCGTATTGTATTATAAAAATGCCTGGCAAGTGTACTGGTGCTCTCCAGACAATGTGCAAGAATGGTTAGAATGGGCGTCAAAGGGTCGGTGTGGTTAAGCCGTTCGTATGAGGCATGGGGATGCAAGGTTCAGCTATGGAGTGTGTGGGGATCATAAGTCCAGCTTACAATTATACCCCGTTGGTAAGGGGTATAGTAAAGAGTTGCGACTGATTGTTCGCCTGTCCACCTATTCGGTTTCCCGTTCGCCCGAAGTTCGTCCTCTGAGTCCCAATGTGTTCTATGTGCCAGTAGGCACACAGAATACTTGGAATTCAGGTGACGAGTTGTTTATGCGATAACTTGAGCAAGTTATTGGACGTCAATTCAGATTTGTGTGCTATAGTACATCCGCAGTGGACTGGTCACTTTCCACGGGGTGGGCAGTATTTCCACGAACGCAATAATATTAGATTGCAAACACTAATTACAGGAATAGTCATCCAAAATTTAATTATTGAAGCACCGGCTACAATCCAGGGTTTCATCAATTAAAATGTAGCTGATGATGATTTTTTCACCTGCTAAAGGCATGCGTGGACATCACTGACCACGCGTGAATTACGATCTGTCTACGGCGACTGTACTGTACTTTATATTGATCGTTTTGTGATTATCCGGCCATAGACCGTATGGGCATTTGGGCCCGGGAGGCTCGGACCTATTGATAATGTCTTAGACAAGATCAAAAACCATAGTAATAACACAGAGCGTAACTTAAAATCTCGTTATTAACAAAGAAATTGACTATTATTATTATTTATTGGTGTTTAAGGTCACATACTTATGCACAATGGCTAATCGTGACAGTGACATTTTTATGGGTGGAGGAAGCCGGAGTACCCGGAGAGAGCCACCGAGCATCGATGAGCAACTGTCAGCTCCACAACATTCTAACTGTGTTCAAACTCCACTAAAGCAAGCTTACAGCGGTTGAAGACATGTACACCATCGACGTGCAGTACGCCTTAGTACACGGCGTCATCGTGACCCCAGGTAGGCAACCGGGGTAAAGTGCCTTGCCCAAGGACACAACGCGGGTCATCCCGGACGGGAATCGAACTCGGGACTTCTAGGATAGAAGTCCAACAGTCAAAGAAATTAATAGTTACGTAATTTAAGATCTGCTATAAATTACAAAATACGATTATCAGTAACGTAATCAGCTTTAAGGGGCAGATGGAGCTTGTCACCTTTAGACCAAATAACAGGGAAAAATAATTTAATTGACTAATTCTGAAATTTAAGACAAAGCTCATAGTTATCTTTTAGTAAGAAAAGAGGTGAATGGAAGTTCGTTGCCTCCATTGTACAAAAAAGATTCCATTCATGTCAACATTCAACTAGAATGGTAGAGATAAGTGATAATTAATTCTTAACCCCTTACCTAACATGAAAAGCAGACGACACTTGCAAAAGAAATTCTTGAATAACTATTAGTTTAATTTTTTGTCTCAAAAACATAGGTTATGACTTCTCATTGGAACGAGCTCGACGAGCTCGTTCCATTGAGGAGTCAAAGCCTATGTTTTTGAGACAAAAAATAATGAAAATTGATTGTCGATTTTTGAGAATAGCGCTGGCCGGTTTTGGCCGTTACGTAGGTAAAGGGTTAAAAAAAAAAGAGCTTGATGTAACTTCCTCGACTAAAAGGTGATAAATAGTTAGCTTCGGGACATGCAATCTGGGGAAACTCCTACAAATCCCACGCCCAGAAGTTGATCGGGACCACCGTGGATTACCTGCCAAAGAAAACTAAAGACACTTTGATGGTATTGGACGCAAGTTCACTTCTCAACTGGGAATATCCATGTTGAAAGTGGCTGCGTTCAGCTCACCATTAAGTACCAGATGAAACACACCTCTGGGAGTGGTAGCACCTTTCGCGGGCTCGCTCGCACTGGTCCACACCAGAGGAAGGGAAAGGAAAAGAGTACAGCAACCACCACTGAACCAACAAGAGCCAGCGGAGCAGAAACGAAGAAACAGAGAAAGAAGAATTCCCCGTCAACCAAACGCCGGGACGCCAGGCGATTGGAGGCGTGGCTCGAAAGGAAGAGGACTTAAACCAGGAGTAGTATATTGTAGAGGTTTCGACCCTATTCTGGGGGAGAGGGGCCGAGGGGGGACGAGAGGGGTCGATGACGTCATCATAATTAAAATGTTACGTAAGGTAATTAATATTACTTAATGATTTTTTTTTTAATCACTTTAATAATTAATGTAATTAATGTAATTAATGAATGTTGCATAATTAATGTAATTACTGAGTGTAATTAGGGTTGATTATAATAATTAGTATATTAATAAATGAATTAATATTGACGTACTGGACATATGTGCATGCTATCGGTTGACTGACCCGCAAAGATGAACACAGCGTGTCTGGGTGTCATTAAATCCATTTTTTCTTTTCAAACGCCAACTACTGACAGATGTTGAAGCAATTAAATCTATTGTCACACTTTAACGACCGGTCATAAAAATCGTTAGACTGGACATGCTATCATGTATTTAAAAATCAATGATGATCTCACGTGACAAGATGTGTCTTGCTTTTACCTGAAGACTGTGAACGACTCCATTGTGGCTATTTTTATAGGTATAATTTGATTTAATAACTTGGCGTGATTCTTACATATTAATAAGGCTAGTTTATTCTTCTCGTTTTTATGGCTGTCGAAAAACTCTCATAGACTAAAGATATTCTGATTTTACGCCTCACGCGATAAAGTAATTTTTTAATCCGATGACCACATGAACAAATAACATTTCGGTTTTTGAAAAGCGGGCGTGTTTGTTTTTTCCCCTATAAAGTCTGACGATTCGAACCTCACTCTCATTAGAAACTGTGTCAGAAAAGCCAAGATGACAAGCATCGACTATACTTCCGTAAACAGCTATGAGCGAACCATAAGCAGCGTGCCAACGAAGAATTTGCATTAGCCTTAAAAAAGTGGTGGGCAACGACGCTACCCACGAAGGAACAAGAAAAGAGACTAAAAGACTACCCGTTTGTTGAGGCTGCCAGACGTCCTTTCGGGGAGATACAGTACAGAAATCGCCCCAAACACTGGTTCGATCTCCCTGTACACATGCAGGAGGAAGCACTAGTAGGGCCACCAACAGTTAACGAAGATTGGGAAAAGGATTTTTTCACCGAGGCGGAGATGGGAGGAAAAAAATAGCTTTCTATGGAAAGCAAAAAAAAAACCGACCCTTTTCAGGGCCACCATAATCTTAAAAAGAGTTGCTTTGTCACAAACACACACTTTTTTCAACCAATCAGACATCTCTATTATCCCACACCCTCACCGTCACACCACTATATCCCCTCACAGTACCTAAAACTTTCATGAACTCCCCTCCTCCAGGTCATCTAATACTAAAAAACTTTTGAAAACCGCTCTCCCCACCCCCACCATAATCTTAAAAAGAGTTGCTTTGTCACAAACACACCCTTTTTTAACCAATCAGACACCTCCATTATCCCATACCCTCACCGTCACACCCCTGTATCCCCTCACAGTACCTGAAACTTTCATGAACTCCCCTCCGCCAGTTCATCCAATACTAAAAAACTTTTGGAAACCTCTCTCCCCCCTCCCCCAGCCCTCACAATAGCTAAATTATCTCGAACCCCAGTTCAGTTCTCTAAATGTAATGGACATGTCAGGCCCCCGAATACGCCTTCCCCACAATTTTGAGCGATCAAATTACCCCGATTAATCTCCTCTCATAACTTACCACTCTCTTAACCCGTATTTACTATGAGATTGTCCCCCTAATAAATAGCGTATGTTCATTTGATATAATATATTAATAATTTTCGTTAAATAATTCATTCCACAAGACACTTGTCGAAAAAACAAAATGGTGGATTAGTTTGACAGAAATACGCGTATCGATTTATTCAGGAATGTCTGTCGGTTGTGTCCTTGGGCAAGACACTTCATCCCTATTGATCATGTGGGGGCATGGTGACGCTGTGCACTAAGGCGTACTGCACGTCGATGGAGCTCCTGTCTTCAACCAATGCAGACCCTGTGTAGAATCTTGACAGTTGCTTGCCGTTGCTCGGTGGCTCTCTCCGGCTTTCCCCACCCGTATAACTGTTGTGGTCATGATTAGTTATTGTGCAGACCTTAAACACCAATAAATAAATATAAATAAATAGTCGGTTATCAAAACAGCCCTTAAGTGTTTAACAGTTAATTGTGGGCCAGTGCGTTTAAAAATGAAAAAAATTGGGTGATAGCACTACGGACTGTGTTTAATCATAGAAAAATCACACCCGCGCTATTACTAACCCGTATGATTTATTTTTTTGAACGTTCACTGAAGAATAACCCACCCATCTAAGTAAAAGCATGAAAGATCTAATATTATCTAATTACCTATGTGGGGGTGGGGTGGTCGGTAACGTTGTGAACTAGGGCGTACTACCTTCCGCCAATGATAACCCTGTGTAGAACTTTGACAGTTGTTTGCCTCTGCACGATGGTTTTTTCCGGATTGCTCCAACTGTCGTTAAATAAATGAAAAAAAACTACAATTCTATAATAACAGGCCAAGCCAACAGTACTTTCACCCCCCTCATTTTAATAGTTGAAAAGCGCTGTTACTCGATCAAAAAAATGGTAAAAGGATATGCGACTCTGTATTAGCCACCCAAATTTGCGAGACTTGGGAAAATATAACCCACCTAGAGCTGCACCAAAGTTTCGTACACTATTCGAACTCCCGCATTGTGTCCTTGGGCAAGTTAATTTACCCCGATTATCCACATGGGAGCGCGATGACGGCGTGTAATAAGGTGTACTGCACGTCGGTGATACGCATATTTTAGAACAATCTAACCCTGCTTGTGCGGATTTCCGACGTTGGTGAGATGACAGTTACTCGTCGTTGCTCTGTGGTTCTCTTTGGATATTCCGGAGTCTACCCGTAAAATCGTCACGTTTAATTATAACTTGAACTTGATGTCCGGGTGTAATGAAATAGCGTATTTTCTGCAGACATTCCAAATAAACGCAGCTGGTTTATAGACCTGTATATATTTTTTTTTTCAATTGAGTAAAAATATATGATAGTTACTGATGTAACACGCCGATTAGTATGTTTAATGAATCTAACTACGCCATTCCGACCGACCCTTTGCCCACCATGATCACAACAAACGTTTCAATTCTCTCTCTCTCTCTCTCTCTCTCTCTCTCTCTCTCTCTCTCTCTCTCTCTCTCTCTCACCGATACAGTATGGGTGGAAACTAATTGCGTTCAAGCTGTTGTTTTTTTTTCTAGGTTTTACCACTCCCCTTACAGCGCAAATCGAAATGAAATCTAATTCATTGAACCATACTACAGTGGATGTCAAAATTAATTTTTGAACGCCATTTTTTCTATGTGCCACTATCAGCAGCTATGACCATAGCGTAACTTTGTGGTAAAATGCTTATTTTTGTACAAAACTCAAGACCTTTCTCTGACAAATGCCCATAAAAAAACAAGATAATACGCGAGAATGCGTTGTGTACCTGCATTTTGTTGATAAAATATGGCATGACCACATTCCCGAATATTAATGATGTACCCGCTTAATAACAGCCGAATTTTTATCGGATCACAGTTTTTTTTTTTGATTTGAATAATTGCCGATTTTCTTTATTAAATCACATTCAGTAATTTGTGTAGATTTCCTGAACTGGGCGAAGGTCAAGAAAGGCACTCTGTAGTTTAGGAGACTCCACAAATAAAAACCAAATAAAAAAATCTTAGATATCTTGCATTTTTTTTAATTATCCATATTAACCAGAAATCAAAACTAGTCAAATTAATTAGAATTAAATTACAAATGGATATGAAATTTGCAGTAAAATGAACACTGGTATATGCTGCTGGCCGCATTTTTAGTTGTCTGTAATGACTGTTGTTCAGAATGTCACCCTATTGGGATGAGTTTTCGCTTTTTCGTCCAGTTTCATGAGAGCTTCCACGAAGTCCGTTCCACATTCGCAATCTTTTCCAGGGGCCATTCTTCAAAGGCTGGTCCATCGCAACTTTGCGAAGATATTGTTTTCTGGACGACAAACTGCAATATGATCTGGGTTTCCGATCAGACCCCTTGGGATATTTTGATCTTTAAGGATGTTTGCCAAAATTTTCCACCCTGTCGGTTGAAAATCTTTTCTTTTTCGCAGCAGATCATTTATTAGATCACACATATTGGAGCCCGAAATTGTAATGCCGTTATACACGAGTCGATCTTTCTCATCCCAGGATAAATTGGGTATATTCTTTATTATCTGGAGTAACAAAAGCGCCTTCTGCTGCATGGAATCTGGTATAACGGCTAACCAGTCCGGATGATTTTCCACTGAAAAACTAGTCGTTAAGGAGTGTGGTTTGGTGGTTTCTTTGCGTAAATTTGATTGGCGCTGAAAGATTATCTGGTTCAGCAGCCCTTTCTCTTCAGAACCCGATGTTGAAGATTCAGGAATTGGTCTCATACCCTGGTCTATGGGCGGGACAGCTACAGCATTCAGGGGTGTGCGTATTTCCTGCAACTGTTCACTCCCCCATGGTTCAATACACTGAATTCTGCTTGAGGGTAGGTTGGTTGAGTCATCCATCACTAGCGATTTTACTGGCTCTAGCTTATTTGCAAGCCCCAAAATATTTCCACTTGTTAATGCATTGTTCCAACTAAAGGCTGATTTCATATGCACTGGAGGATAGGGTGGCTCGTTACAGACAGATCTGGTTGTTAACTCGGCTGTATTTGAGTTCGCTCCCCCTATAGTGTGTTTAAAATTTACATTTTTATGTAATTTTCGTCTGTGTCGATAATAATTAGTTTTATGAGAGTAAGATTTTTGACACAATTCACAGACGTAGCGTGGATTCATCATTTTCAGAAGCGAGTTAATAGAGTGGCAATACAGTTCCAACACTCTGCCATTTATATGTATGAATAGAATGGGTCCCACCCCAACCTGTCAATCGCTGATTGGCTAATTATATATCAAGATAAGGTGGGTTCTACCCCAACCTGTTGATCATTGGTTACTTCAAATTCTCACACAGTGCATTGTGGGAAATTCCAGTGGTAGAGCTCTGAGGTAAAATAAGTTACAAATTGATATAGTTTGCTTCAAAAAAAAAAAGAAACATCAAAGTCACATTCATGACAAGCCGAGGTAGCACATCTGAACCACCAACTCTACACTGTTTAATCAGATAATCCATTTAATCAGATAATTACATGTGCATATCGGTTTTTCATTGGTTTTTCATCAGTTTCCATCGGTTTTTCATTGGTTTTTATCGGTTTTCATTGGTTTTTATCGGTTTTACAATTCGGTAAAACGGTTTTTAGTGATTTTACAATTCGATAAAACGGTTTTTAGTGATTTAAATCACGTAAAATGATCACTAATTACCACTAATTGATCACTAATGGTCACTAATTACCACTAATTGATCACTAATTACCACTAATTGATCACTAATGGTCACTAATTGCCACTAATTAGTGATCAATTGATCACTAATGGTCACTAATTGCCACTAAATGCAGGTACACAACGCATTCTCGCGTATTATCTTTTTTTTATATAGGCATTTGTCAGAGAAAGGTCTTGAGTTTTGTACAAAAATAAGCATTTTACCACAAAGTTACGCTATGGTCATAGCTGCTGATAGTGGCACATAGAAAAAATGGCGTTCAAAAATTAATTTTGACATCCACTGTAGTATGGTTCAATGAATTAGATTTCATTTCGATTTGCGCTGTAAGGGGAGTGGTAAAACCTTGAAAAAAAAAAACAACAGCTTGAGAGAGAGAATTGAAACGTTTGTTGTGATCATGGTGGGCAAAGGGTCGGTCGGAATGGCGTAGTTAGATTCATTAAACATACTAATCGGCGTGTTACATCAGTAACTATCATATATTTTTACTCAATTGAAAAAAAATATATATACAGGTCTGTAAACCAGCTGCGTTTATTTAGAATGTCTGCAGAAAATACGCTATTTCATTACACCAGGACATCAAGTTCAAGTTATAATTAAACGTGACAATTTTACGGGTAGACTCCGAAATATCCAAAGAGAACCACAGAGCAACGACGAGTAACTGTCATCTCACCAACGTCGGAAATCCGCACAAGCAGGGTTAGATTGTTCTAAAATATGCGTATCACCGACGTGCCGTACACCTTATTACACGCCGTCATCGCGCTCCCATGTGGATAATCGGGGTAAATTAACTTGCCCAAGGACACAATGCGGGAGTTCGAATAGTGTACGTAGCTTTGGTGCAGCTCTAGGTGGGTTATATTTTCCCAAGTCTCGCAAATTTGGGTGGCTAATACAGAGTCGCATATCCTTTTACCATTTTTTTGATCGAGTAACAGCGCTTTTCAACTATTAAAATGAGGGGGGGGGGGGGGGAAAGTACTGTTGGCTTGGTCTGTTATTATAGAATTGTAGTTTTATATCCTTTTACCATTTTTTTGATCGAGTAACAGCGCTTTTCAACTATTAAAATGAGGGGGGTGAAAGTACTGTTGGCTTGGCCTGTTATTATAGAATTGTAGTTTTTTTCATTTATTTAACGACAGTTGGAGCAATCCGGAAAAAAACCATCGTGCAGAGGCAAACAACTGTCAAAGTTCTACACAGGGTTATCATTGGCGGAAGGTAGTACGCCCTAGTTCACAACGTTACCGACCACCCCACCCCCACATAGGTAATTAGATAATATTAGCTCTTTCATGCTTTTACTTAGATGGGTGGGTTATTCTTCAGTGAACGTTCAAAAAAATAAATCATACGGGTTAGTAATAGCGCGGGTGTGATTTTTCTATGATTAAACACAGTCCGTAGTGCTATCACCCAATTTTTTTCATTTTTAAACGCACTGGCCCACAATTAACTGTTAAACACTTAAGGGCTGTTTTGATAACCGACTATTTATTTATATTTATTTATTGGTGTTTAAGGTCTGCACAATAACTAATCATGACCACAACAGTTATACGGGTGGGGAAAGCCGGAGAGAGCCACCGAGCAACGGCAGGCAACTGTCAAGATTCTACACAGGGTCTGCATTGGTTGAAGACAGGAGCTCCATCGACGTACAGTACGCCTTAGTGCACAGCGTCACCATGCCCCCACATGATCAATAGGGATGAAGTGTCTTGCCCAAGGACACAACCGACAGACATTCCTGAATAAATCGATACGCGTATTTCTGTCAAACTAATCCACCATTTTGTTTTTTCGACAAGTGTCTTGTGGAATGAATTATTTAACGAAAATTATTAATATATTATATCAAATGAACATACGCTATTTATTAGGGGGACAATCTCATAGTAAATACGGGTTAAGAGAGTGGTAAGTTATGAGAGGAGACTAATCGGGGTAATTTGATCGCTCAAAATTGTGGGGAAGGCGTATTCGGGGGCCTGACATGTCCATTACATTTAGAGAACTGAACTGGGGTTCGAGATAATTTAGCTATTGTGAGGGCTGGGGGAGGGGGGAGAGAGGTTTCCAAAAGTTTTTTTAGTATTGGATGAACTGGCGGAGGGGAGTTCATGAAAGTTTTAGGTACTGTGAGGGGATACAGGGGTGTGACGGTGAGGGTATGGGATAATGGAGGTGTCTGATTGGTTAAAAAAGGGTGTGTTTGTGACAAAGCAACTCTTTTTAAGATTATGGTGGGGGTGGGGGAGAGCGGTTTTCAAAAGTTTTTTAGTATTAGATGACCTGGAGGAGGGGAGTTCATGAAAGTTTTAGGTACTGTGAGGGGATATAGTGGTGTGACGGTGAGGGTGTGGGATAATGGAGATGTCTGATTGGTTGAAAAAAGTGTGTTTGTGACAAAGCAACTCTTTTTAAGATTATGGTGGCCCTGAAAAGGGCCGGTTTTTTTTTTTTGCTTTCCATAGAAAGCTATTTTTTTCCTCCCATCTCCGCCTCGGTGAAAAAATCCTTTTCCCAATCTTCGTTAACTGTTGGTGGCCCTACTAGTGCTTCCTCCTGCATGTGTACAGGGAGATCGAACCAGTGTTTGGGGCGATTTCTGTACTGTATCTCCCCGAAAGGACGTCTGGCAGCCTCAACAAACGGGTAGTCTTTTAGTCTCTTTTCTTGTTCCTTCGTGGGGAGCGTCGCTGCCCACCACTTTTTTAAAGCTAATGCAAATTCTTCGTTGGCACGCTGCTTCTTGGTTCGCTCATAGCTGTTTACGGAAGTATAGTCGATGCTTGTCATCTTGGCTTTTCTGACACAGTTTCTAATGAGAGTGAGGTTCGAATCGTCAGACTTTATAGGGGAAAAAACAAACACGCCCGCTTTTCAAAAACCGAAATGTTATTTGTTCATGTGGTCATCGGATTAAAAAATTACTTTATCGCGTGAGGCGTAAAATCAGAATATCTTTAGTCTATGAGATTTTTTCGACAGCCATAAAAAAGAGAAGAATAAACTAGCCTTATTAATATGTAAGAATCACGCCAAGTTATTAAATCAAATTATACCTATAAAAATAGCCACAATGGAGTCGTTCACAGTCTTCAGGTAAAAGCAAGACACATCTTGTCACGTGAGATCATCATTGATTTTTAAATGCATGATAGCATGTCCAGTCTAACGATATTTATGACCGGTCGTTAAAGTGTGACAATAGATTTAATTGCTTCAACATCTGTCAGTAGTTGGCGTTTGAAAAGAAAAAATCGATTTAATGACACCCAGACACGCAGTGTTCATCTTTGCGGGTCAGTCAACCGATAGCATGCACATATGTCCAGTACGTCAATATTAATTCATTTATTAATATACTAATTATTATAATCAACCCTAATTACACTCATTAATTACATTAATTATGCAACATTCATTAATTACATTAATTACATTAATTATTAAAGTGATTAAAAAAAAATCATTAAGTAATATTAATTACCTTACGTAACATTTTAATTATGATGACGTCATCGACCCCTCTCGTCCCCCTCGGCCCCTCTAAATACTTTAATACTTCAGTACTTGATCAATTGTCATCCCATCAACATAACTCTCCTAGTGGGGGTAAACTCGCTGAGTGACCACTGCTATGGAAGTTATACTAGGAGGGGGGGGGGGGGGGGCGTAATGAGCTCCAGACCAGACTGGACTTGGTTATCGAAACAACAATTGAAACCATTGAATGAACTCCCGCATAGTAACATCTCGAAACTTGAGAGAGTTAATTCCCTTTGTTGACAAATTTTACATGAGTGTTCATTGCTTTTGGTATCACAGAACTAAATATTTTCCAATAAGCGACAATTATAACGTTAAGGCGAGAAAAAATATGATCGCATCACTTTAATTTTGGCATTCAAATATCTTTGTCAAGTATGGCCCTTCAGACAACTTGTTCTGACCCGAAAACAAGGTGTCATGCGAAAAATAATAGAGAAAAAACTGACAGGAAGGGAAGTATCGGTCACGTGCACATATTCTTTAGGGAATTCCCAACAAAAACACACCAACAGTCAATTGTACTTTTTTAGGCCCAAAAAGTCACCAATCATCCACTTTATTTATCTGGAGTAATCACCAAACAATTTTTAAGGCGGGTAACTCTAATTCAAATATTTATTTCAGTGATACCTTATGCCTTAACGTGAACACTAAACATTAGGTTTCAATAACAGTTGAAGTTCTAGGGATTTGCGAATCACACATTTTTTTCGAATCGAATCTCGAATTGAATCGTATCTCTGATATCGATATCGAATCTCGAATCGTATCTCTGATATCGATATCGAATCTCGAATCGAATCTTAATAGACAAGTTATTTCATGTTGCACGAAACGGAAGTTACGGTACACTGTGATGACCCTTACAAGACTGACTGACACCTTAGACACCTATACATAAATATTCTCTGTAGCCCCCGTCGCTGAAACAGCTAGGCGTATTATCCATAGTTTTAGTTTTTGAAGACTAAATTTGTTACTATTCACGTTCTTAAGAACGTGAATAGTAACAAATTAAGCCTTCAAAAACTAAAACTACGGAAAATGTTCCTGACAAAATTCACTACTTACCTAACAATTAACCTTTGTCAATTACTCAATTAAATATGAATTGACCCTACATGAATAAATTGTCTAATGTCAATTTTATCCAATTTTTGTTGGAAATGTAACAAATTGAAGTTAGTTCGAGAGATTCGAAAAAATCGAATCTCGAGACTGATTCGAGTTCGATCTCGAAGGAGACTTAAGGTATCGATATGGAAGCGAATCTCGAATATTCTCAGGACCCTAAGTTGAACCGTATATTCACTTTTCCAACCAACTGATATATTCCAGACTGCTAAATCAAAAAAAAACAACAACCCACTGAACAATCATTGAATCAGCGGAAGAAATGTTGCTCAATCGAGACTTGATTTGACCGAATTTTTGATGACATCAGCGTTGGGAATGAAGTCTCAAAATAATCGTAGTTTTATGATCCCGGGTTGTGTCAATATCTTCATGTTTTCGTGGGATTAAATACCTATTGCTTGGAAAAAACTATAACTGAAGCACGAAAGGATATCTGTGTATCTCTGGGGTGAAAAAAACATCACATTACGATAGTCTGCACGCAAATTCACGAAATGTGGGTAACCAGTTATACAATAACAAGGTCGTATTCCTCACAGAATTAGAGTGGTGACCTGAGAGACTGGGAGAGTCTTCTTGTGAGATTCGTCTAGAGTAATTATCTACGGGCACAGGATATCATCCGCCTTCTCTACCGAACTGACAGGAAATGAACACGGTCAGCTGATACCTTTGGTCAGAAGGCTTGTGGGAGGAATTTCCAACAGAAAGTAACAATGCATAGTATCGCCACATGCCACGTAAGCTCACTGTCGAAGATATAATGATCAAGGCCTCCGTATTAAATGAAAGTGTACCCTCAACAAAAATGGAAAAATGTGAATAACACTAAGGGTGACCGGCGCTTACAGAATCAGTTCGTTTCTTGTTTTTGTGTTGATTCGTTCCGACAGCGCGCAGATTCGTTCCCGATTTTCAAAAAGTTCGGAAGCTCTATTTTTTAAAAAAGATGACACAAATGTGATTATAGCATGGGTATTTTGTCAAATATTGGTTACGGACGCCATTCGTCTGAATAAAATTGCGGTAATGACTTTATTTTAGCGTCCTAGAATAGTTTTGTGGCATATAATGCAGACGCATGCAGAATGTGTGAATTTTCCCTTGGGACATTGTGGAGGTGATTGCTGGAAAGTCACAGTTCATGCACAGTTGACATAAATTTATTCTGTCCCGTTCAGGCAAACATTAAAAGAATTGGGACCAAATCAGTAATATTTTATGAGTTCGAATAAAGTGTTTGAAATTACGTATGATGAACGCACCAATTCGTTTGCGATTTTATGGTTGCGATCACGTTCGTTCCTCTGTTTCTGATTGCTGATTCGAAGGCGATTCAACATTGATTTCATTTCGTAATCTGTATACAATAGAATGTTATGCACACAAATCCGCAATCCCGACATCGATGAACGTTTTGCTACGAATCTGCGCCTTTGATAGAATGAATCAGCGCCATGACATGTCTGAAAAGTTCTTCATATGAGTTGTAGAAGTTGAACTGAAGATTTCGTGAGTAATTGTGTTTCTCTGTTATGTTTTTCATACAACAATCTTGTTCGGAAATCAGGTTTTACGGAAAAGCTTTGAGAACTGGACTGATCAGTGCCACGTTTCACACAAATGGAAACAAAATACGTTCTCATTTTGTAACTGGGGATGCTCGAGGACTCAGTCGGACCCAAAGCAATTGTAATAATCCCCTTGTGTTCTTTTCTAGTTAAATACTCTCCATATTTATATCACTTGTTGTCGATAAACACGGATCTTCTTGTTAAAATCGGAAGGAAGCTGCGCAAGCGGAAGTAATGAAAGAACTGATTCTGTAAGCGCCAGTCACCCCCAGTGAATAATGGGTTCTGAAAACCGCAATCGCGTCAATTTTTCACAGCTGTGACAAAGTTTCAGAAAATGCTGCAAATTTTCGTAGAGAATCTTTGGGAGGAAGTGTTGCCCCCCCCCCCCCCCCCCCCCCCCCCCCACACACACACACCTGTATGGGCCACCAAAGATTTATAGGTCTAGGCATAAGTCTATATAAAGTAGACGGTAGTGATATGTACCTAAAAGGTCCGATTTCTGGTGTCCATAAGCTATCAGCATCAAACTTGAAAGCATATTTTGGGACGAAATTAATGGGTTTCCATTTCAGTCGGAAGTCTGACCAGGTTACGCCGTAAAGAACACCTGTATCAAGCCTTTCAAGTTTTTCATCCTGCAATAAGAAAAAAGAGATCCGTTATTATCATACTGTAGTTTGCGAAAAGTCTGTTTATTTCTGTGTTTGTTCCCAAGCTCTCAAGCCACCGGTCTCATTATGTGAGGAAATCGACGCTATCAGGGCTTGGAACCAATCTAGCCTTGAAATAGTCCGTGTAACAACCAGTAGTGTAATAATCAACCAGTAGTATAATTTTAACCAATAGTGTAATAAAAATTAACTAGTAGAGTAATAATCAACCAGTAGTGTAATACAAATAAACCAGTCGTGTAATAACCAGTAATGTAATAAACTTAACCAGTAGTGTAATAAACATCCACGAAAACTAACAATTTTTCAACAAAATTTGAAATTTTTTTCGGGTGGCTCAAATCATAGTTTGGGTACATCTTATGGATTTTTAATCATTTTATCGTACGTTTAAAGGCGTTTTGCAGGTCAAACGTCATTTCGTGGGTTCAATACGACGAGGAAAGGTATTTTTAGGATTTTTATGTGATGTGCGTATTTTCTGGTGTTTAATGTCACTTTCTGCATTTGTGGCTTTATGTAAATTCAAAGTTAGCCAACTATTTATGATAATGTTGTGCTTTTGTGAGAGACTTCTTACCTCAGACATAAGTTGTCAGGTTCCATGATAACAGAATAAATTCTCAAGGTAACTTACATGTGCTGAAGTATCATATTCAAGGACGTGTCTCCTGCGTGTTGTCTTCAATTATAATATTTAATACGGCCCTGACGGATCACTAAAGATCTCCCACACCCCCATCTCCCACTTTACGTGTCTACCTTTAAGGGAGGGGGGTATCTTATTGTTGACATTATACGATTTTTAGTTAACTCTTACCCGGTGTAAAGGGATATCGATCTCATTGGCTATTAAAGAAGTGTTAATTCTATTAGTTCTGGGTGAGACATTGTTTTTAACTTTCTATGTGGCAAATCTCATTCCAGTGATAGTTATTTACCCTCAAAGCTTCTAAAACTGAAAGTTTGTAACTTCGTGCGCTAGCAATACATCGCGATTGCAGGATTCTCTTACGCGCGGGCCCCTCACTGCATATCAAACTTAGACGTGCAGTGAAGGACCCGCATGTAACAGATCCTGCTCTTAGGCAATCAGTGAAAATCGGCCGGACCCA